>JAWNMS010000044.1:1060000-1422500 GCA_035043785.1 Drosophila planitibia | reverse complement strand
TAGCTTATTACATTGTTTGGCCTGCCTGCTACTTCAAATAGACAGTTATAATACCAAGTTCTTCTGGCTATATATATCTTTTTTATAGCCACAATATGTCATGATATTCAAATAATATGTCAAGTATTATGTGTGTATTATTTAGCTTGAAATGCAACAGACAGCCCTCGGTTTAAGGATGGGCGGGTTGGATGAAGGGGAAGTCATATGCAAAAGTCTGACATATGCGCTGACATTTTGCATGCAAAAAGGCGCAGCAGTAACCCCCTCCCCCCCTGCTCTCCTCCACCTCCTCACTGCGCTTGAATGCTGAGTTGCATGTCAAAAGTTTGATGAGTGCCTGTCCAGAGCCGCATGTCAAAGGCGAAATGGGCAAAGGATGAGTTGGATGGGGAGGTGGATGAGATGGAGGATGATGAGGAGGAGGAGGCAGCTTCGGCTTTTGGGCTATTGAATTACGTAGAGTCCGTAGTTTCAGATCTTTTGAGTGCATTCGCTTTGATTTTGCCTTGTTCTTGTTATGCTTTCTTTTTTTACTGTGTACCCTGCAAACTCATGGAAAGTGGTTAACAAGGATATAAACGTATATATATATTCTTGATCAGGAAAAGTCTTCGTCAAAGACATGAAAATATAGATACTAAAAGCATGATATGTGTATTTATATAATATACGCATATCATGAGAATTTCACATATCGCTTAGGAATTATCGATACAAATCGATTACCGATACCAAAAAAAGCCACAATTTGCAATATATACCTTTCGAATTGGGGTTGAGTATATCGTGACATAATATTGATTAGATTTGAATTTTTAAGACGTTATAAATTTTGAATTAGGGTATCTCCTAGTCGAGCTCTCTCGACTCGGGCATTCCTAGTTGTTTCTCTATACACTCGGGGGAATAATATTAACCAAGCAAAGCCAAAAACCAAAAACCAAAAAACCAACAAGACCAACCACCCACAAACCAAAAGCAGAGCAGATCTTGTGCGACATATGTAAAATGTGTAAAGTGCAGCAAGGCAAGGCAAGGCAGGCAGGTCAACCAGGCAGGCAGGCAAGGCCAGGCGGGCTACCGGTGCCAGTTACAGTTAATTTAATGCTCGTCAGCAGTAGTCTGCTGTCTGATGATAATAATGATTATGTTGTTGCACCCTCCAACAAACAACTGTCTCTTCTTTGCCGTTGTTGTTATTTAATGCGCATCGCCGGAAAACAACAACAACAACAAAGAGAGCAACAATAGTTTCAGAACGCATCACTCAATCAAACGGCAATTGTGAGGGCTTAGAAACGTGAATTTCGCCTAGGGGCAAACAGTCAACAGTCTGATCAACCCTGCTATGTGCAGTGTTAGTCAACCCCCTTTTCGAGTAGAAACTGGTGCAAATTAACACGCTAAGCACTTGAATGCGCCAAATGTGGCGTGAGTAATGCCCTCAAGTGGCCGACAGATGGCGCACATTACAAGCCACTAATCCAATGCGCAGCCAACTTCACGTTCCGCAAGCAGCCTATAAAAATCAACGATATTAAAACTAAAAATCTTTCACATTTGTAGTTTTAGTTGCCATTATCTGTGTATTGCTCATTTGGTCGGCTCTTTGCACTCCACTAAATATGATTATAACTGTTCAATGGTTGGCTTTCTTCTGTTTGGACGCCATTTATGATTGCCAACTTAACATAAATTCTAATTTGATTTTGCCACTAAAGTGCCATAAGAACGCAATTTGACCAGAGTTCCCCATACACCCCACACCCCTTAGCCATTCTATATTTTTATGTGCTCATATGAGAGTTCTTCCCCACACCTTTTTGCTTTGTCGTCCCCGTTCTGAGTTGCCATTTGGATGGAGGCCTTACGGTTGGGCATAAATTTTTACGATGCTCGGCGACATATTCGCCATTTTCCACTTTCCACTTTTCACAAAAGCCAAATCACAGGCGCCCATTTCAAGCTGTACCCTTAGCTCTCCACGCTCTCCCTCCCCTCCAAGCTGTAGTTGTGCCCGCCTTGAATACACCCTGGGCGTCTTTTTATGCGACCTTGCGTTTGCCAAGGGAGTACATTGATTTTGTTATGAAGTTTGTTTTAGGGCTTCTTTAAAAGTCAACGGAGCGTCAAAAAGGGTAAACCATGCATATATATATATATATATATATAGTTTGAGTCCACTTATTTTCGCAAAACGTTTCTTATTCTTAAAAAGAACATTGAACCCATTTTAACATACAACAAGATTCGCAATTTTGTTTTTTATGATTTGCTACTATTTTTCAGTAAATAAAACCCTTATTTCTGAAGGCTTAACTAGTTCACTAGGTATAATTATGTATATATCAACTATCTTTCATAGCCTATCAAAAGATTGATTAATTTAAGAAAAAGAACCATAAACGTTTTTTGAATTAAGTTTTACTAATTTTATTTCTAATGAATTGAAACATATTTTTGTTATAATTGTAATTCACATTTCTGAAGCCTTTTTGAAATATTTTAGTTCACTCGTATACCTACAACTGGCCAATATTTTACACATCTTAATTAAAGACTAATTTGAATTCTTGAATCAAGACTCTGAGTTATCTATAAGATATGCCTCTATTCAACTGCTTGATTCTGTAATGAAAATTCGTTTAGCTTTCTGTTTTTAAGATCTATCAAAATATCTTTGATAGCGCATCAAAAATTCGTCTATTTTTTATCTAAATTCTCTTTTATACTGGTTTTAATGCTATTTTTGGCATGATTCCTTGTGTGTAGTCGCTGCTTCTGTCGCTGTTTGTTGTCGCTGTTTGTTGTTGCTTTGGTTGTTGTTGCGGTTTTATATTATTATTATATGCACTTTTCGTTTACAAAATGGCGGCAAACGTCGCCAGCATCCTGATCCTTGCGCTTGGGGCTGGCTCCTTGTTTTTGTTGCCGTTATGTTTGCGGCTATTTGGCGCCATGTTTTTGCTTTCCTCGCCTCGTTTGAGTTTTACGAGCGGCTTTACTTTTCGCAGCTATTTGGCGCTGCCTTTTTAACGGCCCCAACGCCGCCGTCATCAACATGATCATTATCCACATTATCATCATCATCATCATCAGCATCATCAGCATCCACATCTTTGTTGTTGTTGTTTGGCCCCACGTGTGTTGTCCATTTTGGGTGACGTTGATTCTGCTGTCTGCGGTAGGCACAACTCTGATTTACCTCCCAGCTCAGCAAACCTGCCACAGCCATCCCCCACCCCTACCCGCCTTGTCTGTTTTCTGGCTGCTTTTCCTTAACCAAGTGACATTTGCCATATGGCGGCAAAGCGGGCAGCGGTCTGCTGAAATGTTATTTTCAACGCTCGTGTCGTAATATAAGACGCACTGCTGCTAGTACAATCAACTCCCCCACCCCCTCCCCCTCCCTCACCACACATTCCACGTCAACATTTAGCTGCCAACTGTCTGTCAAAATATATATATTTGTAAATGTATATATATATATTTAAAAATCCGAGGCGACACCAAAAGCGTTTACCCCGTTGCTGTTTTTCCCGTTCAGCAAATGGAAAACGCTTTGGGTGGCGTTCGCGTTACTAAGAAAACAACGGCCCAGACTTAAGAACAGCCAACTGAACTGAATGGATTCCGAATGGAACAGAATAATATAGCAGAGTATAAAACAGATGAGTAGCAGCCAGCAGCCAGCATCCAGCAGCCAGCAGCGAGCAGCAGAAGAAGATGAGCAAGCAGCAGATTTGTGTCTTGTGCGTCTTGCAGACATTGATGACATGCTGATGAATTTTCATTGAAAACCGCTCGACAGGATTTCTTTTTCTCAGTTGTTTTCTGTTGTTTTCTGTTGTGTGTGATTGCCACATCCGTATTTTTGTATGCCCTTGCCCGGGTACGGGGGTATTTTGATTGTCTTATGAAATGTGTAACGCAATTAGGGAGCAGTAGAAGGGGGATATGTGTACGTATGTGATTTGTTTGCTTATACATAAATATCATATATATACTTATGGCTTATAAGGTATATACCATGAGGCCATAGAACTACCTTGATTCAAGTTAAAGTTTTCTAGCCTTGAAGAATATAAAGTTTTATATCCTCTCTACTATTTGGCAAGGGTATAGATAGCTTTTCGTAAATGGGAGGCTGAATTATAATACTCATCATAACCTAAACCACATTGTACATACATATGTAGATTACACACATATATGTGATATATATTTATGAGATATAAGGTATATTCCATAAGCCCATAAAACTGACTTAGCTCAAGAGATCTATGACATATAGATTTTTCAATGAGGGGATCCTGAATAGGTTTACAATATTATATCTAATTTCTGTTATATATCTGGCAAGCGTATTTAGATTTCGGCAAGCTAAACTTAACATTTCCTGATTGGTTTTCGTATTCAGTTTAGTTCTCATGTGTTTTGCCTATCGCATAAGCATATATCATATCATATATCATATATATATCTGCTATATATCAAATGACTGCCAACACACAACTTAAATTTCACAACAAGTATTTATTTTTCTGCACATTTCACTTGAAATTTGGCAAGATGACAATTTGAGTTGCACGAATGAAGTGCAACAGCCACTTGGCCACAGGGCTTTATGGCTTTAGGTCTCTTCAAACAACTCTCCCTCCCCTCCTCCTACCACTGCTCTCCCTCAAGCTAATGCCAATTTAATAGCTGGCAACACAAGCATAAAAACAATCGAAATGAGCAGCGTGCAAAACAAATGTCTTAATTTATTCATAACTCTTGTGTACATGTTTATTAGACTGTGTTGCAGCAGGGGGTTGCGGGCTGCGGCGGGGTTTTCCAGCAAAAGGCGCAAATTGAAAAAATCAGGGAAAAACCTTAACAGAAGCCAACCCCTATTCAGATTCCGTTTCAGATTGAGATACAACTACAGCTCGGCAATTTCCATGTTGTGATTTATGAATGATAATGCGCTGTGACATCCCGACATCCCATTCAGGATTCAGGATTCTGTATTCTGGATTTGGTTCAGCCTGTTTTTTTCTTCTTTTTTGGGCATATGTCCGCATTGCGTTTTAATTTGCATTAATGGGCGTGGTAATAGCAGCCACAGCTAACTCCTCGTTTCCCGTTCCTCCTCCCTCTCTAACCTTGGCCCTGGCACGAGTTCAAATCACAAGAGTATTTTTGTAACGCAGATTTTCACATTTTGTGTGTTTAATGAGCCGCAACGCTTAAAAATCCCAACTTTAAAGAGAGAGAGAGAGAGAGTGAGAGAAAGGGGTAGTGTTGGGGGGTGTTTCGTTTTTACAACTGTCGCGAAATTTTATTTGCATTTTCACTCATTTGATTAAGGGGCGTGGCACTTGGCAATAAGTCAATAACGTATTAATTGTCATATAAATAACCCTTCAATAATTTCAACTCTAACATATGCATTTTAAAAACGGGGCTTAACGGTTAATCTATTATTATTATACCATTAAAATTGGGGTTGTGTCTCTGTGAGTGGGGTGTGCGGGGGTGGTTTTAATCTCAGTCATATTGCAATTTTAGCTTTGCCTATTTCAGCTATTAATCTAATAAATTTATTTTATATTTAAGAGTAGAACAAATTAACTAGCAGAATTATTCTTATTAAAGTAAATCAAGAAGGAAAGTTTATCTTTAAGCATGCTGCAAATTACATGCTCTTACAGACTGGAGTCTACCTGCTGATCTCAAAATTGCATTATCACTTTAAGAAATCGACAGGCTGTTTTAATGGAAGCTATATTAAATAGTAATCTAGTATTGATGATCTTTGGCTAAAATGTTAGGAGTAAAATAAAACTCATATTTAGTGAGTAAACAAATATGTGTTTCATACAACAATTCATCTATCGACTGATTGTTCCTATTCCATATATTCGACATATAAAATCTGCCTGCATATTCCAAATTTCATAAAGATTGACTAGTTCTTATACAAACAGACAGACAGACATGGATTAGTCTATTAAGACTGATTAATCATAAATATACCATATTATTTCGGAGACGTCTCCTTCAAGCCAAATATACTACAATATTTTATCTGTGCAAGGCTATAAAGATTATTATTATAGAAAATTGTTGTGGACACCTACAAGTTTTGATCATTAACCCATAGTTGCAATTCCGTTGTGAGACGAGTGGAGACATTAACCGTTATTATTCAATTCCATTACTACGCACCTTTTGTAGCATTTTTCAAGCTTCACACTGCCCACTCATGTTTATTCGTTTCTTCCTTTTTGCTTCAATTCGGGGCGCTTCTTCTTTTGATAAGCGCTGGGGATTCGTGTCACTTGGCCGCATTATTTATGATGTGCCCGAAAAGAGCAGCAGACAAGCACACACACATATGTAGCGTGTGTGTGTGTGTGGGTGTGTGTGTGCTTGTATGTATGTATGTATAAGACCCCCACTCTCTCTCTCTCTCTTTATCTCTCACACACACACACACAAGCACAATCCTTTGGCTGTGGCTTTGCTGCTTCCGTCGCTGCGGTTTTGCGGTCAACTGCTGCGGCTGCTGCGGCGCCTGTCTCTTTCCTACTCCCTCTCTCCCTCCCATTTCCTCTCTCACTGTGCTCACTGCCAGCTTCTCTGCTCGTGTTCAATTTACGTCATCTGACTGATTATGCGCGTTAACAGAATTAAAATATTGTTGGCATGTAAAAATTGCATTTGCATTCATCAATTGACGCAAGGAGGGAAGAAAACACACGAAATTAATTACACTGCTATTGTTTGTGGTTTTTGATTATGGAAAATAAATCTTAAATTTAAAATTATAAATTAGATGTGTCAACTTAAATCCAGAAAGTTCGCCTCAAAATTAGAGCGAGAAAGAAAAGGACATAAAAACATAGTTTTTCTTTGCTTTTTCTTATAACTCAATCAAGAATATACAGTAGATCATGTTTTTTTCTCAGTGTACTTGTCTCTTGCCCTCCTCTCAAGCCTGTCACTGTCTCTTATCAGTCGGTCTTCAAGGTGCGGCTGCTCACAGCTGTGTTTCGAGTTCAATTTCTGGTTTCACATGCCCTGTGTTTTTTTCGCTACGCTGCTCATTTTTTGGAAATTAACAAATTTTCAAATCGGAAAAACTCTTCAGTTGGCAGCTGCTGCTGCTGTTCTCAATGCACCCATGACTAATATTTCTATATAAAATAAAAATAAAAACTATTAAAATCAATTTAAAACGCTGAGGGATTATTTTCGCAATGCTTTGATTATTTTGATTGCATTTTTTTTTGATATGCCAAACATTTTGATTCGTGCAAAATTCTTTTGCGGTCTAAATTTGATTGCAATTGTTGCGCGCCCACACCACGCTCACCACGCCCACTACGCCCCGTGCCCGTTGCTAATCCCGCTGTGCATTTATATATATGTGTAAGTAATGCTCGTATAATACTCGTAATTGATGGCCTGTCAGAAGTACAGCAACAGCAGCAGCATCGTCAGGACAAAGGGATAACTATAAGTAAGTGGGTTATTAGCGCCGCAGGATGCCCAAGGATCGACCGCCTGCGGCTCAATGCAGGACACAAGCGCCTTGCTGTGAATTAGGGAGACTCACGTACTCTTGCTGCTGTCCTGTTGCTGCTGCTGCTGTTGTTGTTGCTGTAAGTAGCAGGCGGCAATTGTTGTTGCTGTTGCGGTGGGCGTTTCATATTAGTAATGCAAACACACACACACACACACACACACTCACATCAAGTCAGCCGAGCACACTATAAAATACTCCTCAAAAGCAGCAACTGCAATAAGTGAAATTGTACATATTAAAATATTATTATTGACTATTTACTTAACCGATTAAAATTCAGAATCGAAACTGAAATTCAAAATTGTTGTAAAAATCAGTCAACCTTAAACAAAAGACACCCTGCCATTAATATTAATTTTGAGAATTGAATTGCTTCCATTTTAGATGTAGAATTCAGCTAGAAGACAAGTCAAGGCCAAAATTGACTTCTTCTTGAAAATCGCTTCAGTTTTAACAAAGTTATAGCTGTGGAAAGTTTAGATCCATTTTCATATGCTATTTTTGCGTAGAATTTCTATATGATTTTTGACCCAGTATCACCTTCTCAAATTTATATGTAGGTCAAAGGATTGAAGGCCAAATCAATTCGTTGACTTTTGAAAATCGCTTCATTGTTGACCAAGTTATGGATGCGGGAAGTTTTTTTACCCATGTTGAGCTATTTCTGGGTCACAATTGTTACAAGATTTTTAACCCATAATTAAGTCTTCAAATTTTATATATGCATAAATTGAATATAAAGCTTAAACCATGACCAATAAGGCCTTGGCTCTGTTTAGATGTTTAGAAGCAGCATTGGTCAAGATTTTTGTAGCTTATGCTGACATTTACAGGGTATCCCAAATAGATGCATACAGCACTAAAACTAGTCATAATTGCAGTGCGTGTCACAGATTGTTGTTGTTGTTGTTGGTTGGTTCCCCTTTTCTTGATTCTATGACATTTTGTGGGCCAATTGAAATTCATAAGAAGGCAGTCATTGTTGTTGTTGTTGTTGCCGCATATAACTCCATTAGCCGGAACTGAGATCTTAACTTAGCTCTGCATCTATCTCGCTCGCTCTCTCTGTGTGTGTCTGTGTGTGTGTGTGTGTGTGTGGCAAGTTGAGCCCTCTGACATGACGAATTGTGGTAAGTCGCATTGTGACTCTGTCTGGGTGATAACTTATAAGTATATGTGAATGTGTCAGTCTTAGCCAGCTTCCTCTACTTTTTTAACGGATTTGCGAAATACGTGATGTTGCCTTAAGAGCCCTCTCTCTCTCTCTATATATATATATATATATATAATATATATCTGGCTGATATGTTTCTCCTGCTCTGTCTCTCTCGCTCTTTACGCACTAATGCGCTCAATAATTATGATGATAAAATGATAATGACATTGATGTTGTTGGTGTTGGTGTTGTTGCTGTTGTTGTTGTTGTTTGTCGCGCCTGTTAATGATAACAGGACGCCTCATTGCTGCGCTGCTGGCTGTTTTGGAGTTGCTCTGATAATGTTTATACTTATTATCATTGTTACCGTTACTTAACTGCACATGCTAACATTTTTGCCGTCTGCCCATTAAAAGTGGGTTGAGTGGGACAACACAGCAAAACAGCACTTTGACATTGACTAACCTAATACCCTGTTTTGACAATGGGCGGGACTTATGCGTAGCATATTGGGATTTATATGTGATTTACAGAATTTACTATATATAGAAATAAATTAAAAAAATAAAAGATTTTTGTGTTGCGATTTTTGATAAGATATATTAAGCAAATTCGATTCTGGGTATCCATCCTTTGCTTAAAATGTTATATTAATTAATCATAATAATACTTGAGTGCCTCACAGTTAGTTGAACAGCAAAACATATTGCAAACTAACTCAATCTGTTCACATATTTTATAACCTTAATTTCTTATCAGATGTGCAGTTTCTTATCGCCTTGCGAAGTGTTTGCCAAATGTTTAGCTTATAGCAAAATCATCTTGATTGAATGATTGAATGATATGTGCATCTAAAAAACTTATATTCACAAATTTAGATGCAGTTGTTTATAGCTTTCATTATACTCTTCATTATCGGTGCATTTCACTTTAAAATATTTATTTCATTCGAGCATTTCTGATTTAGTATTTGACACTTTATTCAGCTCAAACTCATCGAGAGCTGCTCACATTTATCTTTTTGACTGCCACGCACAAATCAACTAGATTTTAAGGTTTGCTCTTGTTTACATATATATTTATATATATATATATATGTATATACCTTTTATGCGTCTACGCGGTATATATAGCTAATTGGCCTCGTTCCTTGGGCCAATGGTAACTTAATGGCCCTAAAGGGCAGCCCCCAACAACAAATAGCACGCGGCTGCAGTAACAAAAATTATTTGACACGTTTAATGCATAAACATGGCCAAAAAGTTTTGTAACAGCCACAGCAATGACAGCGGGGGTAGTCAGTTGGAGTCAGTTGGAGTCACCAGGTGTGCAGCAGTCAGCATCAGCAGCATAATCATCGTCATCATCATCATCATCATTATCATTATGATTATCAGCTGGTCTCTGCCCCCTGCCAGATTGCCTCTCACTTTCAATTAGATATTATTTTCCATGGCGCTTATTCAAATTGCATTTGCTTTCGGGTTCAACCCTAAAAATGTGTCTCGAGTTGCATTGTTTTGACATGACACCCAAGCGGAACGCGACAGCTACAGATTCCCTCCTTGCCAGGACACGAGGACGACGACGAGGAGGAGGCGGGGGGCAGCGGGCAGCGACTTGTTCAAGCAACCCTCGCTGCTGCGATTGTTTCGACAGTTCAACTGCGACGGCTGCTCTTAATCAAGTGTTGACAACTAGCAACAACAATTTCACATTTCACAATTGCATTTTAATCAACTTCCATGGCATATCCTTGCTCCCTCCCCTACTCCTCTGCTCTATCCTCCACTCTACACAGTCTCCGGTTTAGTTTTCATTTAACACCTTTTTTTCCTGGCTGTTGTTACAACTTTGTCGCCTGTGTTGTTTTAGGCTACTCGTGTCCTGGCCATGAATCTGCAACTGTATCTAAATCTATTTCTATTTCCATTTCCATTTCGGTTACTGTTTCGGTTTTGGGTTTTTGGTTCCGGTTTCTACTTACAGCTGCCTCTTTTGTCCCCAGCCATTTGTTGACTTTGCTGAGTGACTGATTTTTAATGATTTTCTCATTTTATTTTTCTATTTTGTGAAGGGTTCGCGCTGAATGAAAATCATCGAATTAATTGAATTGTGGTTTTGACTTGTATGTTGGAATTTTTTAAAGTTATATGTAAATAAAAGCATATGATCTTATATCATATGTAGTATTTTATTATCAAGGTGACTTATTTTATTGAGATAACATATATGGTTATTCATTTATTTTTTAATAGATGTTTTGAGGTAGAAATCGGATGTAAATCAAAGAAATTATTATGCTTAACAGAAAAAAGAGGGTATTTTGCTATTTAGAAACATAGATGAAGATTTTCGAACTCATTTTGAACCTATCCAAAATTCAGCAAGTTTTAATTAATTCATATAAAATTGCATCTTAATTTTGCATTGGTTTTGATCGTTTTTATGGAATTTAATCTTCTATCACCCAGCTATAAACATGTCTTATGACATCTGCTACTGCTTACAATATGCATACCTATTTAATGCCGCTTCCAGCCCACCTTCGCCACCCTTTGATATGCGGTCAGCCATTTTGTTTAGTTTGCGTGTGGCATATGTTGCAAGGATTCGCAAGTGCGCCGCATTTGCCACTTGTTAAGCGGCCGCGGGGCAACAAAAGTCCCGAATTTCAAACTCGAAACTCGAAACGATTTTAGTTCGTTCCCCAACCTCAAATCCTTTATTACCCCGTAGTCCTGTTGTTGCTAGTAATCAACTTGAAATGACATTTTCAGTTTGCTGGCCGCGCCTTGTACATGTCTGATATATGTCTGTGTGTGTGTAGATCCTTGTTGCGCCAGGCAAGGTGTTTCGTTTCACATATCAACAACTTGTTTCTGCCTGCCTGCCTGCCTGCCTGCCAGGACATTAACATGTCCTTGCTGCTGCTGCTGTTGCTGCTGCTGCTTGTTGTCCTTGTCAACGCAAATCTGTTTTGATTTTAATCCTGCTTATGCGCCGTGAAGCCGATGCGAATGCTGCTGCTGCTGTTGCATGCCACTGGACCTGCGGGGCAAAGCAGGCCTCGGCCTCGTCCTGGTCTGTCAGACTCGGGCAACTGCCACTGCCACTGCCTTTCATTGTTGTGCAGCGATCCGTGCTGCTTGTTGTTGAACACACAAATCCGCTGATGTGTCCCGGTTGCTGCTGCCACAACTGCTACGGCTGCCGTTGCAGCTTCCGCTGATGCCTGATTATGCGCCTTAAGTGCCGAAATCAATGCACACAAATGGCCAAATTACATGGTCAGCGGGGGTTGTCCTCGACTAAGGGGTTGGGGGTGTTTTTTCTCTGTGAGCACTTTTGCCAGTGTTGCTGTTTTGTTTATTAATCAATTGAGTTTTTACTCTATTTTTCTTTATTTCTCACTCACTCGCTCTCAATCGCCGCCGAGTCTGTGTGAAGTGGAGCACGTGAGTCGGCAATCCTATCAAAATATAAATTCCAAACAGAAAAAAAGGCAAAAATAAAATAGTCGAGCAGCAACTTAGTTAAGTAGCGTGTGCATTTGACACTTGTTAAAATATTTGCGCCTGTCTCGCACTGGGAGAGAGAAGTAAAACACACTCGCAACACTTCAGCGTGTCCTGGCCTGGCCTGTCCTGGCGGGGTTGCTCAGCGCCTGTCGCGTATTTAGCGAACGTGTTTTCACAACTAACAAGGATGTTAATTTTGTTGCTGTTGTTGTTGCTGCTGCTGCTGCTGTTGCTGTTTGTTGCACGTCGTCCTTTTGCGGCACTATTTTTATTTTATTTCAAGCTTTCCACCAAATGCCTTTTCACACCAACATCCAAAATGCTCATGTCCAGCGCCCAGGGTCTCGTATTTTATGATATACACTTTCCCCTATGTTTGTGTGGTAATATTGACTTTTAGTTAAGAAAGTTACTCAACTCAACTCAGCTTTTGTCATATATATATATATATATACTTTAATATGATTTTATTTATATAAATATACATTTAATATTTAATATTAAACAGCAATTGAAGTAATTTGAACATCTTCAAAAGGATTAATCATAAAAAAAAGGTCAAAAGAAAAGTAAAGGAAAATTCAAATGTTGTCAAAATATTCAATTTTATTAAAAGGATTATAACTGCAGTAGCTGAATTAATGTATATATATATATATATATATATGTATATATATTAAGCAATAATCCAAGAGAATTTGTCCGACTTTGGTTAGTGTATGTTGTGGTTCGCTGTGCCGATTCTAATTTGTTGACATTCGTATTTTATTTTTATTTTGTCGCCATCGTCGGCGGCTGGCGATGATGTTGCTGCTTCTGTTGCTGTTTATTTTACGGGCAGTGACGATTATGTGGCTCCCGGAATATGCTGTGGGAGGGGATGGATGGCTGGTTTGGCGGGGTGGACGTAAAGGAAACCTCAGCCACATCCGATACTCCTTGTCGGCGTTGGCCATTTTGTGTGTTTGGATTGATGCGCCCCGGCATGGCCAACTAAATACTTTGCACAAGCGATGTCCTCGCCACACACACACACACACACACATACAGGACACACAGGACATATGACAAACGATGACAGTACGAAAGGGAGACAACAGGATGAGGGGACGTGGAAGACGAGCTCTGCTGTTGACTGGGTAAAAGCATCCTTCACACAGCTTTGTGCTTGTTGGTTTAAGAAAATTATTAAGGATATTTTTGTGGTGCTGATGAGTTTGCCGAGTACTTTTTCGGCCAGAACGTTGACCAACCAACCAACCCAAGCAAACATCAGCTCAATGTGTGTGTGTGTGTTAGGTGTGTGTGCTTGTGTGTGTGTGTGTGTGTGGGTGGGTGTGTGTGTGAGTTGGTTAAGTGTGCGCCCAGCGTAGCAGCGAACACAAATAGCAAAACAGGAAGCTCAAGTATGTTTACAGTTGACAACGCCAGAGCAGAGCATCAGAAGCATCATTTCTCTACACACACACACACACAACAAACACACACACCACACACACACACAACAAGCACACACAGCCCACACCTCAAATTGGAATCGCTGTTCGCAATTCGCAGTTTCCATTCAGCAGCCAAGAGTCGCATCCAGGACACGTAGCCTGGCCAGCTTTTGTTTGCCAGCCAGCCAAGTGGGAATGTGTGCGAGTTTGAGTAATGGACGCTTTTATTTGAGCGCCACACACACACACACACACACACACACTCTTAGATGCTTGTAGTCAAGGCTCAGTGTCAAAAGGGGTCAAATGCTATATTTCCCTTTCTGGCCGCATTTGTCGTTGTTGTTGTTGTTGTTGTTGTCGGCCATATTTGTTTGCCTTGGCAGCATTTGGCTTCATTATTATTTCGTTTTTCTCGCACATTGTCATGCCGTATCAATCACTCATATTATATATATCTATATATATATATATATCTATCTACATATCTAAGGCATACAAACATGTATTTGTACAGTGGAATTTGTAATTGTTTGCAACATAATTTAGAACATTTTTTTAAGAAAATCAAAAATGCAGAGTACTCTATAAAAATTCGCTTATAAAAAACAGGTATTTTTTAGATATGGCCCAATGCAGTAATTAATAACTTTTGTAACTTTTGAGTTGGTAAAAACTCAAAGAGAACAAACAGTTTTTAAACACTTTTTAATTATGGAATTTTCATAAGATGCAGTAAAATGTAGTTTGCAAAATGTATATGTATATGTAGCGAGTGACCACTGTAGTTGGCATAGTTGCAGCATCCGCTTGTATTTGTATTGGGGTTAGTCGATTGTTTGATGAATTCTGCACTTAAATAGTAAAAATTTGTATGCCATTCATTTAGTTTGTACACAAAGTGACAACTGATGACAAGTGTAGAGTATGTGGAGACTGTGGCGACGCTGGAGAGCGTGGAGAGGGGCGACACCAAGTGGCGTGTCGAGTGCAAATCAACGATTGCTCTTTACACAGAGAGAAAGAGAGAGAGCGGGGGTAGTCTTGTAATTGATGATGATTTGTGTTTACTCACAACTCACAACCATTTATTATGATAAAGCACAAAAATAAGGGACATTTAAGGATATGCGGAGAGCAGAAGGGTAAATCTTTGCTTTTGATATTTTTAGTGTTTTTGTGTAATCAACTGGACCAGCTCGTCTCTAATTGAATGCACAACATGCTTGTCAAATATATTTGCACAACAGCAAAAACAAATTGCACAATTCTCGTATTCTGCTCACTTCTCTCTCTCTCTCTCTCCCTCTCTCTGTGTGTGTCTCTCTCAGTGCTCTGAGCCGCTCAATGCATGCAGTGTCACAGTCACAAAAGTCCTGACCGAGGGCTTAGTCCTTATTTGCTTACAAACATTTAGCAAAATTGTATGCGACTGCCGCCTTCTAATCGTTTTTTGCATTTCGAGCACAGACTTAATGCCAAACGCGTGCCACCGATTACCATATGAAGGATATTAGCTCTCAACTCCCTCCTTTCCCTGCAATTGAAAGAAAAAATAGAAACATTCACAATGCATATATTAAAAGTGGCACAGAATTGTGTATGTATTTAAATGTAGGTGTTTCAATTTAAGCATTTATTTCACCTTTGTTCAAGTTGAGCGCAGACACAAGTTTGAGTCGATTGTTTTGAGTGGCAAAACTCGATTTAATTAATGACTAATTTATATTTACAATGTTTTTGTCCAGCTACTCTAGAAATTTACAAATATGATGATAGTCATTGAAAAGATCCAAGTGTAATTTAAAAAGTCCTCTTTATCTTATATCTTATATATAAATGAAGAAATGGCGCTGCAATTTTGAAAGTTTACATAAGATCAGCTCACATTATTTTTGGGAGTGAATTTCGAAAAATTGAAACTCTTCGCATTCCAAAAAATAAATGTTTTTCTTTGAGAATTGCAAGTTAGATTTTTCAACAATTTAAAAAGAAAGCTTTTAAATTTGGCAAGAATATTTGCGGAATATAAATCTGAAATTTGCAAGTTATTTTTTAAAAAATATTGGTCAAAACAATCTTCTAATATTGTCGCTTTAGGGTAGGAATCCATACTTTAAACAATTTTCTGTTGTATTTTAAGAATTTATTTCTAAAAACCAAAAATACTTTCTAGATTTGTGATGGACTTTAATTTTAGAGAAAGTTCTTTTCCAATTGTGGATGTTGCCATAAATTACTTATCTTAATAAATGTGTCTCTCTCTTTCCACTCTCCTCCCGCTCCTTCTACAGCTATGCGGTGATCACTGGACTAATTGGAATGCTGTCGCATCGTTGCATGAAGGTGCGCGAGTCCATTGAGCAGAACCAGAGCGTCATGCTGAGCCTGCTGACCACGTTGGGCTTCCTCACGCGCTTCATTGATGTCTGCCCGCCAGGTAAGCAACAAGAAACAGAACTCTCACCTTGGCCAAAGTAAACAGGATCAAACTAATTGACTCAATGCTGCTGCTTTGTTGTTTTTGTTGCAGGTCCTGCTGATCCCACACGTTTGCTGGGCGCTGCCAAATCCACAGAGCTCTTCGGCACCATCGCAATGCTCGCTGGCTGTGTGGTGCCCATTGGTAAGTTTATAACGGATCTTACATCAAAACAAAATCAAGAACAGTAGCCGGATGAGGTCAGGCAAAGGGGTGGGGTCAGGGGTCAGGGGTGCGGGGTGCGGGTTGCCGGGTGCTAATTGCATTTGTTTGAGCGCTACGTGAGTTTTAAGCGCTGGCGGAAATTAATTTCGATTTTTGTAAAATTGTTAAGTTGTATTTTTTATGGCATATATCTATCAATATCCGCTTACTCCGGCTGCTGCTGATTCTTTGCTAACTTCTTGGTTTTTTTCCCTTTTGTTATTGCAGGTGAATGCATTCCGCTGCGCACGACCGCCTTGGCGGCATCGACTTTTAATCTTTACGTGTCGCTGGCTTCGGTGGATGTGAACACTTTTCAGGTAAGTTGTCAGCCCCCCGCCCCCCTGTGGCATCCTCAGTCCCACAACGCCCCCCGCCCGCCGTCGTCTGTGTCACTCAACAGTCTCAACAAGTGGGCAAATGCCAAATGCCGCTTAAACAAATCACAAAGTCAGTCGTTGAAAATTTCATTATGTCAAAGTTTTTCTCCAACGGATACACTTGCATTGCGTAGTCGAGTTTTGAAACAGACTTTGTAACACACACAACACATTAGCATCTTTGAATTGCAGTCATATACATTTTCAAGATCGGTAGAATTGCTGAACCTATAAGCATAAATCTGTGCAAGTCTGTTTTTAGCCTAACCAAATTCATCAAATAAATATTTTGTTATGCTTCTAAAACTATCTAAGAGTTAGTTCTTTGCATAGCTAAGCTGTCTAGGAGCCATTGATCAAATCCAATCTTAAATTTGACTTAACAAAAATGTTTGAAATGCTATATTTGCTTATTATTATTATTATTATTATTAATATTATTATTATTATTATTGGAGTAGCTGCACTGCGATCTTAGATCTATTGTGCCCCCTCCTGAGCCTATGTTAAAATCTTTGATGGGTTGAGGGCTTCTATGTCTTTGAAGCTAATAACTTGCAACCCTAGAATGCCTCATCTTTTCCTGGTTAAGGCGACACACTCTGCTAGGATCTGCATTGAGGATTCCTCGTCGCCACAAAACTTGCATAGTTCGCTACTATAAATACCCAGTTTAGTTAGCTGACTTTCTAGTCTACAATGTCCTGTCAGTAAATCGGTGCGTATATATATATATATCTATATATATATACTATATATATATATCTATAGATATATACTATATTTGCATAGCAAGTCGATCTTAAGAATTAAGAATCGCCATTCTGCAAGTGTCATAAATCTGAAAGAGTATTTTTATCTTTAACCAACTCAATTTGAGTTTTACTTTTTTGCTTTTGTTTTTGTTGGGTTTTCTTTGCTTTGCACTTGAGAAGTTTGTGGCACGTGAAATCGCCTGAGAAAATTGAGGGGCAACAACGACACAGGAGAAAGTGTGGCCAAAAAAGTTAGGATTCAGTTTAGGCGATGGAATTGTCGACGCAGTCTTTTGAAATTTGCATATTGGCAAAATGTCATGACTGCCACATGCCACCTGCCAGCTGCCAACTGTCACCTGACAGTTGACATCAGTTGTCATCGGTCTTAGATGGTGTTTGCGTAGGTGGTTGCCGGAGGGGGAGGAGGGAGGTAGTTGCAATGACATTTGACAAACATTATCAGCGCCATTGAACCGCCGCTGACATTTGGCTAGAAATACTTGAGCAGCTGTGGTGCTGGCTGCTGGCTGCTCTTGTTGTGGGTTTTAGGTGGGTTTGTGTTTTCAGCGGGTGTACAAATATTTTGACAGTGTACTTTCCATGTAGGCAAGAACACAGCGCATTTTAGATATGCAAGCGGGTTTGCAAGCTGAGATTGACTGATGAAACGGCATATGTAAACAACAAATGACTGACTGGCTGATTGACTGATTGATTGACTGACTGACTGACTGACTGACTGGCTTTTGTCTACAATTCATTTCCTGCTGTGCTCTGTCAATATTTGTGGCACAGCTTCAAGTTGTAGTCGGTCTACACTGAAAAAGACAATTTGTCAAATTTCTAATTAGAATTTGAACCCAGAACTTGTTAATTAATTTATAAATTCTATTAAAAAAAAATGTATTATAAATATAAGCTGTAAGTTTTTGGCAACAACTCTTCGATTTGTCTGACCAACTTTTTCTCTGTATGCCCCTGCCAATTCCCCCCGCCGCAGAAACGCACTTGACAAACTAATTTGTTGGGCAAACAGCGAAACTGAAAATGCAGCCAAGCGGCATTTTGCTGGGGGGATTAGGCCAAGCTAAGCAAAAACTTGCCAGCCAGCCAGTCAGCCAGTTGGCTAGCCAGTTTATTTGTTTTAAATTACCACAAAAATAGATAAAGTCCACAAGACTCAACTCAACTCGTCTCAACTCAACTCAACTCGACTTGGCTCGAGTCGACTCTCATCCACTCATCTTTGGCCCTTGTTATTATTATTGCTAGCTGCTTACAAAAAATAGATGTGTACATCTCTAACTCTTGGGCTGGCAAATAATTTGATTTGGTTTTAATCAGCGAGAGACGCACACACACAGAAACAAACACACAAACACACACACACACACACACTAAGCACACGCACAACCACAGAGCAGCTCAATGTTCAAGTGCTGCTGCCTGCCTTGCAAATATTGACTTTGTAAAATGAAATTTTCAAGTTTAACCCAAGCAAAAGGCGGCAGTAACTCACACACACACCAACACACACACACACAGGCAACACACACACAGTCAACACACACACACACACACACACAGATATTAACTGGTAGCCTGATTGTTTTTTGAAGGATGCCGCCGCGCGCATCGCGCTCATCGTTTGCTCTTTGAGCCATGCAACAAATCCTCGCTCATATCCTGCCTACTACATCCGGCCCCCTTCCCCCACCCCCTCTCTCTCTCTCTCTATCCTTAGCCCCTGCCCACTGCCAGTCAGCCAGGCACGTCAATTGTTTAGCTAAATATTTGCTCAATGCTCGTACAAGTTGCCAGTTTCAGTTTTAGTTGTTGATTTCTTTTTATGTTGTTTTTGTGTTTTTTTTAGGGCTTTGGACTTTTGCATTTTTATTGCCCACTGTGCACAACGAGGGTGGTTTGACTTGTGCGTGCCATTGTCAAGAGGGGGTTGCTTAATTACTTTGTGCCCAAGCTTTGAAGCATGTGTGATTAGCATAAAACTCTGTGAAAGACACAAATAATTCAACTTAGCAGCTACAATTTTGGGAATTACTTTTGACATTTATATTTTAGTAAATCATATAATTCAATATTGTTCTTATATATGCTTAATCTGATTCAAATATGTCAAGATTTTCTCTCGTTTAATTGATCCTTGAATTATAGACAACATAGACGTGTTTTTATATGGCTATCCTTATAAAATTTGCATAGAAATTCGACTTGGTTAACTTAAGTGCAATTTCAGTTTTAATTGAGACAATTTTATAAGGTTCTGGTACAAAAAGTAATCTAATAAGTTAAAGAATTGATTTCTTAATCTTCTCCATAACAAATTTTAATGAAATCGAATGGGAAATGGTTTATATCCTTCAGCAGAAAAATCTCTTCATAATATCAGCAATAATTATTGATTGACAATTGTTTTCATCGAATTTGTTTTCAATTTGAACTCTTTCTCATCAACTCTGAGTACAGAGTAACTCTTAGCCTGTGTCCACTGTAAGTGCCGTTGTTTTTCTCATTTTTGTGATTTGGTCCTTCGCCACACTTGCCTTCGCACGGCTGCCAATGCAAACAAATTAGAAGCGAGAGCTGATTGTCTGTTGTCTCTTGTCCATTGGCTTGTCGGCCCCCTTGTCGTCCTGCATCCTGCAGCGTACCCTTCCGTTCCGCTATGCAAATAAATGTATACCACACACACACACACACACACACACACGCGCACAACAAACAGCTGAGCACTTCACTTGCTGCTGGTCTAAACAAGTGCCACTCTTTGATATTTGCTTTGACTTAATTAAAACATTTGCACAGTGATTCCACAAAATATTTGTAGCCCTTTTCATTTCATTTCTTGTTTTTTTGCTTGTTTATTGTTGTTGTGTTGCCAATTAAATGACTCCACGCCACTTGTGTATTGCAGGAGGTGCTGACGGTGGAGGGTCCTCTATCGCTGAAGCTGCTCGATGTGATGACCATAATACTCAGCTATAGCGCCAACTCGACAATCGGCACAAAGAATGGGGAGAGCTCCACAATGCTGATCGATTTGATAGCATCGCTGGCGTTCTTTAGCGTTAACAATCGTCGGCACCAGGATCTGCTCATATCGGAAACGTTTGCGGTGATCTTTAAGAGTTTGGCCAAGCTGTCGACACAGTTTAATCCGGTGATTTATCCATTTTTGGTCACCATGTGCTACAACAATGCCCCGGCCAGGCAGCTCATATCACGCGACTTTGATCTAGGGGTGAGTAATGCCTTTCCAATGATCTATTCTCGACAACTGCCGCCAACTCTGCCACTGTAAATATCGACTCGTTATCATTTTGTTGCAGTTTCTGGATGAGTACAGCAAATCGGATGCAGCCAAGCGAAATCGTTTGATTCAAATGATGCACAACAACAACACCAACAACAACAAGAATAACAGCAGCGGCAGCAACAGCAGCAACAGCAACATCCAGCAAAATAGAGCCTAATTTTCGAATGCCATCTCGCTCGCACAGTGAACTTGTGTGTGTGTCTGTCTCGCTCACACACAAAGTGATATTATTTTCAAAGAAAAATTCTAAAAGAAAAGAGGAAACTTAAAACATTCGCAATTGCAAAATGGATTTATGATTATTTTTACAATTATTTATAATTGATATATAAATCATTATACATATATATATATATACATATATCTAGTAATAACACTCATAACTCATTAACTGACACATTCACAACAAAGAACAAACCACAAACAACAACTCGCATAGTTTTATTACACTTAGCATCATAATTTATGCTAGTTATTTTAAAAAAAAGTATTAACAACATTCATCAATCAACATCTCAATTAACCAACTCATTGCACTTTTTCACCTATTGACAAATTCTCAGTTTTTTTTTTTGCATTAATTTGGTTTGAAAACTTATTGTTTAACCAACCCCTCGATTTTTATACCAGCTAATAATTTATCCGTTTATTTTATTGATTGACCTTAACAATGTTCTGTCCAAACAAACAATTATTATTGCTATAATAAATAAATACGTGAAAAACTAATACTTTTTGTATGACTTGAATCATTTTTCAGATTTTTAAAACATATATAAAATATACATAAAAACGAGCAGTAATCAAAAAAACTATTCTGTTTTTAAAGGAATCGTTGTAGAAATTTTCAGATTTATATATGACAAATTATAGACATCAGATTATATGACAGATGTGTGCCAAATTTCATGAAAAATGTAAACAATTTATTAGAGATATTACAAACTCAAAGAACACAAGTTGAATGAACAAATATAAATACAACTAAATAGATGTTTACACTCAAGAAGTAGACAAGGGGCGATAAATTACGGGTTTCACCTCTTAAGATAGACGATAAACAATATGTAATATTTTGTATTGCAAACTGAAGTCGACTCTTGTCCGTCGTATTTTTTTTCTTTTACGTTTGAAGTGTTGCAAACAATGGGCAGGCACTGTTCGCAATTTCTTTACGGGGGCGGGGGGCACACAAATTAAAAACGACAATAATAATGTGCCTTAGCAATTTGTGGGCGTGTCCTGGATTACAAAACACAGAGAAGCGACGAAACTCATCAGGCGACATGCGTCTTTGTGGAGCGCCTTTTGTCTGCGCCCCTTTTCCCTCTCTCTCTCTCTCAGTGTATGTGTGTGTGTGGGGGCGGGTGGGCGTGTGCGTTGAGCTGCCCATTGTCTCATTGTCCACGTCGTTGCACCTAGCCTGAATTATGTCACACGATAAGCAGCAGCAACAGGGGAGTGCAGAGGGGTGTACAACAACAATGACAACGTGAAGAACGACAACGACAACGACAACATCTAATTTCTTTGGACATTGTACGTGTGGGTTTTTTAATGCTGCCATATGCACAACCCCAGCCAGAGGGGTTGGCGAATTGTAAAAAAAGAAGAGAAGAAAAAACAGCAGCCAGAAAATTGAAAGGCAGCTCACAATAATAATAATAATAATAAAAGACCTCAAGGAACTCTCTGGCGACAGATTGAAGTCACTCAACTTGAAATGAAATGCGACAGCGTTGAACAGTTGCACAATCAAACATCGACAACAATATGCGAGTGCAAAAAGCCAACAATTGAAGCGCCTCTGAGATCATCAGCTATGCGGTAAGACATGCCACAATGCACCTAGCATTAACTTAGTTCATTTAATGCATATATCAAATATTAAGAAAATTACTGATAAATATATATATTTTTTTATAAGTGTAATACTTAAATTATGAAGGTTGGAAATGGAATAACGCTAAATATGTAGAAATATAATTTTCTTGTAATTAATTGTATAAGAAGAGTATATTCATAAAAATACTAACCACATATTTTAAGATCATTTCATTAATTCATTAACAAACTATTTTTAAAGTTGCTGCATATTTTATAATAAGAATTTCCATATAATATTAATTATGCTACTAATAATAGCCAAACAATACTTCTCAAAGTAAATTTCATATTTTTTAAAACTGTTCACTATTTATAAAAATATATTGTACTATTTATTTACGACAAGAGTATTTGATATATTTTTTAATAAACACCTTCTAGAAATAATGAAAGGGTATTTGTTCAGTCATTTTACTGTCATCCAATTTTCTTTTACGTAGATTTCAGCCTTTTTATTTTTTTGTTGATACATTATTTTTAATTTGTAGCGCAAAATCAATGAACAAATTGGTGTTAGCAGAAGGCAAGTGCTTGACGGCTGTACACAATGGAAGGGGCCTGGAATATAAAAATATAACCGAGTACTTTATTTAGGGATATACGCAGAGAATACTGTCAGGAGGAGGAGGGGGAGGGATACTACAGGGACAAATGACAGTGCGTCAAACAACCCTTCCGAGCAGATCCATAAAACCATAATTGCTATGTAGATGTGGTCGCTAGCCGAAGGGGGTCACTAATTGCCGAGCAAGGGGAGAGGTGGGGAAATGTATAAAAAAAAGCGAGTGACTAAGCAGGCGACAGTTCAGTGACAAAGTCAATATATCACAAAATACCAATTTGGGCCGCGTTGGCTCCTCAATCAAAATTATGACAATACAACAATAGAAAATACCAACACCAACAACAAGAATAAAAACAACAACAGCAGTTGCAACAACTACATTGAAGCAACCCCCTTGGGGAGCTGCGTTTTGTGTTAGATTAGTTAAGCGCAGAGGCGAATGCCAATTATAATGAAAAAATGCCGAGGCAACATTGCGTGCAATGGGCGCATAAGGCTACAGCTTTATGATGAGACTGTTTTGGGTTGGTGTTTGGGCTTGGGAACTGGTCGGTCACTGGCCACTGGTCGCTGGTCACTGGTCACTGGGTTTGGTCAGTTCAGCTTTAAGCCACCAAAAGTTAATTGCAGCTTAAAGAGCGGCAGCAGAACAAACTGATTTCAAGGTGTGCCTATAACCCCCTCAAAAGCACAGTTAGACAAACAAATTTCGCGCCTTTTCCGCAGTTCAGCAGAAAACCAAAACCAAAAAAAATAAAAAAGCGTTGAGGAAAAATGTTGACCAAAGCAGAGTCAAACAACAAAGTGGCATAAGAAATTAATGAAGTGTATTCTGCTTTGGCTGGCCAAAAACGACTACTTGGCCACACTTGCTATGCATAGAAAAGATACAAATATATATAATATATATATTATTTGTAAAAGATTTTTATTTTAGACAAGTAATTTGCTTGGAGTTAAATGATGCTTGTAATCATGATTGATTATAAAAAATTAAAAATTAACAAAAAATACATTAAAAAATCATTTATTTTATGCTGGTAGGAGTAAGGCAAGGACTTCATTAAGTACTCAAGTTAACTTGCCTTGCTTTTGATCAAAGTTAATATGCCCCTGGGCGGCACATTAAAAAGGGAAAGTTGACGGTTCATTTGGCCGTTTCTTTTTTTTTGCTGCGCTGCGCTTGGCCCTAGACACTGGATGGGCTTGCTCCTGGCTGGCATTGTCCAATGACTGTGTGTGTGTGCTGGACTTCCGGCCAGGATACGCTTCTAATTTGTTTACAAGCGACGGACCGTTGACGTGCTCGGCGCACATTATGCGCGATGCACGGCCGCCGATAAGCAGCTGGACACAAGTTCGTCAATGTGGGGTGGCTTCGACTTCGACTCCGACTCCGACTATGGCTCTGAATCCGACTCTGACTGCGACTGCGACTGCGACTCCACAAAAGCGGAAAGCAAGTGACTTTGTGACTGTGTCGTAAATGTGGACAACAACTGGGCGACTTTTGATTGCGTGTGGCGATGACCTTACGAGATGACACCCAGCTGATTATAAAGAAATAGTCGTATCCCTTTTGGGGTTGCGTGTATGCCTCAAATTCAGCGGAAATGTTTCGCAGCAAACGTTAAATTATGTAACTAACACACGAGCTCAAAATGAGCATTCACACAGCGAACACACAGGAACTGAAACTGGAAGTGGAACTGAAACTGAAACTGAAACTGGTCGTAGTCCGATCAGGACTCATTCGCATTGAAAATCAGCGAACCGCAGTCGGCTAAGCTCCTGGCATGTCCATGTCGTGGTCCTTAAGCGGCTTTGCTGCTGCTGCTGCTGCTGCTGCTGCTGCTGCTGCTCATTTGCACGTGAGGCGGCGCAGGCAGCGAAGCGTCAAGGATTACGCCGGAACGACTATGGGCTGCATACATGAAGTGGTCTATGGAATCGAGCAGCCTGCGAGCTATGTTTTTGTATGTGCAACTATTTGTGCCCGTAACCAAGCCGTATTCCATGCCATTCCATTCGCAGGGCTTTGCTTTCAGCTGCAAATTTATGACCATATAAATAACGCAACTGAGAAAACCAGTGGCAGCAGCAACAGCAGCAGCAACCACTGTTCGTACCAACAACAAAGCCAGCAATACGCACTGTTAGATACCCTTTAAAAGTGCTTCAGCTATGCATGGGGAAGGTGGCTTAAAATGTGCAAAGATTAAACTAAATTAACTTTATCATAAATAAAGTAAAAAGTATGAAAATATATTGCAAATTAGCTACAACTTCAAGGACATTAATATTTCAGAAAGTCTACAAGTCTTACATGATGCCAATTGGTCAGATATTTTATATACTTGCCTCGATATACATATGAGCAATATGTATTAAATAATTCTAAAGTCTAAAGTCTTTGTGACCATTAAATATGCAGATAACAATGAATAAAATGTTGAATGCTCAAAGTATAAATTAATAACAACAATTAAATATAATTCTTGGAGAATCCATCTCTAATAAAAAGCTTACTTTGAATATTTGATATTATGAAAGCAGCATAAAATAAATAAGTAAATCAGCATTGCCATTCGTTGAGGGTATTTTGGTCGTAAAAAACCTGCTGCCATTTCTTTATTTCATATGCATATTTATAGCTTAAATAAATAACAAATAATATGGCTATAAATTTGAACACGTTCTTTGTTTTAATAATAACTAGTCAGAAGCTGAAACCGTGCAGAGCCAAACAGAACCAAACCACACCGAACAAAACTGAGCTGCCCCGTTCCCCGTGCGCCAAAAAGCGTTCATTTGTTAATTTCAAAGATATTAAATATGCATAAATAACAAGTAATCTTTTATTATAATATAGACTGGTTGACTGGCAGTTACCCTTTTTGAATAGCACTACTTTAAGGGTAGATAGAAAATGTATATAGATTTAAATAGGAAATTCTTAAATTTGTGTCATATCTCATTCTTTTTTTTTTTTTTTTTTATTTAGCAATTATATTTAAACATTAATCAACCTATTGAAAGGTTATAAAACATTGATTTGTAAAGGTATGAATGATAAATAGCAGTGAATTAAAATGTATAACATAAACATAGAACTGGTTTTAGCAGATAATAAATAACATTAAATATTACATTTTTAGTACATTAATTTAACGCCCAACAGTCCAGAGGTCGCTGGTGTGGAGGCGCTTTAACCTCCTGCGCGTTGTATTTGACCCAAGTGTGCAAGCCAAAGGGTTGACGTGGTTATGCAACCGGTCATTATACCGACTCGTATGTCGGTTAATTTGTTGTGTGACTGTCGGTAGACCGAAGTCGTTGTGCAGCGTCCTGTTACTCACGTATGGTGGAGCACCAGACATGTCTCTCAGCACCTTGTTCTGCAAGACTTGAATTTGGTTTATCCAAGATTTTGCAGCTGTGCCCCAAAAAGGAATCCCATATGTCCATGTGGGTACGATGATACTCCTGTACACCACCATATCGCTTTGCCAATAGTCTCATTCGACTCGAATATATTTATGGTAAAACGTTTTTTGGCACTGGCCAAGAAACTAGCCAACTAAACAGCTGCCTGCCCCAAAACTTTTTGGATGCCCATGGCTTTAATTTAGTAGGGGGATTTCTATGCATAAATCACTGCCATGTGGTTGATTTTGCCTTTGCTGCTGCCACTGCTGCTGCCTTTGCTGCTGCCTCTTCTGCTACCTTTGCTGTTGCTGCTGCCTCTGCTGCTGTTGCCGTTTTATCTATCTGACAAATTGCTGACGCGATAAGCAACCCGATAACCGCTGCTGTCGTAGGTTGTAGCCACATTTATCGCCGAGTCATGCACTCGTTGAATTTGCAGTTGAATTAAATCCATGTAAGTGGTTAATTAAACGCATTGCCAACCAGTCACTAAATTATAGCATATGTTCTAGCGCCTCCCCTCCAACGGCTGCCTGCTGACTTGGCTCAATTCGAGATAAGATACGCAGTCCGCTACTATTTACTACATGTTGCATACGACTGGTTGGCCAGAGGGTATTCTGTATTTTGTATTTCCCATTTTGTTGTTCACTTCGATTCACTGGGCAAGAACAAAATGCATCATGAAATATGTAGAGCTGCCGGGAGTGAAGCATATTCTTCAGCATTTTCATATTGCATTTGTTTTTTATTTGAATATTTTGTTGTTTTTGCATACCCTGTTAACATTTACATGTGTGGAAGAGGTGGTATCAAGTTGTGGCAGCGTATGCAACAGTTAGAAGGATATTTATTTAACCCGATCATGGTCAAAAAATTAAAATTCGGTTCTCAAAGGTTTTTTAAAATCTTTTTTTTAAACATTTAGTCACATATTGAGTACAAAATTTGTGTGCCAT
Source organism: Drosophila planitibia (assembly GCA_035043785.1). Classification (NCBI taxonomy): domain Eukaryota; kingdom Metazoa; phylum Arthropoda; class Insecta; order Diptera; family Drosophilidae; genus Drosophila; species Drosophila planitibia. Next base: position 1,394,804 of record JAWNMS010000044.1, on the reverse strand, counting down.
ATATTTGTATGCAATACAGTGATAAATATAATAATAAAAATAAATAAATTTATAATAATAAAATAAAATTATAATAATAATAAATTCAACCCGCTTTTTGATTATTATTTCTTTCATAATAATAATTCATCATCTTCAACTTGATGGCTACTTTCAAGGATATCTCTGAGTCGAGCATGCTCAATTACCACATACTTGTTGGGTTTGGCTTGAAGGCAAACAACGTTGACAGCTTTTTGTTCGCAAATGTCACAAAAATACCAAAAGCCATAAGAATAAGAATCGTTTGCATTTATTTTGAGTACTCGTCTGCCAAAATGTGAGTATTCAAATCATCTACTTACTTTGGATCCACTTTTTAAGGCATTCAATTTTCATTTTATGTGCACAACAGTTTTTTCGGCATCTCTCATGCAAATATTATCCATCTGAGAGTTAGTGTGTGTGTGTGACGGTGTGTGTGTGTGTGTGTGTGTACATATTGCATAAATTATTAATGCCAACTTTTATTTTTTTTTACATATTTTGAAGACAGTTGGCAGTCGACAAATACAAACACAAACATACACATACACAAGCAAACACACACAGAGACACACACACACACACACACACACACATACACACACAATCACACACACACAGAGGCATTCTGATGAAGAGATAGTATGGACTGGCAGTGGAGTCAGTCGCTCGTCATATTTGCGTGTTTGCATTTAATCATCGAAAACGTTGCAGGAGCTGTGTTCAGCCACGCCCACACAACGGCCACCCCCCGCCAACACTCCCGACCCACACCACACCCCATAAATCTACCCACAGCCAGAGCATTATTTGCATTTGCATAAAGTCTGTTTTTTTTTTTGCCCGCATTTTTATTTATTTCTTTTTTTTGCAATTTCATTTGAATTTCTTATGTACACATGAAAATGCGTATAAAGGGTATTATCAAGTTGTGCATATGCATGGTAACGTGTTGAATGCAACATTCGAGATATCTGAAACATCATATATATATATACATATATATATATAAAGAATCTCTTTTCTTTTAACATATGTCCCTTAGACGATTTTGATTTTTTTAATGCCAAATTATGGAGCGATTATATTTAAGTAGATATATAATTTAGTTTGAAGAATCAAGAGGAATATTTGGTAGATGGATCATTGCACAGACCACGTATCTGAACAGCCGACAAAATTTATGGATTTTTGAATATGGTTTGAGCTCTAGAAAAATTCTTCATTTGGATTTGGAACAGAGATATTTTTACTCGAAATTCATATTGAAATTGTGTTCCACAAAATTCCATTTGGCGTCGGATCCAAACATTCCACTGCCTTAACCTTGTCAATGCATTTTCATTCATGATGCGACATCTAGAATAATACTGCATTAAGTTTTGGATATACAATCGAAGAATATGCTTAAATTATGCTATAAAATGTAGGCATTTGGGCACATTCAAACTTGCCACCAATATCAACTTATATCGTTAACCTGCAACTTCTACCAGGAAATAATAACTGTTGCTTCGTACACAAGTAAATAACTTGAGCAAATATTTAAGAAACTGTTTGCAATCATGAATACAACAGGATCTGCCACATTGATTCTGCTATATATTAAACATTTAATCGATTGGAGTTGCTGTAAAACTGGCCTTAATTAGCCCTAATAATGCGGTTACAAACCTTTCTATGTGGCATAAACAAATGTATATAGATATATACAAATATAGACAGACTAAACACAAATGTTGAATGCCAAAATGTTTTGTTGTTGTTAAATGCGTACGTCAAATAATTTAATTGAGCAAACAACATTTTTTTGTGGATTGTCGAACAGATTGCTGGCCAATTGCTTGCTCTGGTTGACAGTTAACAATGAAGCTTATCAGTTATCAGTTGGATAGCTGGCCAACTTCAGACTGCTCTGCTGCGCTGCTGCTCAGCTGCTGCCATCAATAATCATATTGAGCGATTGAGTGGCAACAGTTGCAGCTGTTGCCCATGTTGCTGGCAGCAACAACAACAACTCTGTCAATTAGTTATCATGTTCGTTGTCAGCACATTTCGATTTCGATTTTGATTTTGATTTAATTTTTGGGCTGCTAGCAGAACGAGTTAGTATTAGCACGGCGAGTTGTTTGCCACACACTTTGTGCCACATTATGTGGGCCAAATACAACTGATTAGATCTTGCTCGAACTTCCCACACACACACACACACACACAGCCAGGTAAGTGTCATGTAAATGGGATGGATGGGAGAGGGGTGGGGTGGGTAGCTGGGTGGGGACTTAATCAAATATGCTGACCGAAAAAACAGTTGAATAATCAGTCATGGAATTGAAAATGGTTGTGTGACAGGCAAACAGATTCCCAACAATTTCTCTGCATGTCCTGACAAATTGCAACGAATTTGCGTGTTTATAAAAAATTTACACAAAAAAAATCTGTGCTCCAGGCACGGGATAATACTACAAGCTATGGTCACGCCCACAACGGCCACATCGACGCCCACACACAGACACGCACACACACTTACAGCGCCAGTGGCAACGCAAAAAGCCAGGCTATATTTTGATTAAACTTGGCTTTTACATTGTTGCCGCTTTTGTTGATGGCCATTGTTGTTATTGTTATCATTGTTGTTGTTGCTGGTGTTGTTGGTGTTGTTGGTGTTGTATTCTGCTCAACGCGAACGCATTTGGAATTTGAATTCACATTCGCATTTTCTCAGTTCTTTTTAATACCCTGCAACGAGGCATGTCTTTGTTGTGGCAAGCATATGTTGGCCTGAAAAAGACGTCAAGAAAAGAATCAAAATAGAGCAGCACCTAAAACGAAATAAATGCCATAAAACAGATTTTTAACTTTGTATTCAAGCTTTGTTCTTCATTTTGATTTTGAAATTGACTTGGTCAATTTTTGTACTTGGTTGAATAATTAATAATTAAGAACTTTTATTTTATTTATGGAATACGAGAAGCACCAGCTAAGCTAGACATAATCAGAACTGAATCGTTTTTAGTTCTAGTTCCGATAAGTAAAGCTTAAAGAAAAGTATGGTGAAGATATTGAATTGGTTTTCAAATTGTTTTCGTTGTTCGATTCTGTGTTTGTACCAAATGAAGTAATACTGGAAAAAATACTGCATATCGATGCCGCTCGAGAAGTCCGTTTACCGTTTCACAAGAGTTTTATTGTCAGTATTTCCATAGTCATTTCTATAAAGTATTTGCAAGTCGCGTCTGGGGTTAAACAATATTTTCTTTTGAATTTTATATACGTTTGCATATATTTGGTGTGTGTGTGTGTTGTTTTGTGCTGTTGCCATTTGCTTTTATTGCATATTTGCATTTTGCATTGTTATTGGCCATGGCGTGCAACTGGAAGTGTGGGCGTGCCACGAATGGGTGGGGCTGGATGGGGATTGGGTGGGGCAACTGGTGCGGTCCGTTGGCTATTTGCATTTTGCGGCCAACTGAAGCGTCGAGGTGTGTGTGTGTGTGGGTGTGTGTGTGTGTGTGTGTGTGTGTGTGTGTGTGTGTGTGTGTCTGTGTGTATGTAACGATAACTGTGAGGATTGGGAACTTTTTTCCATACTTTTGCAATTGTTATTGTTGTTGGTTTAAGGCTGCAATTGTTTGGCCAGAATAAAGTTGGCCGGCATATTGTGCAACGGCTTCTTTGGTTTTGTGTGGCTTTCATCTATTTGGACTATTTTCGAGATATATATTATACATTTGTATGTACGATTTGTCTTTTTGTGATACCAAGTAATTCAGAACATTAATATTAAATATGCATGGGCCATGCAGAGCCGCTAAAAATGTTGACGATGTTGCAGCTGTGAAATGCATAAATAATGCCCCCCAAACAAAATCCATTTGGCAAATAAAAAATAGCGCAAACACATCTGTACTATATATGTAGGTGTTTAACAGGCTATAAGCCGTGTGCTGGTCGAGGCATCAAAGCCAAAGCCATTTTAATCAGTTATACTGCACGGCTTAAGCGATTTGCTTTCTCGCGCAATTTTGCGGTGCATTTCAAATGCGGCAAGCAAGCTGTCAGCAACAACAACAAGAGCTGCAACAATAACCAAAACAACAACTGTCAACCGCCACCCATAACTGAGCCCAGCTGTCAACAGGATGGATGCAAATCCTCATTTGACCCTTGACCAGTTGACCAAACAGTCGCCAGTTTCATCTTGCTTCCGCAACTCCTGCTCCTCCTCTTGCTCCTGGTCCTGCTCCTGCTCCTTGTTCAGTCTACTCCTCATCTCATTTGCTTGATGGCATTGGCGTGTCATAATTTGTAATCCTCGAACGCTGCCTGTTTAATTTGCACACCTTTGTACTTGTCCGCTTGTCTCCCAAGCCCCCTCGGTCAACTGGCCGGCGGGCGACACATGACCAGGCTTAAAGGGCTTTGGTCAGCCAACTACGGGGTTAACTGCACAACTGAATAGCGGACCGAAAACCGGACTCAATTTAACTTAACTGAAACACTTGATCCACGCTATAAGTAAAGCACTCTTCATTCATTACAAAATTGTAATTAGCCGGAGCTCTGCTGGACTTCCAAAAAGAGCAGTTTCTAAAAACTATATTTTTGAGTATTTTACTTTAACTTAGCTGAAAAATCTAATTGGTTAAATATTTAGATCTGTTTTGGTTATTTAACTTGTACTAAATTAATAATTATATCATGTAGGAATCTTAACATCAATTCTTCAACATTGCATACCAAATTTTAGTTATTTTTAAATGTAATTTTTTGAACAAAGAATTTAAATTTCGTTCTCTTAAGTAAAGCAATGTTTTTGGAAGAATTTTTCAAATAATTATAAATAACTCGAAGAAGGTGCCAAAACCGGTTATGCGACTCGTTGGGATTGTTATACTTGTTGGTGGTCAAGGCTAAGATTCTAATAGAGGAACTTTGACTACAAAGGTCCCCATTAATCTTACGACGATTTTTTAGGGAACTCCAGAACTTTTCAAATTAAAAGCATAGAATTAAAACATTATGCAGTAAATTGAAAACGAATTTAATGCTCTATTTTTTACGAGCACTATGAAAATCATTAGTTTTGACTTATGATTGAGGGAAATATGTCGCAGAGCTTTATAAATTAAATGAAAAAGTTTGGAAAATATTACGATTTTGAGGTCAAGTATTCTAAACCCGCACAGAGAATTCCTTTATCTACCCCAATTTTTATTTTTTCGAATTCCATTATATATTTTTTCAAATTCAAATGCAGTCGCCAACTCCAACTCCATTTACGTCTACATCTGCATCTGTGTCTGCGTTTGTCTTGCCTCGTTTGTCATCCTCCCCTCCCCCGCCCAGTTCCCCCCTTGAGCAGGACCATTGGCAAGTTGCAACTGGTTGCGGTTTTTGCTTTTTTGTTGAGCCTGGCGCTCGCCATCAACTTGGCGTGTTTATGGGCCAAGCGGCACAATTAACATGTCGCGGCTTTTAGCGTCTGCCGTCTCCCACTTTCAAGAGCAGCAATGCCGACGCCGACGCCGACTGAGCGGCCAACGTCGACGTCAACGTCAACAGCTTGCACAAAATGACATATGAGGCGCATAATTGAAACTTCAAAGGAGAACGGGGCGCTGCAGGGGCATAAATTAGGCGGCTGATCGCTTGCTGCTCTTGCCACTCGACGCGCCAAGGTGAGGTGAGCAGAGCAGAGATGATGATGATGACAAGAGTAGACAGACAGACAGAGAGAGAGAGAGAGGGAGAGAGAGAGAGAAGGAGCGAGAGACTGGGAGACTGGGCGACGTTGATGAAGACCAAGTGCAGGCGGCTAAGATGCGCTGCGTCTTTTTCCATTCCATTAGCGACCGTCGTGTGGCAAGCGGGCAACGGTAGCAGACAGACAGACGGACTTCCCCCTCCATCTCCCTCTCTCTCTCTCTCTCTGTTTCTCTAGCATTCATTTAGTAGCACGCCCTCTTCTGTCACGGTGCGCCCTTCCATTAGCAGAACATATAATACAACAAGAACAACTACAACTAGTTGCCACTCATTTTCGAGTGTTGTTGCTACATGAAAATCAATAAAAATCCGCGTGTGCGGCAGATCAGCCAACGGATCACTTTTGACTACACTCGCCGAGCAGGGTATATTTATTACTGCCGCACGAAGGACGCAGCTCAGATTCCCCAAACTGTCTAAATATATTGTAGATCGATAACAAAAGTCGAGCAAGAATTTTCTAGTAGAGAGAGCTCGACTTTATCATCGATTTTTATCTATATCTCGAAAACGAAGAAAGTTATCGATGCATTGATTTAAGCTTGAGCTGAGTATGTCTTACGAGAACTTATATTCTGAATTTGGAGGCTGTAGCCCTTATAGTTTCTGAGATTGGCATGATTATACTGAGGGACTCGGCTCTTGATGCTCATTCAGAGTATATATACTTTATGGGATTGGAGATAATTCCCTCCTTTGCACAACTTCATTGGGTTGAGACATCATCGTCTTTCTTTGTCTATGCAATACTTTTAAGAACTTTGTCCCGATTGGAGTACTGTACCATATAACTCTATATTATATTGTTTCATCTCTTTAGCAAAGAGTATCTAAACTTCGTCTGTGCAGCCTGGTTCTGGCATCTTTTAAGTTTAGTCAGCGATTTCATAGCCAAGTTCAAGATGCGACCGCGAGGAATGAGAAATGTTTTTATTCTTATTGTCGGCATTTGTGTTTTGCGACGATTTCCATATTTAACGTCATAAATTAAACACTTCAAATGCGGGAGCCACTTAAGAAATCTACACAATATATTTTTCACTTGTGAGTGCAGGCGCCGTCCAAATGAAAAGTCGAACCGAAAATGGGGAAAAGCAAGAAAATTGGAAATGTAAGAACGCAAGTAAAAAAGCGCAGCTGTTGATAAGGAAATAGGCATTTTGTAATGTGTGGCAAGTTCCGTTTAATAAGCGGAAATGGCTGAGCAACCAAACTGTGGGAAACTCGACTCGAAAATCCAAATCAAAACCAGAGTCGAAGCCACGAAATGAGTACGAATAAAACCGATGCGCTGCAGACACGCAACAAATCTGACGTTTACCCGTTTCTGATTTCGATTATTCAGAGCACAACATAGCACAACGTGCAACATATACAACATGCAACATACAACAAACATATGGAGACACCTTCAGCAACAGCAGCAGCAGCAACAGCAGCAGCATGACATGACATAAACGTAGGGTGGTTTTGGGAGTTTACTTGACTAAAGCACCGCCAGACACGCCAATGGCAACAAAGTCAATAGCCAGACAAATGAAAAGCTCAGCGTCTGAATTGAAAGACAGCCAGAAAATGGCAGCTACAAATGCGCAAGAAACCAAACCAAGCCAAAAGAAACTTCAGCTCGCCAAGAAAATCGAGCTGCCATTCAAATGCCCTTTCAAGGCCCCCCTGGCTATAATTAGTTTCAGCTAGTTTAATTTGGGGAATATTTATAACATTTTTTAGAACTGAGTTGAACATGTAACAATCTAGGAAATATATAAAAAAATATATGATATGTATAAGAAATAAAGATTGTGGATTATAATATAGACTTGAAATTCTGTTAAAATTTGAGATTAATCAGAATAAAGTTGTCTGTCATTAAATATGTTTATTACTAGTTATTATTCTTCTGTCACTCAGTAAAGAGGACTTGTGGATGGAATAGGGTTTCATTCAAGTTACAAGGATGCTGGGATACCCTGAGAATATGCGATAGTTATAATACCCTCTAAAAGCGCATAAAACGGCTCATTCCGCACGAATGGCTGTGCAAGAAAGCAAAGGAAGCAAAAGGAACCCAGAAAAACCGGAACCAAAAGGAGTGAAAGGAGCTGAAAGGAAGCCCAGGCGAAGCGTAAACATTTTACACTCTTCTGTGTGCAATGAAAGTGACGCCATTTCAATGTGTGTGTGTGAGTGCTGCAAGCGTGTGTGTGTGTGTTGCATGTGTGTGTTGCATGTATGTGCTGCAAGTGTGTGTGTGTGTGATGAGAGTAGCGTGAGCAGCTTAAGAAGAGATTCAAACGTCTGAGCCCCAAAAGGACTTGTGTACACACACACACACACACACACACACACACACACACACACACACACACACACACACACACACACACACACACACACACACACACACACACACATACATACTCACACACACACACACACATACACACACACTCACACACACACACACATACAGAGGAGTGTGCAAGAACGTAAAATCATTTAAACTATGCGCATGGCTGGCAGCGAACAAATTCTCATCAATTTTTAACTGTGATGATTGGCCAGAAAGAAGGAAATGCATTGGCCAAAACGAGTGCACAACAAACACAAATGGCAAATGGAATGGTGAAAAATGCGGTTCGCCTTTCACTTTTCTTATCGCGAATGTGTCGCGCAATTTGTCATAAATTTGCCAAGTTTATAGGCAAAGCACTCGTAAAGTGCATGAAATATGCGAGCAAAGCAATATTTTGTTGCTGCTGCTGTTTTGTTGTTTATTATTGTTACTGCTGCTGCTGTTGCTGCTGCTGTTGCTGTGGCTGTTGCTGTTGTTTAGATAGCAACTAAGTGCGGCAACGGCTGCATCCTTTGCCGGCAACGGCAGCATCGTCTGTAAGCCAAAATGCAAATGTAACGCAACACCTTCCAAACCGCTTGAGCCGCCCCTTAAACCATCATGCATCAGTAGGTGCCCAGCCACGCCCACCATGCCCACCACGCAAAACATTTGCATTAATCATGTTTGCATTGCATTATGCAGCACAGCATACTGCAAAGCACACCTCCCCCACTCACTCGTCCCCCCCCAGCCCACCCCCACGCCTCGTCTGCCTACGAGTTAAGTGCTGTGCAGCCCCGCCCCCTTAGCGCCTACTATGTACAGCCAGATGCGCTGCTAAAAACTGTGGGCATGGCTTTAGTCCCCAAAACACAAACACACACACAACACACACACAACAAACACACACACAACACACACACAACAAACACACAACAAACACACACAGACAACACGCTGAGTGTCGAGACTCATGCATAAATATTTTTTTGTTGCATAAACAAAAGTGTTGAAAATGCAATTTGCAAGGCCTGCAGACGAGGGGGGAAGCTGGGTGCGGGCACGAATAAAGGGGCGTTGTAGCAACATGAGGCATGCAGCTTGACGCTTAGTGCGAGGTCAAACCAGCAATGGGGCATACTACAAAGATACTTGTTCTGCGGAATAATAATTATAACTAAGATACTCTTTCTGTGTCCCTTAATTCTTTAAAATATATAAATCATATTTCAGCATAATTTGATGCCTAACACAATTCACTTCACTGCAAATATTTGACTCTTTAAAAAAGCAGACACTTATCTTAAAGATCATCAGCTACTTTATGGATTTAATAGTTGGTTAAGTATAATCAACTTTTTATTATAATTCTGTTTTCCAGGCAACCCTTAACAGGACTGCAAATTCTTTCTGGAATTTGACTCAGACTTTTATTATTCTGAAATATGCAAGAGCTTTGTAAGCCCATTAAATGAATAGTTTTACTGTTCAATGTGCTTACATATATATATATAATACAATATGTATATGTATACTGTATGTGGCAAATTTGTGTACTAAAGCTAATCGACAAGCATGGTGTGAAAATTAAAAGAGTGCTTCTTCGAACAAGATTTACATTGACAGAAATATATACACAGGGAACAATTTCTTAGTCAAGAATCTGAAAATCAGAAATTGAAACCTCAAACAAACAATTACAATCTGAAGTCAAGAAAGTAAACTAATTCCATAAAGAAAATTCAAGAATAAACTGACTCAATTAAATAAAAAAATTCTTGGTTTTACTTTCAAGAATATGTGCTTGAATTTAGATTGTTTTATTTTCCGTGTACTAGCAAATTGTTAAAGAGTATCTATATTTAACAGCAAAGAAGAAACAACTGCATATGCAGAGCAAAATATGGCAGCTTGACTCGATTTTGACCTCGTCTGCAGCACAAACCAAGTGGCGGCCTACACGGCGTATGTGTGCTGGCTAAAGGCACATTATGTATACGCACATAGAGCACAACACATAGAGGGAGACAGAGAGAGGGAGAGAGAGAGAGAGAGAGGGTGAGTGAGGGAGTCAGGCAGAGAGAGGAGGAAAGAACACATTTATGTGGCAAACTGTTTTTAATGCTTTTAATGCGCCAAAGTGTTGTTTCATTTTCATTATTTGCCCAAGCTGCCACACATTTAAATGCCACTGCACACACACCACCCCCTCCCCAGGCCCCTTTAGTAACTAGTACCGAGTACAGACTGTATACTCGTTGTACTGAATATTCAGTACCCAGAACATAGGTTCAGGTCCAACCAGCTAAAAACATTCGGTATGCAGTTGTTGAGCTATAATCATAATTTCATAAAGCACATTTTCACAAAAGCTTTCAGCACCCTAAACTGCATTGTAATTACAGCGATGGGGCAGCAACGAAAGAGCCGAGTTGTGGGGGGATATAGAAAGGGTGCAGAGTGCGGGGGGTGGGGGGAGGAGGGAGGTCAGCTAAAGTATTCAACGAGGGAGAAACGCGCACAGTTTGTAGCGCCAGTCAAGGCGAAAGGATAACGATAACCAACATGTTGGCTGGTTGGTTAGCTGGTTGACTGGTTGGGTGATCAGGGGGGATTGGGGCAGAGGGTAGGGGGTTGCTATTGGGGCTTACAATTGTAGATGTTGTTGTATTTGTTCTGCTGCTGCTGCTGCTGTTGGGGCTTTTGCTGCCATTTTCCGAGTGTTGCGTGTTGATTTCAACGCATAAATATTGCAAAAGGTTCAAACAAAATGGCGTCGACGCGCAATAAATATCGTTACTACAGACGGCAGCCTATATATATACATATATATATATATATATATGTATATGCATATACATGATTGTGTGTGGGTATTTGTAGTGCTCTTCGGTGTATTTGTATATTTCGTTTGACGCATTGTAATAAAAGTGAATTTATGCAATATTTCTCTGGGCCCTTGTGCAAATATCATTTGTAATTCAACAACAACAACAACAACAACAACTACGACAAGTCTATAGAGTGTCCTGACGTTTGTTATGCTAATGCGGGCGAAAAAGGCGTAAGTGTTCAAATACCAAAATACAGTCTGTTAAATAAGTCAACAACTTCAAAATACGAAAAATATGCAACTTCGATTCTATTAAATAATTAAAGAGTAGACAATTTTCAGCGCAGCTGATTATAAATGAGCTGGAGTATTGAGAAGAGAAGATATATATATATATATGTATGTATATATATATTATTTAGTTAACTGATTTAATCGCAATCACCTGAACAGTATTGGATCTTGCAGCTGGCAACCGGCAATAAACTTAGTTACTTGTTAATATTATGCTTTATTTGTTGAGCTGTATCTAATGAAATTTTATAGCTACTGAATGCCTTGATCAATGTGCCCAATATAAACGATTATCTTAATATAAAATCACCATAAACTTGAAATTGAATCACCTGCATTTTTAACTGTTTAGAAACATATTTTAATCTCATGATCATTTTTTATGCCTTTAACTTTCACTAAACTTTTAAGACCAACAACTAATCAGTAACTATTACGGTGCATGTTGTTACGCTTAACTATAATAATTAACTCATTAAACAGTCAAGAGTTAAGAGCCTAAGCCAAAAACAGTTGGCACAACTGCTTGTGAGATTTTCATCAACTTAGAATTCAGACGAGCAAGCATATCTTGGCACAACCAGCTGTATGTGCCACGACACAAGTTTCCCCACAAAAGGGTTTTGGCGATGTCTTCGAGGTGCACGAATAAGAAACAAAAAAAAAACAGCAACAGCCACAAACCCGGTGTGAAAAACAGCAACAATACAGTCACCCAGTCAATTTGTGTGTGTGTTTGTTGGCCAGCAGTTGCACAACACAATGAGCTGGCTCATCAACAGCTTGCCACACGTTCCTGCACCAACTTCCCGTTGCACCTCGCCACTCCCACTAATGGTTTACCCACAGCAAAAAAAGAAACAAACCGCTTACAAGTTGTACAAAAAGCCTAGCGATACTTGAAGAGAGGAGAAACCAATGCCGAAGGCCTACAAATGTCATTCAAGCGCTGCAAATTTCATGCGGGCTTTGGATGGATAGGAAATGGGGTTGTGGGAGGGAGGGGCTGCTGAAACTGCTCAAGTGGCAATGCTTTTCCGCCCTGGCTAACGGAAATCCATTAGGTTGGCCACGTTGCAGTTTGCAACGTTTGTGTGAGGTTTCCGTTTGACATGGGCCCCCCAAAAACCCCAAAAGCCGCAAGTCGCAACTCGCCGGCCGAGATGAGACAGCCCTCTGCCACTCGCCACTCCCTCCTCTCCTGCTCCAAGGTATAATCGGTGCTTTGTGGGTCCGCAATCAAGCAAACGTTTTGCATATGTTCAGCTCAGCGTTCGTTTTATGCGATTCGATTAGCATAAATCAAATCTATGGCACGTATTTCTAATATAAAATAACATTTGTACTACAAATAGAGGAACTGCTTTGGAAACACCTTTCGCCAAAAAAAAAGAAATAAAACAAAAAACCATACAACACACAAAAAAAAAACACAAAACACGAAACTGAAACCGAAACCAGACCCGAATGACTCCGTCTGATGAAAACATTAACATTATACACAACAATTTTATGGCTACTTCAATGTTTATACGCTTGCCATATAGAGAATGGATTGGATGATCATGCATTTGGTATCGCTGGGGTCTAATATGAACTGGGTGGATTCATGTGTGCTTCATATTATGGAAGGTATTCGCTGAGTTTTTAAGTTCATTTCTTATATTCTATAGAAGAAGTAGAAGCTGCTTGAGCATCAGCTCTATCCAAAATATATCTTAACAATTAGTTGAGTTAATGCTCAAAAATCCACAATAGACAAGATGAGGTAAATGCAGCAAAAGAGTATTGAAACGTCGTCAATTCTTAGTGCCACGATTACTTTCTTGTTTTGTTCTCTTTTTTTATTTTTAACTTTTATGACTCTTGATGAAGAATGCGCATGCGAATAAACAATAAAATTGTATGCATATTCGCCAAGCTGGGTCGTAAAAAAGGGGAAATAAAAACAAAAACAAAAGCGAAAAAGCAAATCTTTAATGACGACGGTTTTGTGTGGTTTTAATTGCTCGACCGTTTGACAAGCTGACAAAAAATCAACTTGATGAATTCGCGACGCCCGCATCGGTCAACAGCACCTGAGCAAAGGTGTAAGCCACGACAGAGACGGCTATAAGCCGGGTGAGTGTGTGAGAGAGAGAGAGAGGGGATAGTCACCTGTTCGGTTGCAGGAAATGCAGTCGACGTTCGTCAATGTCAGTGTCAAGTCAGCAGTCAAAATGCGCGTATTATGAGAATATCTCAATGTCTCAATCTCGATCTCAATCTTAAAAGCAGTCGAAAAAAAAACCAAATATGCCAACGTCATAGGTCCGACACGTCACTCAGTCAGTCAGTCAGACAGACAGTCAGACAGTCGGACAGACAGTCAGTTCAGCCCTGGCGTCGCTAACGGATCATGATGCAGCATTAAAAATAAGTATATATCTATACTTATATATATTTGTGTATGTACTGATATAACTCACAAATTGGCTCGATCGCAGACGCCGCCGCCGCCTTTTCAACTTTATAAGCGGCGGCCAATGTACACAGAGAAAAATATAAGTAATAGGAATGTTTTCAGTCTAGAATGGAATATCTTTACCATAGCATTTTTAGCTCAAATTAAAATCTGAAATCTGATTGTGCTTGTTCTTGCAGAAACAGACTTAAACTGGGATTATATTTTTGAAGAAACAGCGTTTTACTAGGAATATATTCTTTTCCTCTTCTTATATGTTTGCCTGAGTTTGCCTTGAACTTTGAAACGCACTGATTCCAGTATATATATACTCTTGATCAGCATCACTATGAAATATATACGTTCTTTTCCCAGCTTGATCGTATTACTATATCATTTAGCTGTCATAGGAATGATTGCTCGACAGATGAGTATGCACAGCTTTTTTGTTTACTAAGATATCCAAGTAATATTATGCTTCTAACACTTTGGAATAAGATCATAACTATATCGTATAGCTTTCATAAGAAGAATTGGTCGGCCTATTAAATTTATGTCATTAAAATGCCAGCAAGTAGACTTTGTCATGGCTTCATGTTTCCTGTTACTCTAACCAATATTATATGCTTGATTTTGGTTACTTTCTTTTCTCGCTGTGTAGCAATCGATGCCGCTCGATTTGGCGTGAGTTGGCAGCTTTACTGTCGATGGTCGATTGTGGATCGGATAAAACCAAAATCGCGCTGCTACTTAAGACTACGGCTGAGCGACAAACGAACTGCGAACACATTTTGTAGAACATGTGGCACAATTATGCGCCTGACAGCCAAGACGACGATGTGTTAAGAGAAATGCCAAAAAAAAGAAAAACAGAAAAAAAAAATGAAAAGTAAATCTTGAAAAAGTAAGTAAACCATATGAAAATGTGGAAAAGTGTGTGGCAGTCAAAGGCCGCAGCAGCATTGCTGCATTTATCATGCGACTCGTTTTCCTTGCAGCCAAACTATATTTAGATGCTGCCTGGCAGCAGCTAATGGATGCAGCCAGGCAGCCAGGCAGCCAGGCAGGCCGCCAGGCAGGCACAGAGCCCTCGAGGCGAAAGAGGAGTAGGCGGAATTGGAGGCATACTTTCAAATTCATATTTATTGTCTAGGCAGCCCAGCTGAGTGCATTTTTATATATGGCAGTCCATTTGCTCTAGCCGCCAACGCCAACCAAAATAAACAATAATTCGAACATGGGGCGAAAGGAAGTAAAAGTAGGCGGCCTGTCGCTCAAATCGACCAGGGGGGAGGGTGGTAGGGGATCTGTTGCTGTTTGGGGGTAACCTGTGTAAAATGCTTGGCATTTTAAAAGGTTCCACATTTTTTCTTGTTTTCTTCTTCGATTTTTGGGGGTTGTCAGGGGGCAGGGGGCAAGCGGCAGTTGGCGGGGTCTGCGGCTGGGCTAATTGCATTGATTAGCTGACGGCGCGTTTTGGTGCGCATCAAAGCCAGAGGTAGGGGTGTCGGGGGCAGGGGCAGGGGCAGGGGCAGGGGCTGGAGGCAGGCAGCTGTCAGTCAAGTGGCGACATGTTTACTTGGTAGTCAATCCGTGGCCGCAAACAAAAACCCTTTCGAAAGATGCCCAAACGGCAACGCGGAAACGTTTGAGCCGTGCCGCAAAATACACAGCAACATCAACAGCAACAACAACAAAAATACAAAAAGAGGCGGCAGATTTAAAGATATTTGTTTGCATTCATATTTCAATATTATTTTTTCTGAATTTTTTTTCTTTCTTGAATTTCATTTGGGTTATTAGAAGTCGCGTTGCGCGCTCGATCAGCCCGAAGATCAAAGGTGCTCAAAGGTGAGCGACGGCAAATTGACATAATGTGGCGTTTAACAAATTCCCCCGCCTCATCCCCTTCCCGCATGGCTGGCGAAACAATGCGCATTCATCAAAACTCGAATAACAGTCGAGGGAAAGATGAATAGTCATCGGATTTATATTGATAGCTATTTCGATAAGAGATTTTTCTATACGTTGAAATTAGTAGAAAATTATATGAAAAATATATAATTGATATATTTGAGAGATGAATTCGACATAAATAGTTGAAGTGCAGCTTAGAAATAAGAAGAAAGAAAAAATGAGAAGTTTGTACAAAAAATATAAATTAATGTAAAGTGTTAATTTAATTATAAAATAATAAATATATTAATAGTTATAAGAAAGTAGAAAGATTAATTAAAAGACAAACTAATAATTAAAATAAATAAATCTTATAAAGTGTTGACTAAAAATATAGTTTAAGATTTGCAAAATTCTGTTTCGAAGAACTTTCAAGTTTCTGTTTAGAAAGGTTTATTTAAAATGATGAAATGTGAATGGGAATTGAGACAACAAATCTATGAATGAATAAACTTAAGAACATAAAATCAGATCCAATAAAAATAGATAAAAACTAAATTAATTATGATTTAGCATTTTAGTCGGCATTTAAATAACTAATAGAGTACGCAATTAAGTCGAATACTGTAATAAAATATTTTTAGCATCAAATTAAAATTGTTAATTGTAAATAAAAATTTAATATAACAAAACTATATTCAATTTTACATCAATATTACACCTACAAATTATAATTAAATTTATGGCCAAAACTAAACCCAGAAACGAATCTAGATTGAAATGGAATACGTTCAGTTTACGCTGTGAATATATTATTGATTGCCAAGGTTGGAAATTTAATGCCGAAAGTGAAAAGTTGATTTTATTGAACAACCTTTCAACTTCTAGCACTGTTTTGAGGCATGAGCCGTTGATAGATCAACGATTGTTGCACATTCTACTTTAAGAATCCCAAAACCAGATACAATTGAGTCATAGTCAGTTAGCCAGAGGCGTCTCAGTTTTGAAGGGGCAGCTGCAACGATCGCCGATCGGGCGATAAGCAGACCTTAAAAAAAAGATGAAAATGAAAAGGAAAAGGTGTAGAAAAAAGCAAATGACATAATGCAGCATCATCATCATCATCATCATCAGCATCATCAGCATCAGCATCATCAGCAGTGAAGATGCAGGGCATTAGGCTAATCGGATCGTAGGATAGTCGGATTGTTGGATAGCAGGCCATGTATGTGGTATACACAGATTGTAACATGAGAGATAGAGCCAAAGAAGTTTTTGTTTTTCTTGGGTCCAAAGGAAAATTGCCGCCTGCGCTTTTCACGCCTCTAAACTGCGAGAGCGGCTTTGCTTGCCGGCTTTTGTGTTTGCCCAAGACGCGTTAAATGTGGCCTAAGCCGCTTAGCCAACCGTCGAGAGCCTCGGGCAGGTAAGAGCAAGCTAAGATTGCTTCAATGTGCCAAAATGTGTCCGAGAGCGCCAAGCTAAATGATTCGATTTGCATTTGCCATTGCGGGGGGGGTGGTGTTGAGTGGGAAAATGAGTCGCCTAATGCGTTAATCACTTTTGGATATGGCGACAATTGAATGGCGCGTGCCGCGGCAGGAACTGTGCAATTTGGCTGCGGGACATCGATCTAAATCTACAAATCAATTGCTCTAATAAATTGTGTACTTCGAGTGCGCATCGCACCAACACCACCACACACCACCACACCCCATCACTGAACGCTGAACCACATCATTGTGGGTCGTCCTTGGCAACGCCTTGCACTTGTCCTGCTGCCAGGCTGCGCTTAACTTTGGGCAACTTTCAGCAATGGCCGACACGTGTGCGCACAATTGTTGTTTATACTAACAATTTGTGATGCGAGAGGAAGACGCACATTATGTGTAAGCCCCGCTACACTAGGCGTACCCCTTACCCTACACTGCGAAAAACATGCGTGTCCTACAACTTGGAAAGTTGTTTTGTGTTTAAAGAACTATTTTCTAAGTAAATGTTGATGACTTTTTTAATTACTTTCTGGAAAACATTGAGCACATTTTTTAATTTCAGTATAAGTATTATTATCCAAATATCATAAATATGTCTTCGCGTTTCTGAATTGTGAATTTATGAATTTCCATTAAGATTAGTCATTTTCAAATTATGTAAAAACAAACTGAAAATAAACGTAATACTTTTTGGGACTGTCAGTTCTAGTCGAAATATTTCAGATTCTCTAAAATATGTTTAATAAATCAAGAAATTAATTTTAAAAAATGTTTAATTTTTCTTTATGTTATGCATATGTCTTAAATAAATATAAATAAATTACAGATAACTTTCTGTATTCAATAAATTTGTAAATTATTTTAGGCATTTTGGAATTTTTTACGATTATCGAAATGTATGGCATATTTTCGTTGAGTGTACTGTCACTGTCACTGCCACAGCGCCTTCCTGATTGCCCGACGTTCGTTAAATTTTGGGCCTATTGTTTTTGTTGGGCACGCGACCAAAGGCGAGCGTCGTCCGTGTCCGACCACGTGCCAATCCGTCCGGCTGACTTCGACTTCGACTCCGGTGGACGGCGACTGCGACAGCGACTGTAACTGTGACTCCCCGCCCCTGGGGAATAGACTGCCCTGCCTGGGCATGGCACGGCACGGCATGGCATGGCATGGCATGGCATGGCACTTCATCTTTGGGCTGTGGCCGGGGCTTTGGTTCGTTTCTGTTTTCATTACGGCTGCACGTGTGTCTTTGTCGCTTCTGCTGCTGCTCCTTTTTATGCAGTTCCGTTTTTTCATTGGTTAATTCACAGGCGTTGATCCTTTGACTTTTATGGCGCAATGCTCAACACTTTCCTGGGAAATTGTTTTTGCCCATATTGCCAGCGTTTATTTTATTTTTTCTTCTTCTTCTTCGCTTTTTGCCGTCACGCTGCGGCGTGCGGCGCGTGCAACGCTTTCAATTCCCTGTCCTTCCCCCCACAAGCGTTTATCAATTTTTTTTATGCGGGGCGTGTTTTGTGGCTAATATTTTTCCGTCTGTGGCGAAATTTGCTCATTAACGGCTTGTCGCACAGCGGTGCCACAGCACACAGCACACAGGACACAGGACGTGGCACACATGCGGCGCACTTGCAGCGCTTCATCATGTTATTTGTCGTTGATTGAAGGGGAGTTCTGTTTTCGGTGGCACCGTATATACTCTATAAAGTTCACAGGTTGCCTGGGAAAATAGCAAACAAAAAAACTAAACCCTGGAATGGAAGTGGTCACATTTTTGTACGACATTTTTTTGGTGGTGGATTATGACTCTATTATGATTGTGCACATTACAATTTCGACCTTTACGCAATGATTGGCACAACAATCATAATTACGGCTGCTTTAAGTGATTTCATCTGTTTTCCCTACCACTTCTCCATTTTTTTCTGCACATGCCACAAAACTAATCCCATTTTAGTGTGCACAACAAGCCAGCCATACTTAAGTGATTTACATTAATTATATATGTTTATAGAATGCATACTGTTTTTGACTAAATATGTTTTACTAAATATTAACTTCATTTTGGCTAGTTACAATATCACAAGTAATACAATCCTTAAATTGAATTTAAACTTGTTTATTCTAAGATCAAATGATTTATTTATATAAATCAAATATATGCAGAATTTAGAGTTACAAAAATTAACAAATAAACGTAATTATTTTATAAGTTCTGCAATGAAAAGTTCTGATAGTAAGATAAATGAAGTAGCTGATTTAAATACATTTTCAGTGGCACCTTCAAACTTGCGCCCCTTAAAATGTCTTCGCTCTTCTACCCAGCTTCAGACAGTTGAATCATCTCCAGTTGCCTTGCCAGGGAGTATTATCTAACGATCGGCAAACACTTTCCTGCCACTTCAAAACTACACCAATGAGTTATTGGATTTGTCAATGGGATGGCTGAAAACATGTCGATTCACAATGCAATTGTAATTGAATATAGCCCATTAAAGAGTCGCTAACTGTAGAGGCTTTCGCATGTTTTGTCTGGCGTTTTGTTTGGGGCATTTGGCTGTGACTTTGACTTTAGTCATCAGCTGTATTTTGTGCGGCATTAGCTGGCCGAGCACACAAAAAGTCCACTCGAATGTGGTGAATGAAACTACTAGCAAGCAAAACTACTCGATCGAAGTTGAGAGAGTAGCTCTTGTAGAACAGGAGGGTTACAAAATTTATGATTCCAGTTGCCGTCGACGACATGACGACGAACTTTTTCCTGCTGCTTCGCTGTCTGCCGTGGAAGGGCTGTGTTTTTGGGGGGTGCGGCAGAGTGAGGCAGAGCAGGGATGAGTCGAGCCGAGTCGCGTTGAGTTGAGTTGAGCAGAGTTGGCTTGCTGCCCTTTGACTGCCACTGAAGTGGCGTGTGTGTGTGTTGTGTGTGCAGCAAGTATACCCAAGTATCATCTGCTTAATCACCAAAATAGCCACCATATGGCATACACAACGACGACGAGGAGGACGCATAATGCCGTGTCCTATGTGCTGTGTCCGTGTCCACGTTTGAGGGTTGTCCCAGCACACACAAACTGGACACCACAGCTCCCGTTTCTATACCTCTCTGCCTGTGCCTGCTGACTTCAAAGGCAATGCGTTTGTGCCAACTGTGGCTTTGACTCTGACTGGCGCTTTGCTTTTTGCACGCACTGTTCTTACATGTTTTCTATATGTGTGTATGTGTGTGTGTGTGTGTCAATAATTTATTCATATGCGCTTACAAGTCACTAATGCTGTTGTTGCTACTGTTTTTGTTGCTGTTACCACAGACAATTTATGCACGCTTTTGCCAACAGCCGCAAACGGCGCATTTTCACATTTTCTTTCGACTTTTTCTGCGTGCAATAAATTCAAGATAAATTAAAGA
Source organism: Drosophila planitibia (assembly GCA_035043785.1). Lineage (NCBI taxonomy): Eukaryota > Metazoa > Arthropoda > Insecta > Diptera > Drosophilidae > Drosophila > Drosophila planitibia. The sequence goes on along the minus strand of JAWNMS010000044.1, from coordinate 1,374,305 downwards.
CATGAATGAAAAGCAGCTCGAGTTTTCACAGAAATTCTTAAATCACTGCTTAAATAACTAAACAAATTGTATGTTAAATTTCTTATAAAATTCTTAGACTTAGTTTCAATACTATAGAGCCGAAGATTTACGGAAATGGCTGCTGATATTTATTAAGAAAACATAATTGATGAGGTGGAAAACGTCTCCTTTAATGCTTTACAAACTCCACGAAAATCATTTAAAGCAATGCAATTATTTAATACTAAATAATATTTAGCATTTATTGAAAGCACACAAATTTTTCAGTTTCCCTGTCGCAATTCTGGCATTTTGTAATGCTAATTATTGATATTTGTTCTGCGGCAGTCTGCTACGCTAAAATTCCATAAAAAGTTAAAATGAAATCATATTCAAGAAATATTAAATATTTTACGAATACAAAATGAGTTTGCTATGTACATTTATAATACTGCTGCCACTCTCTCCACATATTTTTTGATATTTTACACACTGTTGCCAGCTTTATTTTAAGCGCATAAAGTTGAAGTGGAGAGAAACTTTTGAGCCGGCAGCTGGGGAGTTGAAGTTCTGGCACTCCTCCTCTATCTCTGTCACTCTCTTGCTCAGTCGCTATCACGGGGCAGCTGGGGTAGCTGCGGCAGCTGGGGCAGCTATGGGGCTCGCGTAAGCCGCTTAGGCATAGCGCCGTGGAGAGTTGTGTCGATAAAAAAAAGAAAAACGAACCAACCAATAAATCATAAGGTGAAGCGTTCTTGCGGCTGCTGCTGCTGGTGCTGCTGCTGCTGCTGCTGGTGGTGGTGGTGCTGCTGCTTGTGCTGCTGTCGGGGACTACGCTAATGTGCTTAAGGAACGCTTAAGGTTGTCCGCACGTCAGGAATTCGCGTTTGCTGCCTGATAAGGCGTTGGCTTACCTGCAGTCGACCGACGCAGTCGTCCGTCGGAGTCGTCAGTCGGAGTCGTCAGTCGGAGACACGCAATTCCAGAAGCCCCGAAATCAATTGCGTATTTATTGGCCACAATCAATGCGGCGCGACAACGCGGCCCAAGTCTTTTTAGCCCTAATGATCGCCCACCGGGTGCGTTCGTCCCTCTGTCCCTCTGTCCCGCTGTCCGTTCGGACTGACAAGGCTGGCGAGTCAACCGCAATAAGCCGCTGGCGTCAACGTCAGCGTCGCCGTCGCTGCACCCATTTCATTATGAGCGCATCTTTCACTCGTCGTTCGTCGCTCGTCGATCGTCTTCTCCTGTTGCGTCATGGCTTTGGTATGCGAGTCGCCTCCAGTCGTGGCAGACTGGCAATCAGGCTACCTACTAACTCTACCTGTAGCCAGTCTCTATTCCTAATCAGTTATAAATCACTCAACTAGGAAGTGCTAGCTGCTCGCAGCGTGTGCCATTTCCTGCTCTTAACCATCTTCGTAAGCGAAAAGCAATTCGGGTTTTCTTTTGACCATAGAAGGGTTGAACTATAGCAGTGTATTAGAAATTGGTTAGCTTGTGAAAGGAATGGCAGGGAATGGTTTAGTCTTGATTATCAAAGAGTTCAGCTACAGGATGGTTAACTGACTTTAAGAAGACTTGCAATAGTTTTCAAGTCCCCAGAAGTGTTCTTCAAAGACATTCAACTCCAAAAACTGGTTAGCTAAGGCGATCTTGATTTTTATTGCTGGTTTGGTTGTTGTGTAAAGTCTTAATCAACTCTTTGTATTTATCAGAAATTTATGCTTGACAGCATTCTTTGAATTCAACGTTTTTAAAACAATAAAAATTCCATACCAAGTCATAAAATCATCGCTATTTTAAATGAATAAAATGATTTAATCTGGAAGTGTATTTTTAAATGGTTTGTCATTCTTAACTTGTCATCGAAAATTATTCATTGCTTGCCAAAAATAAAAATATGAATTTGTTTTAATTTAATATAATTAGGATATTATTTATAATCAAATTTTGAGGAAGCATTGACTAAAAATTATGTTTTTCAGCTAATGAGCTATCAGATTTGGTATTGATTTATAATTGTACTATCTGAAGTTATCCAATAGTATTGCTGGACTGGCAGCTGGCATTGAACTACATTTGAGAGCTAGTAGAAAGATTTGGCAGTTGCAGTTCCCTTCAAATGTGACTCACCCAGCAAATCAACTTTCGGATGCGAATGGCAACCCTTTGTGGAAAATGAAAACGAAAAAAAAAATAAAAGAAAGAATTATGAAGTGGGACGACAACAAGAGCGCGTCCACTTGAAATCCATTAAATATTTGTAGAAAACCAATAAAAGCAATACGCAGCGCATTTCGGTTCGATGTTGCTGTGGCATGCAACAAACACAACAACACAAAAACGGCAACTGTGTTTCAAGTGTGGCTGTGGTTGCTGCTGTTGCTGCTGCTGCTGCTGCTGCTTGTGGCAGCCACTCGAAGGACAACACGCGACTCAGTTCAATATTCAGCCACACACTCGACGTGCATCCTTTACAAAATCAAAAGTGTGGAAATTTTTGACGAGTCCGAGCAATAAACATTGAAATATGCTGCAGTTTACACTTGCAACCCCCTCCTCCCACCCCAACCCCAGCCCCAGCCCTAACCCTAACCGTAGCCCACAACCCCTTTTCACTTTAGACGTGTGCCAGTCAGCAGCAGCAGCAGCAGCAGCTGTCAGTTGCAATGAGTTCTTTTGGTCAGCTGCAGCAGCAACAACTAGCCTCAAATTTCACGGCGCCAGCAAAGAATTTTGATACCTTGAATTCGAAGGAAAAATATATTGCTCTAGTTTTGTGCAGTGTTTGTCTAGTTATACAGTTGAAACTTGGCATAATGTTTGTAGACAGATTATAGTCCACCCAATTCGAGAGCTACGTCTTAACAAGACTGCTCTAGTGGAAAATATATTATGGCATGTTTCCCCAAAGTTTCCAGTAACTTTGTCAAAAAACGAAGTGATTTTCGAAATCAAGCACATTTTGATAATTGTTTTACCTCTTGAGAATGTGATTCTGGGTCGAAAAACATATCAAAATCATAGTAATCAAAAATTGGTTACGAAAATTTGTCTAAACTTTCCACAGCCATAACTTTGTCGAAAATGAAGCTATTTGAATCATGGTCTGACCTCCAGATGAATACTTTATACAAATTTGAGCATGTGATAATGGTTCGAAAAATATGTCAAAATCGTAGCCCAAAAAATACCATATGGAAATGTGTCTGGCTTTTACTAAAGCCCATTTTCAAAAGCAATGTATTTTTGATTCGAATTTGACCTCTAGATCAAGGCTACATTTAAATTAAAAAATAATATTCTGGGTCGAGAGCCCTGTATTATCTGGACATGGATCTAGACTTTCAAGAGCCAAAACTTTCTCAGAAACGAACAGATTTTCAAAGGCAAACACTTTTTGCTCATGGTTCGGCTACCAGATTAAGGCCAACAAGAAATTTTCATCAATTTTTTCTGTTATACATACCAAAATCCCTTCCCAAATATAACTTGGATTTTCTTAATAAAATACTTACTCAACTCAAGAGACAGTTTCTAAAAGTTAAGAGCATTAGGCAGTCATTTAAACTGGTTTAACTGCCACTGGCTGCTCACTTGTTTGGTCTTCGGTTCAAAATGTCAACATTTGTTTCATATTGCACATTTTCCATATAATTTCCATGCATAATCTATTTACAGCTCTAATCTTATCAATCAGTGCAGCCGCTGGCCGCAAAAGCCAATAGAGAGAGAGAGAGGGAGAGAGAGGAGGGAGAGAAGCGTTCTGCATGCTCAGCATAAATCCTGAGGATGATTATAGGGCTTAGGTCGAGCAGGGTTCCTTATAGAGATCAGAAACTGTTGCTGTCCCGGTCCATTAATCAAACTATTAGCTGGAAATTGCAGTGCACTTTTTGTGTGTGTGGACACACCCCTTTTCCCCTTTTGCGAGGGGTGGGGGGCGTAGAGCTGCCAAATTTATTTATGGGCCAATGTGTCTCTTGGCGAACATACGCGATAATCACGATAATGCGTCCTGTAATCAACTAATAAGGCTCATGTCGCAAGGACACCCCCGCATTAAGCCCAAGAGAATGTGTCTTTTTGTATTGTTTTCTTTTTCGGGGGGGTTGCGCTGAAAATTGAATTTAACGCGCAATATTTTGTGCATTTTCCATGTTGTTGTTTTGGGTCGAGGCGAGGGAGGGGTGGTGGGGGTGGGGGTATTTGCTTTGGAAATGCAATTCATGTGTTTCTCACTGGAGTGAAATTTATGACTTGGGCTATTGAGAGAGGCTTTTGGGTTTTGGGTGCTTTTGGGTTGTTCGGTTTTTGCCACTTCTCTCGGATGGGGTGGGTGCAACTGCGGCCAGCCTCAATACTCTGACTATCTGCAGAGGGAGAGTCGGGGGTTACGCTATCAGCTCGTAACACATGTCACGAAAAACAAGCGAGCAACGCAGCTCACCCCACCCCCACTTGCAACACCCACATGACAGGGCTAAGTGCGTGTCGACCGTAAAGCTGTAAGCTGTAATTAAGCCATCCTTATCAGTTTTGCGCAAAATATTGTAGCATATTGGATTACAATGCAGATTGATATTTCGGAGTGCAATGATTTTATTGGCAGACATGCCTGGCATATATTTATTGATATTGCCAAAACGTGTATTGTTTGTTTTTGTACCTGTTTTTATAGCTTTTTAATAGGTTGACCAAAAATTATCAAAGTTATAAAATTATTCAAGCCGGTTGTTTTTGGAATTTGAATAAAAATGATTTTTAAATATACAACTTTATTAGATAAACGAGTCTTAAAGCTTTTCAGAAATGCTTCTTATTTTTTTTTGGCAAAACAGCTACAAATTATTCATTTCTTTTACAAATACCATTTTGGTTATTTCCCATCTTCCATTTTGGACTTGTCTTCTAAATATATACTAATTACTAAGATATGCAATTTTTTCAATATTTTTTCCCAATATTTTGTTAGTCTTCAAATTAATGTCATACATTGTTGTACGCAAAGATTGTTGTTGCAAGCATTAGAAATTAGTTGTTATCACTTTATTTCCAACTAGCTGAACACAGCTGCTGCAGTTCGATGTAGTTTTATGTATATAAATATATATATATATATGTATATATATATAGACTTTCTTTCTTTGTCTGTTGGGACGCGAGCGATAACTTTCCATGGCGCAAAACATATAAAAACTAATTACTGCCCGCCTTGACCCGACGCTGCAGCATTTACATCGCGCTCCTTTTTGCTGACCACTGGACGCAGTCGCCTTATCAAAACGAAAATTTGTACGCTGATAAGGCGTACAAGCAACAGCAACAACTGCAACAGCAACAACTGCAACAGCAACAAAATGGAACTAGAGGTAGACAGAGTCGCTGCCATTGAGTCGCATCTATTCAAATGAGCGCCAGCCGGCGGCTCTTTCTGCCTCGGCTGCGGCTTTGGCTGCGACTTCGGTGCGGCGCAGAAATTAGGAAAGGTATTAAGATAAAACTGAAAGAACAGCAACAACAACAACAACGAAGAAGATGAAGAAGAAGAAGCAACAACTGTCTGTCGGCAGTTACAAAATGAGAGGCGCCCAAAGAGAAAGAGAGAGCGAGAGAGAGAGAGAGAGAGAGAGAGAGAGGGAGAGTGAGCGAGAGAGGGAGACGAAACACGCCTTGAAATGGCGATTTAGTTTTGGATTTGAGTTTGGGTTTGGGTTTGGCTCAGCTTCGGCTCAGCAACTTGGGCAGCTGTGTGTGCGTCTCGCGGTTCGATTGCATTGGCGCCATGTTTATCTAATTTGGGGACATTTATGCATGGCATTCCGCGCGGTTGTTTATAGGTTCGGTTAAACCTGCACTGATAACAACAGCTCCGGACCCCAGTCGGACCACGGCCAACTCGCAACCGGTCGCTGACTCAGCGACTGCGCCTGCGCAGCACCTAAAACAATAAAAGCAACCTGGTGTTCTCTAGCAAAATGTGCCAGACTCACAGATACTCAGCATCCGCTTTTGAGTTGGGCTTACCTCATTTCGGACATAAGGAAATCTTCTAGTTAGAAGCAGCAAATCAATCCGCATATATAACTATTAAGCGAAATGAACAAATTCAAATTCAGAGCCAGAAACGGAATGGGAAGCAATATTCAATTCGGGCTTAAAACACTACCTAAATTACGTTTGCTTAATATATATTATATTTGAAAACAGGGAAAATATGGAATGGGCCATAGAAAACCAATCAATCGATTAGAACTAAAAAGTTGGGTCAAAATATATATTTATTAAACAAAGAATTGCGAGCCGAAAGCCCAATTATTCTCTTTAATTAATATATTAAGAAGCAACTAATGAATCTCTGATGGAAAAACATTATCTCAAATTTGAAAGACTTTAAAATTTCATTAAAATCAAAAAACAATCAAGGTCGTAAGATCAAAAATTCTATATATTTTGTGATGAGCAGGAGAGGTATTTATATTGCATCTGTATTAGCTATATGGGAGCAAATATAGCCAATTTGGTATCTTATTATAATAATAATATCTATCTGTTAAAATGTTCAAGTTGGTCTCAAAGAAATCGAAGCGAATTGTCGAATTTTAATTAAAATTGACGTGGTAATTACGGTTCACGATGTATAATTATAATTATAATTATACGAGATATCGATATATGCGATACATTAAATGGCAATCCAATATGAACAAGTATTTACCGGAATTATTTGAGAAGAAAAGTGGAAGATATATAATTAGTCAGATCTTGCTCAATTTTTCACAATTTATCTAAGGCTAACATTTTAATAGCATATCTTCTATATACCTGTCGCTCTTCTGTCTGTAACAAAGCTGCTGCAACTTGATGATACACTTTTGGTGTACATTTTTAATGGTTACAGGGTATAAGTAAAAACGCAGCGAAAGACAATTAAAGCGGCCCGTCGGCATCGGCATCGGCATCGTCATTTTCGAATTTCGTATTTCGTATTGGTTTTGCTTTGAGTTTGTTTTTATTTTTGTTTTTATTTTTGTTCCTTTGTTGTTTGTTGAGAGTTTTTATTGAGGCATTTTTTTGTTTGTTCTTTTGAGCAAAAGTCTGGAGTGTGTCATGTGCGCAATCCCAATCCCAATCCCAATCCCAATCCCAATCCCAATCCTGTGCACCTTATCTTTGGAATGTAACTTAAACTTTAAGGATTATTGCCTACAATAAATTTGCGAAGAAGAACTCGGCGACTGCTTTTAAGTTGCCTGTAAGTCAATACAATACCGCAGCCTCCTCTCCCAGCTTCACTTTCAGCTCCAGTTCCCCATGCACATCCACATCCTGCCACCCTTCGCTGCTCTGTTGTGCTTTTGCTCGTCTTGTCTTTCATCATTAGCGCTAATTAAAAGTGTATAAACTTTCACTTTGAAGCCTTCTAGGCAGCGGACACGTGCCTCCAGTTGCACCTGGCGCCACTAATGAGTCGAGCAAGGATTTCTTAACTTTTTTTTTTTTGTGTGTGTGTTGGGGGCGGCGACTGTCAAACGATGCGTGATTTATGGCGCACAATCAAGTGGCATAAAGGTCATAGAAACAGCAAAAGCAACAGCAACAGCAGCAGCAACAATGCGAAGAGCAGCCAAGTGGAAGCTGGACAGAGAGGAGAGGCTGCTGTTGTTGTGCACACACTTGAATGCCTCTGCAATGCTGACCTACGCCCAGGATCCTTTAGCTGTGACTCTCAGCCTCGGCCTGAAGATGGCGAAATCGCAACAGCCGCGTTGAGGCAACGCCTCCTTGCCACTCCCTCCCAAGCGTAGGCAGCGAGGCGTGGCTGATGCGATGACGACGACACTTTTCTTCTATTTAATATTTAATACTCTAATGCCGAAGTTAAATAGAGTACATTTTGATTAAGTGCAATATGAGTGTACGCATTTCTCCTTAGGAATTTGAAGTATGCTGGACAGAATCGATCTATTTACAGCTTTTTAAAACTGCACTCAACAAAGTAAAATGAAGTCTTCGGGATATCCTTACAAATTTTGCCGAACTCATTTGGAAAAAGGTATCGCATCAGAAGAATGCCTTATAAAAATGGGATATATTTCTGTTAATTTATTGGGAATGTCGAAGATGCTTTTCTACTTGTAAGAGATGTTATTCGATATTTCTAAAAAAATGTTCTAGTTTTAAGGGTTGCACTAATTTAGGTCGATTTTCAAAGTTCTAGACTATAATTTTTCCGAAATAAAATATATTCACCAATGATGGATTCACAATCTTTTACTTTTGCAATTATAAAAAAATGTTTACAAAGATGAGTAAATCATGTAGCATAGCATAGCAGTTAGAAATATAGATTCTTCTATATATGACTTCGAATTAAAGTCTGCTCATTTTGTAGCTAGATTTCTCAGGAACTTGAACAATTGTCGAGCCAGGCAAATACATCTTACAGTTTTAAAGCCATTGCCTCCAGAGTCATCATTTCAAAGAGCCTAACTCAATGGCTAAATGGGCCTTCTTCATTTATGCAGCTGTTAATAGATGTGTCACAGTGCATCACGCAGTCGCTTACAACCCACTCAAATCATTTTACTAGTCTTTTATTTTTATGTGGTTGTCAAAAATATACTTTTATTGCCACCAAAATGACAACACTTAGCACACTTAGATCCCGCATCCACGCATCTTTCACTGCGGGTGTTAACCGATGCCGATGCCGACGCCGACCCCGAATCCCACTCAGACCCGCCGATTCCAACTTAGACTCCAGCGATGCATTCAAAATCTTCCGCTTGATTAGGCGTCAATTCGCACAAAAGCCAGCAAATGCAAAAAAAAAAAAAATCGAAATAAAGAATTGTGGGCGTTGCCGCGCCCAGCAATTATGTAATGTTTGACTGTGACTGGTGGGATTTGAGGATTTGAGTTGGACACCACTTCTTCAACTGCTTCTGCTTCTTCCTCCACAGGGGTTGCAACATTGCCGCTTCAGCGCATTTGCAATCGGCTATGGCCAGAAAGGATGCCGGAAACGCGATTCATTCAATTCAAACGGCAACACGCGACACATTTTTTTATTTGTATTTTTCTGTTGTTGTTGTTGTGTTGCATCTTCCAGTAAATTTGAGAGAATTGCTACATTTGTCAGCCGCATTAAACTTAATGACAATATGGCAGTGATAATATGTATACCCACCACCCCCCACCACCCACATCCCACCCTCCATCCACCCAATATACATACATATGTCAAGGGTTAAGCCCAGGCAACGAGTGGCCCGAAAGGGTTGATCAAAAGTTGCCAAGTTGGCGGCTAAGCTCAAGACTGACAAAAACCCGTCAAAACCGAAATGATTTGCGTCTCACCGTCTCCTTCTTAGCCATGGCAAAGCCAAACGGTTTATCTTTGGCATTATGTTTTGCAACTTCCCTTTAGACTGCCACCCACCCCCCTCAAACTTTTACTCTATTTAGTTGGGCGCAGGGTAAACGCTTGGGGCTGCCACCCCCTCAGCGCCAACTTTCTTGTACCCTTTGATTGTGTTCGTTGTTTTTCACCGTTTTTCTCATCGTGTTCATAAAATTCTTGAAAAGTGACTTTTTAGTTTGTAGCAAAGGTTTCGAAATGAAAGATAATTTGTAAAGCATTATTACTATTCTATAAGTATTCTGATAAATGGAATTAATAATAATATTTTGTATATATTTCAACTAACAAACATAAAAACGGTTTTTTAATGATTTATATATCATTAACTTTATACATTTTGGTAACATTAGGCAAGAGCACCGTTTATACGCTTATAAATGATTTAAAGTTAAGTTTTAAGACTCGGTAGACAATCAACGAAGTCTGCAGAAAACTTTCATGAAAATATGAAAATATTTTACTAAATCTTTTCAATTTAATTGACTTTAACAAGATAATCCACACAACTTCTACGTTTTATAATTCAATAAAACTATCTTTACGAAAATTAGAATTTGTCAAAGTCGGATCGGATAGCTAAATAGTATATATAATAATCGACTATTCTTGTTATTATGCTTCTCACATTTGTGTAGAAAATCATTAGTATCGGTCCACTATATCATACGGCATTCAAATGCATTATTCCCTCTACTTTTATTTATCTTGAATTACTTCTGGCAAGAGTTGTAGCCAAAACATAAACATTTTCTGTATTTTCATAAGCAAACAAGCTTTTAGGAAAGATATTTTTAAAATTATTAAATCAGACGAGTAAAAGATAATGCCGCCAGCTTGTAGCGCATATTTTTGAGTCGTCTAAGCTCGGCTCAAGCATTCTTAGTATTTCATTGTTCTTATTTTAAGCAATTGTTGTTCTTGTTGTATTTGTTGCTTGCGCACTTTTGTTCACCATTTTTGCTTTTGGGTTTGTTTTTGCTCAGCTCTGCATAAATTTCCCCCAACAATTTTCGCTGCTGTCTGACTAGAAGAGAGTTGAGGGGGGTTCGGTTGGATTCACACACACACACACACACACACATACAGTAAAGCTTCTGTCGACGACTCGTTGAGTCGCAGGTGCTGGCAACAATTCAGAAGCGACCCTCGAGAAAGGGTAGCAAAAGAGCGACAAGTGCAGAGTGTTCAGCTGGGCCACAAAGGGGTGACTCTGGGTGGTGGATTTATGGCGCAGGGGGTGTGGAAGGGGGAGGAGGGGCTGTTGTGGGCTGTGGGGTTGGCTGCCGTTCTAGACAAGTTGCAACAGCAACAGCAACGTTTGTTGTACTTGTGTTTTTTTCTTTTTGCCTGACAACAACCCAAGCGCTTGCCGCCATTTTTAATATGGCGCACAACAAACAAACACACACACACACACACACCTCTTACACCTCAACTTGAAGCTAGAAAAATTGCGCTGCCCTCTTTTTATGGCTTTGCCTCATTTTGTGCTTCAGCTTCTGTTTCTGCTGCTGCTGCGGCTGCTGCTTCAACTTTGGCACCGGCTCCGCATCTGGATTTGCATATAAAACATTTTTGCATATATATGCGCGCGCACACACACCCATACACACACACACACACACACACACACACACATACATACATACACATATCGCATATGGTATTTGCATTTGCTGCTGGGGGCTGCTGTTGCGGCTTTGGGGTTGGACTTAGGGTTTGGTGGAAGTTGAGTTTTGTGTGCGCTTTACCGTCATATAAATTTTCGATTGATATGCAAACTTAAAAGGAACCGCAAAAATTATGCTCCACTGAGCTGGTTGGACAACGTAGCTCCAACCGAATACACACCCACACACACACACAAACACATACACCCACTCTTACTTTATGTAGTATTAATAGAGGGCAGTTTCAGACCTCTCAGAGCCATTATTTTAATAACTAAAGATAGTAAAGTATAATTAGTAAGAGTCGCTTTTTTAAATATATTGAATATTGTAGAAAACTCCAAAGTATACTTAAAGCTAGGCAGAGATATAGGCATTTAATATGATGATGATAAGATAAGAATTTTTATAGCATTATAGTCGTAGAAAATGCAATTTCTAAAATAAGTTATTTAAGTTAACTTAACTACTTCTGCAGAAACTGGCAATAGCGATTTAGATTATACTCGATTCACATATTTTTCTTTAAGAAACATTATGTACAAGAAAGAACGGCAAGCCAAAGACTACAAATCTTTGCAAAAACAGAATCCCATAATTAAAAAACAGCTACGAAAGCTATATAAAATAAAAGGTCCACTAAATGTTGTACAGCTCCCAGAAGAAAGCATATTTAATGAGTTCGATTAAAATATCTTGCTAAACTAAATGTTGTTTATATAAGAACTCTTCTTTTGATGGATCATTTCCATGGCAGATAAGTATTTAGTGAATAGTGATAGGCATCCGATAGATCCATCTCCGACATATATACTATTCGAAGTATTATCAAGATAGTTTTCAGAGTAGCTCGCAGACTTTTGCTAAACTTGTATTGTATTCTTTAAAATCATATTATGAAAACAGGCAGTGGAACCCTCGTTTATGCAAAGCTCAAGCAAATAACTATATAGGAATGTGTATGTGTGTGTGTGTGTGTGTGTTGTGTGTATGTGTGTGTGCATGTGTGTGGCCACGTTATAAAAATTCAACGAGCTGCTGCTAAGTCTGCCACGAAACTGCAGTGGAGCAGCTTAGTTCAACGCTATACAAATAGGTCTGGTGGGGAATAGGGAAGTGGAGAGAGGAGAGCGGGGAAGGGGGGGGGGGGGGGGGGGGGGATTGTGCTAAAGCATCAATGGAAACTAAAGCTCTGCTTAAACATTTAACAAACTGCAGGCCAAAAGCTGCACAGACCGCGTTTGACTGTCGTTGTTGCAGTTGCAGTTGCAGTTGTTGATGTTGTTGCTGTTGTTGCTTGCATATTCCAATAGATTTGACGCATCGCACATCGGCAAACCAATGAAATATATATTCAATCAAATTGAAATGCAAACAAGTCGATGTGTGCTGGTGCGTCAGGTGGCAATGTGATTGCCACATGCCACATTTCCAATGCTGGCAATGTCGAAAATTGGAATTGAAAAAGTCATGATAACGAAAAATTGCATGCACCGTGACTTTGAATGACAGATGAGTTGCTGTTGTTGCAACAACAACTGCAGCAGTAGCAGCAACAATAATTGCTGCAAAGCGCCAACAATGAAAATGTCGCGCTTGCATTCGCATCCGAATTCGTATTCGTGTTTGCCAAAAAAGGAGCTAAAAACAAATAACACAAAAACATAATAAAAAAAACAACAAGCGACAGCTGCAAAATGGCAGATTGCAAAAACAACAACAGCAACAGCAACAACAGCAGCAGCAACAACAACGGCAGCAACAGCAACGGCAGCAATAGCAACAATAATGTGTGCGGGCGTTTGTTGCGGGCTGGAAACTTAATTCAAAATCAACAATAACAACTGACAACTGACAACAACAATGAAATGGAACAAGAATGTCAAATATCAAAGCCGAAAGCCAAATACACTGGCAGCAATTTTCGAGTGGGTTCTTGTGGCTGCTTATAGCATCAATTTGATAAGAATATACATATATACCCATATATGGAAGCTGAATAGTTTAAAGTAGACCATAAATGATAAATACTTAAATGTAGAAATATTTGAGATTTTGGAATAATAATTTTAGGCAGACAAAAACAGCAAAAATAAAAATTACAACTAAAAGAAATGAAATAAAAATAAATCGAATTCCGTAAATAATTATAATCAAATAAAATTGCATAATGCGACTGCAAAACCGGTTTATGCCTTAAGTTACTATCTAGAAAAAAACGATAATTATCATATTTCATTGATCATATTCATTATTTAACAACTGATGATAGAAAATCTCAAGTGAATAAATATTATTCAAGTTATTCAGCAAATGTTGGCATATTTTTCATATTTCTTGTAAGAGTTTATAGATTTATATATTCAATTATTGTAATTGAGATATTTTATTAGATCTGCAATATTTATGAGCTTATGTAAGTAGTTGCAATTCTAATCAATCTAACAAAACAATCCGTTTAGTTAATGCAATTTGTTCAATTTATTATATATAACTATATAAGCACTGGCTGTTGAAGTGTCTACTTTTATAGATATACAAATTTAATATCCACTCCTACAACATATATTATAAACAGCAACATTAAGTTAAGATTACAATTCTAATGGAATAATAAATAATTTCAAAACAGTAGGACAAAAAATGAATATTGCATAAATAATGAATACACATAGTATAGAGTAATCTCAGTAATAAATATAAACAGACTTTTTCTTACTTGAAAAGAAGGGAAAAAAGATTTAAAGAAAGTTTAAATGAAAAACTCTTTGTAGATAAAACGTTTTTTACTTGTGGCCCAACACAATTGTTACAAGCTAAACGATTTTGTTGATGGCATCCCTGTGTAAGTTGATACAAGCATATATGTACAGTTATAAACACCTGTGTGTGTGTGTGTGTGTGTGTGTGTGTGGGTGTGTGACAGACGGAAACGGAAGTGGCAGCGCCAAAAGACGCTCGCGACAAATGGCGGTCGCAAAGCGAAAGCTTTACCGTTCAGCGAGCTGAATGAATGCATGACTAGACGACGAACTGACTGACTAAGCGAATGACTAGCGGACTAGAGGACAAACGGACTAACGGACGGAATGACTAGCAACGGTTGTCGGCCTTTTGGGCCGACTGGCTGCCTTTGGCCCAAACGGACCAACTGACTAACTGACTAACTGACTGACTGACTGACTGCTGTTTCCGCTTTTTACGTTCATTGCCTCTGCCGCAATTTTAATTTTCCTAATGGATATCGATCCCAGTCGTTGGTCGGCCGCCCAACAACAACAACAACGGCAACAACAGCAACAACAACAACAAAAGCGACGTCGTCGTCGCTGGCAAAAAGGATAATAGACTTCTTTATTGTGCATGCGACTCTATAAAAGTCAACTCTGGACTTTGTTGTGTGTGGCGCTGCTCAGAGCGAAGGACGGAGAGGAAAGGGCGGCAGGACGGCAGCAAGGTAGGACGAAAGGACTACGTGCGTCGCACTGACACACAAACCGTAGCATAGACAAACACACACACACACACACACACACACACAGATACACACATGGACACGCATATACAGGCACAGCACACCTCAACAACCTCACACAATAAATAAATAGCTACGTCATGCAGCGAAAACAGTTGGCAACTCTCAATCTCTCCCTCCTTCTCTATCTTTCTCTTTCTATGTATCTTTCACTCTTTCACTATCTCCTTCTATCTGTCCAGACTTGAATTGCTTTTGCCTTAAAGTCGAAAATTAGATTTTTAGCTGCACGGCCTAAAATAAAGCACAGAGGCAAAAAAATGTGCACAAAACGAATCTTGGCTTAAGTAAAAGTAAAAATTAATTAAAAAGACTTTAAGCTGAAATTATGATATGATATGATATAAATGTTCCTCACTTAAGCTTAATTCTAGACTTATTCCATCAATAATCAGCATCAATTTAAGAATTCAATCTTGTCTTCAAATATTTGTCACTCCTTGCCTGAGTCAAAAATATATTCTAGATGCCTTTCTCTCAGTGCAAATTGACCATATGAGTTAAAGTTGCAAACGCCTCGCAACCCGCTCAGTTGCCTAAAACAAAAAAAAACAAAAAATACAAAAACCCCTTAAAAACATTTTGCCTTTTTGCCACAAATTTTTGGGTAGCCTTGCCAAGTGCGAAAATTAAATGAACCGCAAATCGGGGGCAACAGCAGCAGCAGCTTCCCTCTTGCTGATGATGAGCTCGACTCGACGTCTTTCAGAATGTGCCCGCCTCCCCCCAGACACACACACAGACACAGAGAGACACACACACATTATTAGTACCCCTAAATCTACTCCACCCGCTGCTGTGGCATGTATTTGCGTAGGTGTTTTGCGTGTTTCTATTTGCATAAGTTTTTGCTATTTACTTTTACACTGGGCAAACGTGAAGCGGACGCAAGGGACGGACTGGGAGGGGTGGGAGTGGTAGTGGAGATTGATACGAACGTGAACGTATAGTATTTGAAATTGAAATTGGAATTCCGAAATTTGCATTGAGTTCGCCGTTCGGGTTAAATAACAACAAATAAAACGGGTTTCAATTGGGTTCGCTCGGTTTTTGGTTGCTTTCATAAGTAGTCGCAATTTATGCTAAATATACGCAAACATTTGCCACAAACAGCTCTCCAAACCCCTCCAACCAACACCTACAACCTCCAACAGCATTTACAACTACAAAGCATATCTTTAGTCAAGAACTTTTAGACAGTTAAATCGAAAAATTTAAATTTGCCTAACATTTTGTTCAAGTTTTCTGATCTCTAATATATTATTGTTATTTAATGCGATATAATAATTCACAAATATTTAGACATTTTGACAAAAGTATTTAGAATAATATCGTCAATTAGAAACCAGCTCAAAGCAGAGCCAAAAACCTTAGCATCGGTTTGTTAAATATATATTATTATACTTTTGTAGAAGGTATTATAATTTTGTTGTCGATTTTGTAACACATTGAAGGGGATATATCCGACCTTACAAAGTAAATATATTCTACATTAGCCGATTCTATATAGCTGTCTGTCTGTTTCTATGCGAACTAGTCCATCTGTCTTGAATGGTTATATCATATAGCTGCCATAGGAACAATTCTTTTATGAAAAACCGTTTCTAATTTAATAATATATCGAAAATAACTAGTTATGAGTTTTATTATGCTTCTCGGACTGCTAAAACACGTACACTTTTAAATACTTATAGTGAAATTTAGATATCTGCAGCAAGTGCAATAAACTTCGGCCTGGGATTGTCGTTTATTCTTATTGTACATATATCTTTGTAACTGACATCGAACATCGGTCTGGCAAATTGGCTACTGATTACTAAACAGAGGCTACAGCTACTAGCTAACCTTAAGCTGTCCATTCAATATTCAATATTGGGGAGGCTGGGGAGGGATTCAGATACCTTGAGAGCAAACTAGATTGGGGGCAATCAAAGTGCAGGACAGGCCAGAGATTTACAATGGGTGCAAACTCAATGTTGATTTAGCACAACATTTCTAATTAACTAGTTAAGAGTGTAGCAGTCTCAATGGGCATAGAGAGAAAGAGAGAGAGAGAGACAGAGAGAGAGAGGGAGAGAAAGGGAGACAGCAGCTGTCAGTTAAGCAAATAAAGCAACTGAATGCAGAAGACAATTTGCTGAGGCAAGTTATTGAATGAATAATCGAAATGAGTTAAAGAAAATAATATTAAAGAAAATTAGACAAATTCTGCTTTCCATTTCGAAGTTAGCATTAAAACAGCTGGGAAAAGGACATATATATATATATATAATATATTAGAATACAAGTTCAATTTTGATGTGGAAATTAGAAAAATTAGATATAATTAGATTATTACCAACTTTAAACTATTTAAGAGAAACAAGCATATTAGCAAAGATATAAAATATAAAAATAAACACCTGAAAATGTCTTCATTCCAAATATTTATTAGCTTAATTTCCTATTTGAAGTTTAGTAATAATCTCAAAAATACGAAAGATTAAAGACTGCTCGCAACACAAGCTCTTCGGCGAATTGGCAGCAATTAAGTAATTGAGAATTGGGTTGTAATAAATGGATATTTTTGCTCTCGCTGTCCCTCTTAAATTGCAATTGAATATCAATGCCAGCAACAACAACAACAACAACAATGATAATGCTGCATAACTAAATGAATCCACCAACAAGTTGAAAACATTTCATTTTCACTAAGAGGGGATTCAGCTGGGGGCGGAAGGTGGCCAGGAACTGTTGGGTTTATGTGGAGCTAGAATTGCTTGAGTGACATGTCCTAAATTTGTAAGCGCGTTTGCTTTTGTTGCTTTTGTTGTTGTTATTGTTGTTATTGTTGTTTATTGTTGCTGTTGTTGTTTCAGTTGTTGCTTTTGCTTTTGCTCGTTTTGCTCGTCGTTTGCCAGACTTTTACCGGCATTTCAATTAACCCAATTAATGGACGGGACCTAATTAAATTTTGAAATCATGCTCTGCCAGCCTTGCACACACAACAACAACACACACAGAGACGGACACACAGACAGAGAGACAGACAAATCAGTCAGCTGTTTTTGCTGGCCAGCTGTGTGTGTGTGTGTGTGGGTGTATGTGTGTGTGTATGAAGGAGATGGCGCGAGATGTTTGTTATCACGTACAGTGGTACTTAGAAAATTTAGAATTAAAAAAAAAATATTAATGAAGATTTTAAGTGCTTAATTTGGATAAGGAGAAAATATGTTTTATCTTCTGTTGCGAATAGAGAATTTTCATCAAAGCTATGGAACTGACCTACAGGGTCAAACACAAAGTAATTGCAGAAATCATAAAATTTAAGAAACTATGTTATTATTATTATTATACTTATATGTTTGTCATATTGGAACTTGTATTTATTTATATTGATTGAACTTAAAAAATAATTTAGAAAAAGTTTTCAGAAGAAAAGTTTATCATTTAAAAGTTACAATTTGTTTTGCGTTATGTTGGTAATATTGTAATATATTTTATTGAATATAGAATTTATTTATTTTACTTAAGAAGTTATAATTTGTTTTTAATAGAATATTGATAATATTTTTATACTATTGTTAAAGACTTCTGAATATAGAATTAAGTGAAAATGTATTAATTCTGAATGTAACATCTTAAATAAGTAAAAAAGTGGTAAATTCAAATTTAAAAAAGGAAAATAAGTTTTTTCAATAACAAAATTCATATTTATCAAAAAGTGAACATAATTTTTTTTAGAAAAGTAACAATTATAATTTTGAAGCGACCACTGTGGAATGTGTCAGCGTCTGGCTAACTGTGACGGCTCCGACTGAGCGTAGTGGCCCAAGCGGAGCTGATGACCTTGATTACTCCAAGCCCCCCCGCCCAACAACCCTCTCTCGACGAACAGCTCAGCTCAGCTCGTCTCGCAGCAGCAGCAGCGAAACGGAAGCAGCATCAAATAAAAACGGTAAAAATAATGGCTAACTGGGTAACACAACAGGGAATCGGGGAATCAGCAGCAGCAGCAGACAGCCAAACTGGCAACTTTGGCAACTCAGGCAGCAACTACAACAACAACAACAACAACAGCAACAACAGCAACAACAGCAACGGCAACAAATCATCAGGCGAAAAGAGAGAACTGGGTGCCAAGTCAACGAACTGCTAACCGCAACAAAACACACACTTGGGCTTACAACAGGGATGGGGTGGAGGGGTGTAGGTCGTTGCAGGCGTGGCACATGTCATTAAAATTGCAACAGAGAGGAGCCTTGAACAGTAACAGCGCTAAACGGTATACGGTAAACGAGACGAGACGAGACGAGACAAGAGTAAAACAAACACAACACAACACAACACACACACACACAGAAAATCAAAAGATCAATAATTATTATGATGTAGCGACGAGGCCAACAAAAAGACGTTGCCACAGCCGCAACAGCAGTCAGCAAGTAGCAACTAGCAAGTAGCAACCAGCAAGTAGCAAGAAGCAGCTCGAGAATCAGCCGCAGCCAAGAGTCAAGACAAGGTGCGGCTGTGGCTGCCAAAAACTTCGACAAGCGCATTACACAGCCAACAACTTCAGGGGGGTGCTGTGGAAGGGGTGTGGCAGTGGCTGGGCAGGGGCAGGGGCAGACTAGCGGCATTTGCTTACAAGTGCAACCATTTTGTAGTACAAACTTCGAAAACCAAAAGCGAAAATTGCCAAAACAAAGGCAGCAAAGAGAAGCACAAAAAAAAGACGTGATAGTTGTAAAGAGGCGAAGGAGGGTTGACTGCCTCCATTGCCAGTGTGTGTGCGTGTGTGTGTGTGTGGATAGCAAATGTAGCCGACGGCAACGCTTGCAACTAACTCGCGCACAGCTGTGTGTGTCTCGGCTGCTGCTGCTGCCACTGCTGCTGCTGCTGTTGCTGCGGCTGCTGCTGTTTTGGGGGCGACTCATGCGCAGTGGGGCCAACCGATTGGCCCGCTTGGACGCCATTTAGAAAACGACGCCGAGCGAGATAGACGCATGTAAGCGTCTCTGTGTGTGTGTGTGTGTGTGCGTGCGCGAGCAGCGCAGCCAAACACCTGTTTCTGTTTTCTGCTCGCATTTTTCGAAGAACCAAACCGGTTGCACGCGCACACACACACACACACACGCACATATACGAAAGCCCCGCTAGCTGTGCTGCTCTAACACAAGGAGCAACTCAACAATGTGCAAGCAGCGCAGCCGTTAAGCCAACCAACGAGGGGTTAGCTGCGCTGACGTTGACGCCGCCGCTGACGTTGGCAGCGACGGCGTCGTCACCAACACACGAACGAAACGCAGAACACGAAGTGAGGCGTTCGTCTCTGTAAGATACACAGCCGGTTTAGTCGTTCAGCAATCGCAGCGCCGTCAGCATCGTGTGCAACGCGTTTCTCCTCCCGTTTCTAGCGTATTCATTATTATTATTATTGTTGTTGTTGTTTTGCTGCTGCTCGTCGTCGTTGTGGTGTGTGCGTTACGTTCAAAACAACAACAACAACAACTACAGCAACACACACACACACACACACCCCCTACAACAATTTCGTTGTCGTCATCATCATCGTTCGCCGTTCGTTGTTCGCCTTTTTGCCGTCGTCGCTTCTTGTAACAAAAAATAAATACAAAAATACAAAAAGAAAAGGTAGAATTTTGCCGCCGTCGCCGATTTTTGTTGGATACGATACGAAAACTCGACGAGATCTTTTCGACCTATGGCGTTATTACATTTACCTGTTCGCGTCTAACCAACAACAACAACTACAACAACAACAACAAAAGAGTGTCGTGCGTAAATACAAAAAGATACAAGATACAAAAATATCAAATAAAATAGAAAATTGAAAAGCGAAAAAGTATCTTAACTAAACTCTACACAAAAAGTGCCTTCAAGAGAGAAAAAAACCCCAACATATAAAAAAAAAAGTAAAGAAAAAACTCCCCGCCACCCATCAACATTTGCTGCTCAATGTTGGAGAATTTAGCTGGAGGAGTTTTGAATTTTAGTTTTTGATTTTGAATTAAGACACACAAGTGTGTTTTTGGGTAGTTAAGCCGGGGTCTATAAGCCAAATATATGGTAATGGCAGAGATTGGTGGCCATTTGGCTCACCAGCTACCATTGCACAATCACAATCACAATCAAACTGGATTACAGCCATCGCTGGTGATGAATCATCACCTGGATTTGGATTGTCACGGCCACGATGTGATAAGTAAGTTAACTCCCTATTTACTCTCTAATTACCCCATATATAGTCGACTATACTGTCCCAGTCAAACTGCAAAAATCGCCAAATTAATCAGATTCTTCCGTCGGTGTTTTTGTTTGTGAATCGAAACCAGTTCTTAAAATATAATAAAAGTTGGCAAAAAAAACCTCCTCTGAATAGCAGAAGTTTTGAATTTAACATTTAACAGTATTTCTTGTATTTTCTGCCTTTAAATAATTTATATAAAACATTTTGCTGATATAACTAGTAAAACTGAATTAATATCAAGAGCATAAAGTGGCGCATTTTTGGATAGACAATAAGAAAAACACATCTATTTTTTCAAGCTGTAATTTCTTGGTGACCTTGTTTGCTTTAATTGTTTAAATTAAATTACTTCCTACGAGACAATGCTTCTTTGAAAAAGTAACCCTTTAAAAATTTGAGAAAGAATTCATACATTTTCTTAAAGCATTTTCACTTTTCCAAAAGCGCAAAAGTGCTCTGTGTAAAGAAGTAAAACTACAAGTCAATAAAGTCCCATATGTGGTAAACTGATAAGCTAAAATATGTCTGGTCACTAATTATATTCATAATATTTCAATTGCAAATCTGGTCAATGAAAAGGTTAAGCTTTTCTTCTTATTGAAGACCAATAAAATGCTTTAAATATTCAAATGTGTTAAATGACTTAACTAGTCAGCAAGTTGGAGTTTTTACATTTTGGTGTCTGACTTAGGAGAAGTGTGTGTTTTTTAATATTTTTTTAGTTGCATTGTAAATTTAACTTCAAAAGAGTATGCGTCTAACGCTCAACAATTTGTTCTCATAGTTAATCAGTTCTATTTGCTAACTAATACCCAATTAACAACAATCTCGCTTAACTAGCCACACTAACTATCAATTATGTCGAACTATTTTCAACTCGCAGAACCAGAACCCACTTTGCACAGCATTATCATCGTATTATCGTATCATATGCGGCTAATAAAGCTATTTAAACGAGTTAATGACTTATTTATGACCATTGTCGCACTCACAAGTAAATTAGAGAAAAACATCGAAAATTTGCAAATTTAATTGCTTTTCCAAAAAAAAGCTAAACAGCGAAATAATAATAATACAGACTTCTTAGTAAAATTATATCATTTAACTATAAAAATTGTCATAAAAAAATAAAAAAAAAATAAATAAAAATAGCAAAATCAGGTTAGCAGATACTAAAAATAAAATTGAGCAGCATGTGGCTAAAATAAAATAGAATAATTGTCGAATACTGCAGAAAACAGTATTTAATGTATTTTGTGTATTTAAAAACAATGATTTGGTTGAGTCAACTTGGGAGAAAGACTCAGTTTAATTCGTAGAGTGAGATTGAAGTTTTTGATTATATTATAAATGAAGTTCAGCGGGTCAAGTTCAGTTTGTAATTGTTTAGATATTTCGCTTATCTCTGAGTAATTATTGTGTATTATTAGTAATTAGTATTCTTCTAATGTTATCATTATTGTACAGTATTATTCAATTTAAATTAGATCATCTAGTTTTTGGGCGTATTCAGTCAATATGGCTTATCGATTATTAATTATATTATTATTAGATTCCTCGTATGTCATTTAATATATATACATAGCTGTGACCCTTATGGCCTTTGAACTCTCTAATACTGTGTTTCCAATTGAGAGCTTTAGGTTTCAGTTGCTCTTATGGTTCATTCGGATACAAATACTTAAAATGTGTTTATTCAAAGTTATTCAAAAATGCAAACAAATCATTATCAATGCAAAATCATTTTCAAATATATATAATATGAATTTGCTGAACATAAATTCACTTTGATAAATTTGAAAACGTTTAATTTTAATATGTGCATTAAATTTAAGGTTATAATTATAAAAACAAATAAAGTGTTCAATTCAAATAATTGCTTACATATTTACAAGATTTATACCTTAAAATACTTTATGTATATATGTGAAAGTCTTTATAAACTTCGGTTTTTAAAAATCTTTACTTGCCTGTAGAAATGTCAATATATATGTGCATATAAGAAATTTCTCTACTCTCTTGATTCTCTACAAAAATCAAGCATTAAATATCACATTGTTGAATTCTAGATTATAACAGAAAAGACTCGCATAAGGATATTCTAAGATATGAATGAGATATTGTGTTCATTAACAAGTATTTGTTTTATATCAAGTTTATATTGAGAACATTGAACAATCTATTGAAAGGCTATAAAACACTGATTGATCTATTATCGAATTCTATAGGATTCTAGTATGAAAAACATTCCGAAAACATATATATTCCTTAGCATCAAGTAACTCTAACTTTAGAATATCTTGAACCTCAGCTGTCAGCATTTAAGTATCTTTCACTTGCAGCCCGTTTTTATTAATTTTTTGACAATAAAAAGTGAAACCTCAACCTTTTGTTGTTGTTGTTTTTGCCGTGGCATTAACTTAAAATGATAGCCGTATTTAATGTTAAGTAAAATATAATTTTTGTGCCCGGCGGCCAATTAATGGTTGAATGACATTTAAACGCTTCGCGGCCCAATTAAAGTCGAATTGCAGTCGAATTTATTGCATGCAATAATTGTATGCAATTTGTTTATCAGCTGACAAATTTGGCTAGCACTCGAAAAAAAATTTCTGACCATATTCATATATGATATGCATTTCTAAATTATTTTCATAAATTTTTAAGCGCCAGCAGAAGTGTCAGGAAAAAATAGATGTGTGTGTGACAAAACATATATTTTATTTAAATTTTATTTGACGCTAAATTGTGACAAATGTTAGCTGCCAATTGTGTAACCAGACAAAAGACCGCAAAAACACTAAACCAAAAAAACCAACAAAAAAAAATACATAAATACTGTGTACAAAAAGAATATATATATAAATATATATAAACATATAGACCAAAAATAAAAACGAGAGAAAGACGAGAAATCATAATCATAAACACGTTCGCGTCCGCTGAGCGCATTGAATAATAAATGAGCCAAAAACAGAAACAGAACCAGAAACTAGAAATTGCAGCTGCATTGACAATTGCACATTTGTATCTCGTAGATACAAAAATATACTCGTCAGTGCAGCCGCTATATAATTTTTTGTCAATTCTTAATTAGTTTGCGCTGCGCACACATTAAATATTGAAAGCAACTAAAATTTTAATTTAAAAACTTTTCCCAACAAGTTTTTGCAAGCGACAAAAAAAAAGAAAATGAAAAGCGAGTAAGAAAGCTGCAGTCGAGAGCGCTCGACTGGCAGATACCCTGAACACTAAATGTTAAAGACATCAGATATTTGCAGCATAAAATTGTTCAATTTGAAATTTCGTTTTGGTTAACAAAATACGATCCGATTATGAAATTTGTGTAGCTGCTCAGTAATATATTATATATTAATGGGAAGGCTGCACATTTACAACTGCGACTTGCTATCGAAAATCGATTTGTATCGATATTTGCGAAACGAGGTCAGTGATTGATAAAATAAAATAAGCGAGAAGCTATCATTCAAATTTGGAGTCTTTAGATCTTATAATCTATGAGATCCGTTGGCTTTATCGACTTGATGCAGAACAAGCAAATATATGTTATTCATGGAGTCGGAGACTGTCACATACTTTGGCACCGCTTTATCATACCCTTTTGACCCATTTTCCATTGCGTTCAGGGTATAAAAAGGAAACTTGCAATGCAAACTTAGTTTTTTCTAGCTGCCAGTTTAGTGGGTTTTGCGAGTTTTTGAGAGATTTTAGTTGATATTTGAAATGAAAACAATTTCAGTTGCTGTGTGTGTTTTGTTGTTTTTGTCACTTTTTGTCACTCGTCTGTTTGTCTGTTTGTCTGTCCGAGTCGCTTTTGTTGCTTTGTTGATTTTGTGTGCCTGTAAACATTTTAATGAGTTTTTCATGTCACAGGCCCATTGAGGCCCCTCTCTACAGCCCCCCTTAACACACACACACACACACACACATAGGCATACGCACACACACACATGTCTCCGCTAACTTCTCAAGTAGTCGTTAAATTAATTAAATATAGTAGAAGGAAATATACAAAAAGCTGCTCGAGTTGAAGTTTTGTTTACACAAAAAAGAGAAAAAGTGCGACATATTTTTTTTTTAGTGTTTTTGCAGCCTTTCTTTTGCATACTTCGCGGCGCTGGGCAAATTGTTAACATTTTGGATTTCTAGTTTTTTTCTGTTTTTTATGCCACACTCATCAAAAATTGACAGTTATTTGCGGTCATCAAAATCAAATCAATTTTCGTTTTTTTACTGCAGATAAAGCATTAAAATATATGTGTTTTGTGTATAATTTCTATGCTCGAATTTAATTAATTTTGTTTTGATTTAAATAATTAACAAAAATTAATCGCCTGCTTTAAATTGTGAACTGTGTAAAATGTGGCAACGAATAAAGCTTCAAATATAACAACAACAATTTCGGCTAACAAGTTTCGAAAGTTAATTGTGAAAAATGGACTGAACAAATGTGCGGAATAATTTAAACACGAAATGGAGATAATTCTACAAATAATCTGTTCAAACTCAAAGAAAAACACGAAAGAACGCCGAAGATTGGATACACTTTGCCAAGCGGACTTAAAATTAAAACTGACCTATGTCAGCTATATATCAGTAGTGATCCAGTTTTGAAGATTTTTTGTCTGAATGTGAGGAGCACACCAAAAATCGTATATAAAGAGTTTTGTCTATATATCTTCGCAAACAAGAAGGAGAAAGTGTTTCATACAAGATTCCTATATAGTGATCCAATCCGGCTAGCTCCAATATCCCATATATATACCCAGTTTCATTAATATGGCCTTAACACACATGGCGACTGTTGATGCTTAACAGAATATATATACTTAACGGTATTAATATTTGACATTATATTGCACAAATGTATTATAACCCTTCTACAGACTTTCAATAGATTCAGGGTATAAAAGAAATGCGGCTTTAAAAAGTTTGTTTTTTCCATTTGCCATAAAAGGCAAAGTGGCTTTTGCAAATGCCAGGAGAATGGCACAGAACTTAAGCTCTATGGTTGTCATAGACAGATGGATCTTATACAGATATATATATATAGATTGTCCCCTTCACCCGGGACAGCAGTTGACAGCCATGAAGCTTGTGAAAGGCATTTTGGTTCGATTTTGTTTTGTGGTCATAAATGTTCTCAACACATCATTAATCGTTGACAATTTAAAACCGAAAGTCTTTTTTTGGGGAGCAAGTAATTAAACGTTGAATTCATGTGGGAAACTTGTTCAGTTAAAATTTAGTTATTGAAATTGACTAATCAGCGAAGCAAATGCGCAAAATGTTTGCTGCTGTTTTTTTTTGTTGTTTGTTTTTTTTTTTGCTTAAATTTATTTGGAACGGAAATTCCAGGCATAATTTTCTAATTTCACAAGTCAAACAGTCGCGCCAAGAGCTGTTAATTAAAGACAGGCTCAAAACAGCAACAGCAACAACAACAACATAACAAAAAACCAGCTACGAAAAAATCGCTGGCAAATTTACCTGAATCAAATTCAAACTACGAATGTCTCTCAAAGTCGATGCTCTGTCTGAAGTCTCCTCTGTCTCTCTCTCTCTCTCTCTCTCTATCTATCTGTCTGTCTGTGTGTGTGTGTCACAGTTTCTACACACACACACACACTCGCACACACACAAATGCATTTGAAATGGTAACAAACAGACGCAGGCGCAGGCGCACAGCTGTCTTCGATGTTTTTTGGGACAATTCTTATTTGGGAATCTGTGTAGCCGTATCCCACAAATATATATATGTATATATATATATATATAAATATATCTGCTGAAATCCAGGGCCCGCACAGGTTTTCAGGCCAGAGCACACAACACATACATATATTGATCTAGTGCCGGGGCCCAAGTGCAAAATCAGATAAGCTTCGTCGCAGGGTTCTTTCCTTGGCTGGAATTTATGATTTGCGCCTAAATAACTTTATCACCCCAGTTCAGACAGCCAGACAGCAGCAGCAGCAGCAGCTTGAGGAGTGGGAGCGGGCCAAAAAAAAAGGCAGACAGGAATAAATACCTAAATAAAATACAACGGGCCGGAAACCCGAAAAAAAGCAAAACCCATAAAATATAGACGAAATTTTTGTGTTTTCATTTGTGTTTTTTGGTTTTACCAATTGGCGCATAAATTTCTGGCTTGTGGGTGTGCCGGTCAACCATTTTGAAGCCCCTTAATCAAAAGGGTTAGGACACATTTATTATTATGTGGTGGGAGTCGATGGGCCTTTGTTTCAGTGTATCTGTTTATTGTAGCACTTCGAAAGTTGCACATGTTTTTTTAGTGAAAAGCAAAGTCATAGCTTAATTTAATACACAGCTTATTATTTAGTAGTAATTGCTTAATTCACTCGCAGATCGAAAAACGTTTCTCTCTCACTCTCTCTTTCATTCGCCCTCTCTTTCTCTCTTGCAAAGATAGATTTGCTGATTGAGCAAACTCTAAGATTGTTCTTAAACTCAATAAGTAGTTGATATTTCATAAATTGTACATATTAAAAACTGTAACTTAAAATTTCTTAAATTTTTATATATTTGCAAAAATACAAATTTTATTTTATGAACAAGTTCTTAATTTAATAACTAATCACTTTAGAAAATCTGCTCATTTTTATTTATTGCTTGCATTTTTCTTCATGGTATCAAATAAAATACTTTTCCATATAAAAGATGTGTCAGACTTAATTCAAATTTAGTTTAAAGACAGAATTAAGCTAATTCCAAGCACATTCATATATATATATATATATTTATATCTAGACTATTTCAAGGTCTAGTCCAAAAAGCACGCCAGCTCTCAGTAAAATAATTCATTCATGTTGCAGTTTGGAGCTTCGCAGCCAGCGGTTAGTTCGTTGCTTCGTCCATCAGCTGCAGTCGCTTTAAGACCAAATGTTTATTGGCCTAATTACAGCCGGGCCATGTGTTCAAGAGAGCTGACCCGTCCGACACTCTGGGCATATTAAAGCGGCTGTGGCCGCCTATTAAAGTGCAATTAAAAATGTGGAGCTCTTTAAGTTCAGTCAAGGTGTCAGCGCTTGTCAAAGCGACTGCGGCTCCAGCTACTGTTTGGGCCCAGCAAACGTATATTAAATTTCCAACAAAAATATAAAAAAAAACAAGCCAGAGAAGAAAAAAAGAAAAAAAGAGAATTAAAACCAGAGCGAGAATGGGTGAGGCGGGGAGAGGCGGGGAGTGTGGCAGAGCCAAGGGGCAGAGTTGTGCATTTTGAGCGCGTTGCACATAAATCAACTGATAAATAATGCCAAAAATTGTTTGACTGGCCAGTTTGGGTTTCAGTGGAACCACGCCCGTTTATCGCGTGTGTCTTTCGGACAGAACCAAGAATTAAATATAAAAAAAAAAAAAAAGATACAAAAACCAAAGAGAGAACAATTTGTGCTTGGCACGCCGAAGTTAAAATACCCTCACCGAACAAACTTTAACAATTATTATTAATATTTCTCTTTTTATTGATTTGATTTTAATTTGCTTGATTTGTACTAGGAAAATTGACTAACCTACTGAAAGCATATAAAACATGTGTTGGATATAGCTGCAAATATAGTGTTGACTTCAAATACAATTCTATGCAAAATTAACCTAAGCAATAATGCAACAATAGTCAAGTAAATGAGTCCATTTCAACGATTATTCATCTTCAAAAACAGACGGATAGCTGCCAAGGCAGCTACTTGATATAGTGGTCTGATCGGGCAGATTTTCGACTTACTGCCTGCTCTAAAAATAAGTATGCCTTTCATACATAACTTATTTCTTTATCTCTGAATATATAATGGCTTGTAATTAAAAAAAATAAAGACCTGGAATCCATTCCATTTCATGCTTAACACATTTTTGTTGCCTCCCAAGAGCGCTAATGACCAAAAATCGAGTATGTTTTGTATCAAATAATAATAAATTCGTTACGTAATGCTGAGTGTTAAAATTGCTCATTTACCCGCTCAAATGTTGTGTGAATCTGCTATTCTTTCTTTATATATATATATATGTATAATAAGCCAAAGTCTCATCAAACTAAGATATAGACTTCAAATGCTGAGCTCACGCTTGTAAGCCAGTTTAGCTCATTAACAAATTATAATGCCCAGTGGAGAGGGTATCCAATAAAGCGACCATTTGGCAGTTAAAGGCACGCTCGTGCCGCTCTCCAGGCGCTCATTAAACGGCGCCTTTTGGCGTCGCATTTCCCGCTGGGATTTTTGGGGCGCTCGAGTTAGTTTTGGCTGGGAACACCCGCTGCGCCATATGACACCTCTCTGCATACATGTGTGGTGTGTGTGTGTGTGTCTCTGTATGTGTGTGTGTGTGTGCTCAGGTGCATTCGTTGGCCAGCTTTGGAGCTCTGCGTCGTTCGCTTGCCTGCCGCGTGTTGCATGCAACGCGTCTCGATGCTCGCTTTAATGGCGTCGCTTTTAAAGCTCTTTTGGGTTTGGCTTCTCTTTCACTTTATTTACAACACACATAGCTCTGTCTCTGTTCCGCCTGCCATTTTACGAGTGTCATTTTTATAACCACCCCCCGCACCCGCCGCACCCTCCACAGTCGCAACACTTTTAATGACTAATTAAGCGGGGGCACAATAAAAAACAGAAGAAGAAAACGAGATGAGCAATCGCAATAACTTTTTAAGCAGGATGCAACGAGAAAGACACTCGTTAGATAGATGTTTGCTCAGATACGGAGCTGAAGCTAACTGAGATTTGATTTCATCAAAAACGGAGACGCCGCCTCCAAAGTCCAGACGCGCCACCGTGGCAACAATGCTTGTGGCGTCACTGAGGGTACTCCAAACAAAACACTTGAGGCAACAATAGAAGCAGCAGCAGCAAAGCAGCAGCAGCAGCAGCAGTAGGCGCCAGGACGCAATACTTATATAATGTTCCGAGTACCAAGTATATATCGCATTACAAGAACTACTTTAACGCATCACTTATTTATAAAGTACTCGAGAGTGAGCAGGAGATTGAGCGAGATGTGAGAGAGAGAGAGAGAGAGAGAGGGCGAGTGAGTGAGAGAGTAGTCGATTTTAGCATGTCGCTTGTTTTTGTATTGAGAGCTCTTAATCTCAAGTATCGTCTGGGCAAGTCAGACGAGGCTATCAACAGGTTGACCGCCTTCTCTCTCTCCTCTCTCTCTCTCTGCCTCTCTCTCTCTGTCTCTGTCTGTGTGTCTCTCTATCCCGACCGCTCGCTGTGACTGCGTCGCGCCGCGGGGCAGCTCATTCAAAATTAGATGAGGCGCAAGCAGACGGCCAAGGAGCAGGGGCAGTGGCAGTGACAAGGGGCACGTAGCAGGGACAACACTGTAGGCTGGCAGACGGTAGCCTCGTCTAGCTAATTACCGTTACCTGTTAATATTTTGACTTGCAGCCAGGACTGCAACTCGGCAACACTGCAACTCCGCTCTGCACACTACCTGCAACCAAATGTGGCTCATTATGTCAAATTGAAATGTTGCCCGGTCCAAAACTCAACTGGCCAAACAAGTTGCACATCATCTTTCAATCCATTCACCACTTTGTTTAGACGAGTTTCTTTTGTGTTTTTTTCGGCTCGAAAGACATTTTTGATTCGATTTGATTTACGTTATATGAGAGCAGTACCAGAACAGACGTCATATATAAAACCAATATACAAAAGTGAACAAACTGTAAACAGCTTCACAAATACTTAAAAACACATAAATCAATATCAAACAGTTAACTGGTTTGCAATTTGGCCATCTATAAAAACATAATAATAACAGAATACCTATGCATAAGGAAATGAGGCAGGCAGCAAACAGATACTTATGTAAATAAAACTAGAAAAGGTATATCGAATGTTGAAGTACTGAGATATATATATAATATATGCGAATAATAATATAAATGCCAGCAAGGTAAATTTATTGCATATTCAAATACAGATAAATATAGTTTGTAGTATTTCCATTTGCGCAATACTTTTTAGCGTTCAACAAAATTCCTCAGTTTTCGAAACGCGCAAAATATTCACATTTTCTTATTGGCGAACAATTGTTTTGGTATTAAATACTTTCAAAACAATACACAAACTATACAAAAATATAAGTTTCATATTTTTTTTAAATGCAATCTTGTTTAGAGGAACATCAAATATTCCAATTTTCGATAAATACATTATAAATTTTGCTTTTCAACAATCAAGCTTTTTGAGTTCAAGAAAATCAATTCTACTTGGAGCAGTATTATAAGATTTAAATTTTAAAATAAATTAGTTGTAAATTTTCTTCAGGGCTACATTATATTTCCCCTCCTTCTGCCATCTCAAAATCCACTTATCTTGATTTATTCTGTACACGGTTGATGTAGTTTTGCCCTCGCATGGGTTTCTAGTTAGTTAAGGTAGCCTAAGTCGCCGTGGTAATGCCTACTGGTAACAAAATGTAGCTCATTATGTCAAATTGAAATGTTGCCAATGAGGTGAGAAAAACTCGCTGAACAAGTTGCAGATGTGTGTTCAAAACAAAGAGAAAAAGAATAAATAAAGCAATGCAAAGCTCTGCTCTGATCTGATCTGATCTGTTCTGGTCTGGTCTGGGATTCATCTTCTGCAGTCAGTGAGGAAGTGAGTCCGGACAACGTTTTGTCGCCTAAGTGGGCAGCAATAAGTCTTCCAGCAACGAGATCGACAACAACAACAACAACAACAACGAGATCGAGAACGAGAACGATGTGGACGAGCAACGACCACACAGCGCCAATGAATCATAGCATCAGGTGTGACTGTGAATGCGAGTGTGAATACGAATCCGAATCTGAATGCGAATGTGAATGCGAATGTGAGTGGACCTAGCCTGGCGTTGCTGATGAGGACTGGAGTGGACCTCAACGGCAAGACCATAAAGCAGGCCTACTTAAATCGCCATAAAACCAGCAATTTATATACCATCATTGCTTCAAGTCTTGACTCAGCCACAAACGTCGACTTCGACTTCAACTCCGATTCGAACTCGAACTGAGTTTATCGAATGGCTATTAATGTGGCCACACTTGGCGAAATATCTGCCTGCATTTTGAGAATGAAAGTTTTGAAGCATTCCGACTCTTACTAAAAATATGCACATGTAAAGAATTATAATTATTATTAATGGCATTCTTTATTGAGCACAAGTATTTCGACTTTTAAGAAATCTTTTTTGGGTCGTTTTATTTGCTCAATTTAATAACAATTGTCAAATTTCAGTTGTGGGCAATTTTCGATAATTTATAAATGTATTTCTTATTTGAAATATGATTCTTTAAAATCAAGAATTTCTACAAAAATACGAAAGTCTACAATATTTTTGGATTTTTCTTTTTTGTTTACTTTTAAGTGAGTATTTATACAAATCTGATTTCCCAATTTTTGTATCACTTATTTGGCTTATTTATTTATATTGATTGCGCACTTTCAACAACTCAATTTTCTATTTATATGTTAAGTTTGGAAATGCATTTACTATTCAAATCTTAGGTCAGTTTTAAGCTTAGTTAGAACGGCTCAATTCTGGCCCAAACATATTTTTTTTCTGAGTGCAAGGGGAGGGGCAGGAGATGGGTGCGGGCAACAGATCTCGGAACATGCCGCAGCGGTGCAATGCTCCTTTGAAATTCAAATTTTATGAAGCTCATTAAATATAAATTTGTCGTTCGTTTGCGCAGCAGACGCAGATGCAGTCACACACAGTGAGAGAGAGAGAGAGAGAGAGAGAGAGAGTAAGAGAGAGAGGGAGACAACAACGATTGCAGGCAGCCACAAGGCATGTCAACAACAACAGCATCAGCAACGAGAAACGAACAACAAACAGCAAAACAACGACAAAGATCTGTGGATCGCTCCGCTTGTATACGACACCCAAATAAAATAATATAAATTAATTAACAAAACGAAGCCGAAATGAAGTTAAAATTTGCATGAACAACGCGCAGCCTTTGGCGGCCTTCCTTTCAGACTGAACGGGTCAGTTTATGCCAAGTTTTCGATCTGTTGTAGTAGCTGCTGCTCAGTCGATGCCGCCGCTGCTGCTGCTGCTGCTCTGCCCTTGCGTGCGCGTAATCGACTCGATATATATATATATACATATATATAGCTGCCATATCTATATACTGTGTATATACTTGTATTTAGTTATTTTAGCATCTCAAATAAAAGGACCACAACGAGGCTAAGCCTGGCCAAGAAGTCGGCGTTAAATGGTCAACTCGATTCTTGGCCAGCCATAAAGCAGCGACGGCGGCGGCCTCATTTTAAGGAGGTCTTAAGTTTTTATAACGGTCCACACACAAACACACAGATCTATACATATAGTGCACATGGTGTGTGCACGTGGAATGTGGCTTAAAGGCACACCCTTGCCAAGAAGCCCTGCAAAACGCCTGCATTGCATTGCTTAGCTAGAGATGAGCTTTTAAACAATGCTCTTAAATATATTTTAAAGTTGTCTTTTAACTTAACACAGCATTTAAATACCTTAAGGCAAATTGCTGTGAATAAATATAATAACAATAAATTTGGCTTATTATAGTAATTTGTAGTTAGTGCTTGGGCACCTTGAAGAAATAATAAACAATTATTGATTAAAATGGAAATTATCTCGCAGCTCACCATTATATTTATATAATTTAATAATGACTACTTATAAACAGAGTGTCAAACAGGACTGGGAACCGAAACCATTAAGTGAAAATAACCGAATAAAATTTAGTTGCGTAATCGGATTTGGAATCGAACAGATTATTAAGCACTGGTAACCAGTAATCCCAAGTAGACCCAAGTAGACCAAGTAGACCGTTTCGTAACCAAATCGAGTGCGTAATCGAACAAGGATAAGACGATATAATAATCAATTATCCTTAACGCAGTCGCAACCCAAATTCATTTCGATTTTAAGCTGCAATTTCTCGCAGATTTCTGAAGTTTTTAAGTACTCGCAAAGTTTTTTGCTATTTGATTTGCATTCTGCTTTCGGCTTTTTGCTTTTGCTTTTGGCTCCTCTCTAGTTGCATCTGTTTGCAGCATTTGCAGCATTCGAATTGCAAAAAGTATGTTGCTAACGCATGTTGCACCATGCTGCAAGGCAACACCAGAACAGAGAAACAGCTCAAGTGCCAAAGGTGCGCGCCTGCGCAACAACAACAACAACAACTTGAACAACGAGCCCCGAGGCCCGAAATGCAAACAAGGCAGCTTCGTTGTTCCAAGCATAACTTGGCAGGGATTTAGCGAGGGGGGAGGGGGCGTGGCAAGCTG
Organism: Drosophila planitibia; assembly: GCA_035043785.1. Lineage (NCBI taxonomy): Eukaryota > Metazoa > Arthropoda > Insecta > Diptera > Drosophilidae > Drosophila > Drosophila planitibia. The sequence goes on along the minus strand of JAWNMS010000044.1, from coordinate 1,340,116 downwards.
CTCTTGCTTTTCTGCGAGTGTCTCAGTGTTTGCGCAATATTTGCGACAAATAAAGCATAAAAACTGTTAAAGTTCACACGCGTCAGGTCAAATATTTACACAAGCCGCCTGCCATGGAGAGCAAAAGCAACAACAGACAAACAACAACCACAACAAACAAAACAGCAAACACCAACATCAACAACAACACAATTGAATGCAACAATGTGTTCAATTCAATGTTGGTAATAGGAAAAAGAGAAAAAAAGAGAAGTAATAATAAAAAGCCACGCGCACAAAATGTTGGCGGCAAAACCGTTTGGCTAATTAGCCCCGCACAGCTGCCAAATGCCAAACGCATTTATGATAAGCCAAATACCAAAAAACTAGTAAAAAACTGTGTTTGGCTACACAGGAAGAAATTCAAGTTGCATTCACCATTTAATGTTATATAAATTATGTCTCAAAATAGCTCAATTATCGATTTTCTGCTTACTCAGTTTGACTTTCGATTTTCAATTATTTCATTTACATTACTCCATTTTTTTTACTGTGTAGGAAAGGGGAGGGGGGATTGAGAGGAGTGTGGCTGTGGCTGTCACAGCATTTGCAACATGTTGCGTGGCCTTAAAAGGTTAAACTGCATTTTGATTTCGAATTTGGTTATCGAATTTGTATTTGAATTTCAATTTGTTGTTTAGCTTTAATTGCTTTTTTTGTTTCTTTTTTGTTTTTTTGCCTGCGATCAAATTGATGTGGGCTGATGTGTGGACAAAGGAGGGGGAGAGTGGGGAGTGGGGCGTGGGGAGGTGAGCTGAGTTGAAGTTGAAGCTGACTTCAAGTTGAGATTCGAGTTGACGTTAATTTGACACTTTTCGAGTCATTTCTGACGCTGAGCCGAGAGAGAAGAGACATAGAATTAAATTGCCGTTTGCCGGCTTTCACTCGGTGAACCTTCTTTGTTGTTGTTGTTGTTGTTACGAGGGGCTTTTTTTGTGTATTGAACGGGCACAAACGGCGCCTTTTTGTTTTGTTTTTCTTTTTGGTTGTTGTTAGCCATTGGCGACACTTGTGTTAAAACACCATAAATAAATGTCGCGCGCTTATCTCACAAAAAGACACAAAGACACAGAGAAAGAGAGAGAAAGACAAAGAGAGAGAGAGAGAGAAAGAGACACGATCCTGCGTCGGCGGGTTTTCGGGCCAAGACAAATGCGTTGTCAACGCAACCTGCCTAATAACCCATCATGATCATCACTTAGCCAGCTCATGTCGTCCCAGAACCGAGAACCCAGAGTCAGAGTCAGAATCAGAGTCAGAGTCTGGTCTGCGCTCTGCGGTCCGGTTGTACAAGAAGCTCAGAGGAGCTCAGGCTCCGACACTATCGCTGCTTGTCATCTGTCTGCGCGCCAAGCAACACGCAACACACACACACACACACACACACAACACACACACAGAGCAGCCCCGGTCCAGAACTTCTTGACTGCAGTTCGACGGCATTTTGTTGCACACACACACACACATACATATAGAAAAAGGTCATTTCCGTTGCACCACTCAAATATCTCTCAGTGTATGTGTGTGTGTGTGCTGGCATAAATTGTATGTTGCAGGCCCATGTCCATTTTGAGTCCAGGCACTCTTTGATGTCGCGCCATTGGCAGCTTCTGCCGCTTGTGGCATGTCTCGTATTCAAATTTGGCTTCAATAAAACGACAGCCAACAACCACAACAACAACAACAACAGCCAACAACTACAACAACAACAATAGCAACAACGATCGGCCAGTACAAAAATCAAACACTTCAAAGTGACTCTGCAGCCGGCGGCTTCTTTTGGCTTTGTTGTTGTTGTCGTTGTTATTTCTTCTTCTTCTTCTGTCTCTGTTTTTTGTGTTTTTTGTTGCATTGATTTGAAATCGAAGCCAACTGTTCGCATTGATCAGTTCTGTTATATTTATATTGACTGCGCTTTGAGATGATCGCAGAAGAAGCCCCGTGACACGAGCATTCTTTCTTTCTTTCTTTCTTTCTCTGTTTTCTTCTCTTGTTCTTCTTTCTTTTTGTCTACACATCGATGAACAATGAAATCAATCAAAATGTTGCTTAAAATTAATGGAAATGTAGGCAGAAATTAATCAAGTTGAGCAGAAGAGAAAAGATAAGAAATAGCCACATATAAATGATAATAGTTGCTGGAGCAAGCAAGGTGATCATGGAAGATTCGCAGGATAATAAGGTGTATAATATAAGGATAAGTGTTGAATGAAGCCATTTGCACCTTCTTATCATACATCTAAGAACAAGCTCAGTATACAATCAATTTATATAAATATAGACCATTTATCATTATTATTGGACAACATGAGGCAGTGCGACCGATTAGATCTATTGTGCCCCATTTTGAGCCTATAGCTCTAATTCTTTAAAGTCCTCTTTAATGTCGAATAGAGAGTATTTCAGTATCTCTGGGCAACACATGCTGCTTAGATGTGCTTTGAGGATTTCTGTTATTTGCCACATGCATCCTGACTTAAATTATTGTGTGATTTGCAATTCACTAAAAAAGATGCAACATCCAGTTTTAAGCATAAACTCAACATTTACCTTTAAAAAGTATATATTTATTTATAGAAACACATTTCTCAATATTATTCGATTTTACTGACTTTTGAGTGCTATTTTTGTTGCCACCTTAATTCCCTAACAAACACTATTTTAAGCTACATATATATAGCCACAAACTCTAATATAACCTTTTCATTATATAATATTTGGGCTGCAATTGTTTGCAATTTACTAATAATCCTCTCGGTTATTTTGCTGCTGTTTTTCTTCCAAAGTTACATACCCAGTTTGAATTAACTTTTTGTTTATTTAGTTCTACTAACAAACTAACTTAAGAGCTAAATTTAAATCAAATCTACATATTCAATTTTATACCCTTTCACATTTCCCATCACTAACATACACTCAAAAAAAGGGGCAAAACCACTCACGCTGCCATCGCCAACGTCAGCTTACAATGCAGGCAGGTCTTCTCAGCCACAGTTGATGCTGGCTGCTGCTCGTTGGTGTTTTGTGTAATTAATTAGGCAAATTTATATAAAACAAACACACACATGTAACATATACATGCATACATATATATATATGTATACATGCTTATTGATATACGTGGATATGATGCTTAAGGAGCGGTGCATTGTTTTTGATCTGAGCCCAATAGCCAAATGAAGATTACGTTGTCATTGTCAAAGCAACTGCACTTAATTAAGCCAACTTAATCGAAAAACGTTGAGCGCTGCAGCAAAGCCCCAAAATTGCAACAAACAGAGACTGAGTAAGAGAGAGAGAGAGAGAGAGAGAGAGTGAGAGAGAGTGAGAGAGAGGAAAAGATGAGTCGAGCAGGACACATAATTGATAGGATCCCCAGCGAGCCGAGGCAGACAAACAAATCAAAAACCACAAAGCTTCCTTCCACACACACACACACACACAACAACCCAGATGACCACTGACCAGGAGACAGACAAGTAGCGATGGGGAAGAGGGGTAGCAACAGGAGGGGGAGGGGAATTAACTACTGCCCTCTGCCCACGCAGCGCTTTCAAAACAATGGCCAACGAATGTTGCCTAATCAGTGCCTGAATGAGACTGGAAAAAAAGGAAGAAGGGGGGCGACAGCAGGAGGCAGGAGGACAGCAGCAGCAGAGGAGGTGGAGAGGAGCAGCGGCAGGAGCATGAAGGATGAAGGTTGCCTCGGATGAAACGCTCGTTACGTATATCTACAAAATTGATGAGTCTGTCAAAATGTGAATGCGAGAAATCGAAAATCGTCGACCCAATACGAATGCGAATGCGAATGCGAATACGAATACGAATACCATTCACCATTCACAATTCACCATTCACGATTCACGAGCCGGCACGTGTTCAATCCTCGCGTCGCTTCTGCTCTGTGTGCTGTCATCATTAATTTTTTAAGCGTTTTCGCTGGCGCAGGTAAAAAACACACCAAGGCAACCCAATGAAAAAAAGGCTACTTTTATTTTTTATTCCTGGAAAAATGACAAATTTTCGTAGAAGTCACGCGGCTAGTAAATTGATAACTGGTGGGAGTATTCTGCACTGAGAAAAACACGCGTGACCTAAAAGGAAGAAAAACGAAAGTAAGCAAATAGAATCGTAGCTTGTCTCATAATAGGGGGATTTTTGTTATACCCCGAACCCATTGAAATTGTGTAAGAAGAGTATAATGAACTTGTGTAAAAGTATGCAACAGGCATATGGGAGATATATAGAAGGTATATATATATATATTCCTGATCAGCTTCTGTATGAGTAAGCCAATAGATCAGAGACTATAAAAGCTAAAGGCAGTTTTTAAAAGCAGATCAAAATTACTGCCTTTTTTTTATAGATCCCGTTTCGATGTTATCAATTTCCGATAGCATTAAACTACACCTTCATAAAGACACATTCTTCCAATTGATATACACTCTAGCAAATAATTGAACAACTTGACAAATGACAAAAAATTAAATAAGAAACACAGATTTGCATTAAACAAAACGTATTCTAATATTGAACATTGACAGGGCATCTTCTCGTCAAGCCATCTCATCTATTCTATGCGTCATTCTAACTTGCTTTGCGTTGATTTACTACCGGCGATTTCGATATTTTCTCCGAGTGTTATATCGCCGTGTACAGTTTGCTTTATGATCATGTGAAATTCCTAGTTTTGTTTGGCGGCACTTGCTTCTCAACTGTCAGTGGCTACGCTTTGTATTTTCATTCAACAAATGCGCCATAAATCAAAAAAAAAGGTAGTCAAAGCGCTGCAAGACACGCCGGGGGAATTGAGAAACAGTCTCCAACCAGCCCACTTGCCACTCCCTCCCCCCATTTGAGGGGGGAACTTAAACAGTAGTTGCTTTTCAAATCGCGCGCATATCCGCAGAGCTTCCATAATTTTTTAAGCCCAGCTCTCGCACTCTCCGCACCTTGTTCGTATATCTTATCGATGCTTTGCATTTTGCATGTTGCCTGTTGTCCGCATACAGCAACAACAACCACAACAACAACAACATGGCTGCAAAAATTGATATTGCAGCAAGCAGCAAGCAGGAGCAGCAGCAGCGAGGCGACTCCTCTGTGCTGGCAGCCATTGCAAAAAAACTGGTTGCAAGACTGACTGCAATTTCTTCTTGTTGCCCAGTTCGATTTTGGTCTTTTGAAAGATTGCCGACTTTGATAAGCAGCTGCTGCTGCTGCTGTTGCTGCTGTTGCTGGTTTAGTTGCGCATCTCATGCTAAAATTACTGCTGCTTCCCTTTTGCTTGTGGCGTTCATTATTTGCCTTTGATATGTTTATTGGCAGACAGTCTCCACCCCAAAAAAAAAGAAGAAGAAATAATTCATCGGTCACTCACAGAGTGCAGCATACAACTATCCATCAAATACTCAGCGCGGATCCCCCTCTCAATCTCTAAACCCCTCTCCCCCTCCAGCTCCGTCCGCATCTCTGTACACGAGCGTAACGCGTGTAATTAGATAAAAACGCTTAAGCACGCCAGATACGAATATTCACTCAGCCAGCTACAAATTCTAAGCAAACTGGCAAATCTTGAGTTACTTTTTTAGCTTCATGTTTTAGATATCTTAACGTTTTATCTACGGCTTGGACTTGGCATGCAATTTTTGCGCAAAACTCTCTAATTTTGAATAAGCTTTAAGTTCGATGAGTTTAATACATACACTCAGAAAAAAGTAGTCTTAAAATAAAGTATATTTCTTACAGGAAAATTTGTGATTTTCTGTAGTGTTCTTTTTTTCATTTCAGCGTACATTTTTTAAACATTAGAAAAAATAGCTAAAGAGAGAACTAACTCAGCGGAAAATTTCCATACTATATCCTGAATTTTAAAACCGTTTTTTTTCCAGGTGTTTGCATTCTACTTTTAAAAATATTTTCTATTATTAAGTACTATATTTCTGAAGAATTATAAAAACTTTACAAATGTAAGAAATATTTTATTCGTATATACAGAAATTATTTCAGGAAACTAGAAAATTATTATAGTTTTCAGGGTTATTTAAATCATTATTACTCAAGGAGATAAATATATACTCATAGTTATGCAAAAAGCTAAACGTTTTTTGATTTGCCAAGCTAGTTAAAAATGTTCAACTATTTAGATTTTAATTTTGCACAAATGAATTTCCACTTAAATTTAGTTTTAGTTTAGGGTTAAAGGGCACGCAGCTGCCAAAAGGTTAGCTCATTAAAAATTCAAGAAATACAAAATAAAGCTCAAGATCATAGCAACAGCTGGTTGTTGTTGTAGTTGTTGCCTTTGGGGTTGCCTGTTGTCAGTTGTTTAATTGAAAAATGTGTAGCCAAAAATTGGCAAGAAACGGTCGAAAGTGGCACAAACACACAGCTGATGGCAAATTCGGCAAAATGCAAAATGCTGCAATGTTAAAAGCGAAAAAGCCGCAGCCGCAGCCGCAGCCGCATTTGCTGTCACACCTCACCACGCAACACACACACACACACACACACACACATCCACAGACACACCCAACCAACCACTGCCACAGCACCTCGTCAAATTCGTAGACGACAAACACGAGACGAAAATTGCATTTGCCATTGCCCCCAAATTGTGCCGCAAAATGCGCCGAAAAACGCAAAAATTTTCAAGCAGACCACGGCGCGCCAAATACCCAAAAACCAACCACCCCCCACTTGCCACTCCCGCACTGACTGTGCCAGCAACCCCCAAAAAAATCTGCCGAATTTTCGAGGGCGGTTTTTTTTGGAGGGGGGTGGGTGGTGAGAGGATGGGGAGCCCCGCACAACATGCAAAAGATATGCCGCAAAAGCGGAAAAAAGATACAAGCGCTGGAGTTGCGCTTAAATTCCCATTACGACTCGTAATGGCTGCGGTGTGTGTGTTTGTATGTGCGTGTGTGTGTGTGTATCTGTGTGTGTGTGCGTGTGTGTGGGTTGTTGTGGGTGTGTGTGTTTGCGTGCCCCAAAAGAAAAATGAAAACGCAGTGCGCAGGATCATTAAGGCAGACACAAACATCTACACACACACACAGATGCAAGCACACACACACACACACACATACAAGAGCAGCTAACAATGAATGCGAAATGTCAGTCAGCAAAAGATACGCAGCCTGCAAATTTATACAAAAGAAGCTGTCGAAAAAGCGACAACAACAACAGCAGCAACAACAGCAATGTTGGAGCAGTGTTGCCATCATTTTAAAATGCTAAAAAATAAAGTTGATTTAACAGAGAAAATTGCTAGAAAAAGCTGAAAGAAAAATAAAAGAAAATAGATTAATATCTAAAATATAATAAAAAACACTTGACATGGATCCAGCTAAAAACATATTTAATTATATAAAGAGCGCACCAAACGTACTTAAGCGTATTAATTCAACATTGAGTTAGGTTTATTGATTTAGTCTTTATTGTTACTTTATTTTCAGTAATTAGAATATATTACAGATTCTTAAATCTCATCTTTAAGACTACAAACTCTAATAAAGAATGTGGTCATAGAAATGAGTATGAATTGTTGAATTATTCTTCAGTTAAGTTGTTTCATTGTAAAAAATATATTCAAGCTCGCAATTTGATTTTAAAAAAACATTTTTCTACAAAGTAGCAAATTGCAATAATATCTAATTAGATTTGATGTGCAAAATGCAAAAATGCTGAAGCAATCAAATAGCCAAAATGCCAACACTGACGAGGAGTAGAAGTGGTAGAAGAAAAATGGTGGCCACGCACAAAGCAACAACAACAAGAACAACAATAGCAGCAGTAACAGTAACAAGAACAAGAAGCAGCAGCAGCAACAGCAGAAACAGCACATGACTGACTGTTGTTATATAGGGTAGCTTTGAGCAGTGAGCGCCAAAGGGAGAGAGCGAAAGCAAACGCACAAGTGCGACAGAGAGGCGGGCAGAAAAAAGCGCACATGCCACGCAAAAAAAAATAAATAAAAAAAAGAATAAAATGTAAAGGCTGGGCGCTTGAAGCTTCCAGCTTGAAGGCCGACTGAAGCTGCTTAATGTTGGAGGGGGATGGATTGGAGTGTTGGGGGGAGCTGCACATGGAAGTAAATGCTGGCGTCTGAAGTGCTTGGCAGCATGAAAGCAACAAATACAAGCAAACGAGAAAAAACAAGGCGAAAAAAAGCGCACGCCAAAAAAAAAATCGAAAACGAAAGAAAGAAAGAAAGACAGCAAAATAAAAGCACCAACAGCAACAGCAACAATGAGAAACGGGGCAACGGCAGCAACTTGTCTGCTCCGCCTTTATAAATAATTCATGTGCAGAGCATCAGCGAGTGCGAAAGATACGCAAGATACACACACGCACAGAGACGCACATATACAGATACAACGCAGCCACGTTTAAAGATACAAAGAGGAAACAGCCTCTCGCGTTTGTCTGTATGTGTGTGTGTGTGTGTGTGTGCGTCATATACACACACATACATATACATATATACTATATACAACTGTATGTGTTTTGTGAACATTTAAAACGTGCTAAACGCGCGTCAAAGTTTTTCTTAATTTTTCAACAGGCAACAAAGTTTTTCCTGTTGCAAAACTTTTTTTCGCTGGATTACAACACACCAATATATATATCTAGATACTTATAAAAATTGCTGGAGGAAGGGTGTGTGGGGGAGGGGGGAGGAGGCAACTTTGGCATTGCGCACATAATGTGGCAATGATTACATTGATTTTTCTTCCATTTTTCTGTTTTTTTTTTGGCACCCAACTCAGTGCAAAAGTTTTGCTCACAAACTTAAATACTTGAGAAATTTTGTGAGTTCGCGTTGGCAGATTTATGCATTTTTCAAATGTTTTGCAAACAAAAAAGTTTTCATCTTTTCCTCCTTTTTTGTTGGCTTGAGGATTATTTGATAACAGTTTGTTAATTAGCGCCATCTTTGTTTTGGGACTTACTTATTTGCTTACAGCTAAAAAACGAGCCAAATAATTGGCTAAAAAGTGCAGCATCAAGCGGACTTAATAATTATTCACCGTGCCGTCGGCAAAACATTGATTTCTCATGTGCTTTTAATAAATAAAACATTTTTGAAATTTGAATTAGCTTTTAAGTCGAATAACAAAATGTGTCAACTAAAAGCTGATAGCTATGCGTTGCATAGCAGTCAGCTATGAAAATGCAACAATATCAATTGAAAGTCTTTGCTTTAATATTAATGTTTCTTGTGTATTCTCTCTCATTGCAGAAAAACAACGTTTGTCGCATTGCGTGGGCTGTGGCGGTCAGATACACGATCAGTATATATTGCGCGTTGCACCCGATCTGGAGTGGCATGCGGCGTGCTTAAAGTGCCAGGAATGCAGGCAATTTCTGGACGAGAGCTGTACGTGTTTTGTGCGCGATGGCAAAACCTATTGCAAGCGTGATTATGTTAGGTGAGTTATCTAACAAAATATGCATAAACATTATGTATGCTATATGATGGGTGTGTCTATACTCTATAAAATATGGGTAAGAACTGGTAGGTGAGGTAGTTCAAGGTAAGCGAAAGAGAAGTGTAATTGAAACTGTGAACAATACAGTGAATCGTGACTAATGAGAACATGTAGAAATTCTTATTTTTAGAAAACTTGTTTTAGTTCAGAAGAGACAGTAATTAGAAAATGAATATTCATTATAAAATTCTGTTTAAGAAATCTTCTTTAAATTTGTTCATAAATATTTCCTTTAAACTATGTGTACTATAATATTATGTACCTATCATAAATATTATCGTCTTACTCTTAATAGTACATATATTTATCCACCTATAACACACATAATAAAACTTATAATTATCAGTCATATACCTTAAAACTTGTACACGAATTTTCTGTTATTCTTAAAGTTTCATACTCAGCTTTCAGAAGCATTCCAATTTCTTTTTACATAGTAATCCTTAACTGTTTTTCAAAGCAATTACCAAAGTGAAATATGTTGATATTTGTTTTCGTGAACTTTAAAACTCTTCCCTTCAGAGATGTTTATTGATTAGAAAAATAGTTGTTCCCTTAAACAGTTTTACTTGAAATACAAACTGTCTTTAAAATGTAATTGATTTCAATTGATCACCCAACTACAGCTTCAGTCTGATCAATCACGCTATATCTCACAGCGTCAATGAAATTCCGCTTGACATGAAAAGTTAATAATATTTTTTTGCCCAATAAAATAGCAATTTGTTAGCACCGCTCTAAACATTTCCCACTTGTTCAATCATGAGCTAATTGTACAAATTAGTAAGCTGACGACAAATCGCATACCCTACACACAGTCTGAGTCGAACAGTAGCTGTACGTTGGCTTTGGTCATGCGACTTGTGTGTGGAATTGTTGCAGCCAACACTTGTTAGCCATGTTAATTAGATGGAGCATGCCAAGCAAAACAAATCTGGTTCTAAAGAGCATTCAAGCCGCAACAGTGTTGTGGGTGCTGCTGCTACTGCTGCTGCTGCTACTGCTGCTGCTGCTACTGCTGCTGCTGCCGCTGCTGCTTGTTGTTTTTGACGTCTTTCATCCATTGCCAAATCGGTAAATGTATGACGTGCAATAAACTTTTGATGGCTCACAAAATTTGTCTGCTAGCAACAATGGCAAAAAAGGGGGAGGCGGAGGCGGTGGCAGTGGCGGGTTTGGTGTATCTCGCCGTCGCGTCGACTTCCAACTATTTGACATGCAAATCTTTGAATAATTGATTAGCACGTGCAAAGGTATAAATTAACACTTTACTTGCACAAATGATTGATGTTCAATGCGGCCGACAGCAACAGCAACAGCAACATCAGCAGCAGCAGCAGCTAACAACAAAAATACGACGACGTCAATAGCGGGTTTCCCTCTTTATTTATTTTTTATTATTGCATACCCTACATGCTTAAAATGTGCAGAGGAGCTCAGCAGCCAAGCTGTGCAAATTGTTGTAATAGGCGAAAAATCGTAAAAAGACTGTTAAATATATTTCCATATTTTCAAATTGCATTACAGACAAAAAGAGGCATTTCAAGAAGCTATAATTGATTTCTTTTTGATTTGATTACTTTGCATAAATTCCTGTTGCTCTTATTGAATTTATAGCCAATTACAAAGGGATTTTATTTTATTCTTTTTGATATAACATCTTTGATTCTTCGCAAAGACATATTTGAGCTTGCAACTCTCAAAGCGATTGGCTGAACAACACAAAAATTATCAGACTACAACTACACCTATATAGAAGCAAATATATAAATATATATATACAATATATGTACAAAAAACGAAAAAGCAAGCAATATCCTTGGGAATGAAACTTTATGGACTAAGATACGACCTAACTAAAATAGTTATAGTCGGCAGCGAAATTGTGGATGGGCAGTAATCCTCAAAGCACATCCGACCAGAATACATAGCCCTAGTCTAGAAAAATAAGTTGTATTCTAGGACAACATATAAATCATTCGAAAGATATATAAACCCTCAACCAGACAAAGATTAAGAAGAAACGCTGTAGGCTCAAAAGATGGCCTAATCAATCTAAAATATTTATATTCCTTTATTACATTTATATACATATAGGGTATATACAAGTCCGATACACACAGGTCTCCCCGACAAATGCTTGTTTTTTTATTGATTTTCCTTTTTGCTGATTTTTTTTCTTAATGTTTTTCAATAGTCATAAAAAAGAGAGACAGATAAAGAGAGAGAAGGAGAGAAGCAGACAGTGACTTGAACGCATTCAAGGCTGTTTACACATACCGTATTCACATTGGATCTAACTAATAATCATGGGACTCATCTCAATTTCTTCTTCTTCTCAGGTTATTTGGTACAAAATGTGATAAATGCGGTAACTCCTTTAGCAAAAATGATTTTGTGATGCGTGCAAAAACGAAAATCTTTCACATCGAGTGTTTTCGTTGCTCAGCGTGTGCCAGACAATTGCTGCCAGGTGAGTGGATAACCCCAGCCCCTCTTAACCCCAATTGTAGCCGACTATTTAACTTATCCAAATATTGATTTGATAGGCGATGAGTTCGCGTTGCGGGATGCGGGCGCCCTGTATTGCAAGGAGGATCACGATGTGCTGGAGAAATCATCGCAAAGTAGTCTAACATCATCATCTGTGGAGAGCAACAACAACATTAGCACTAGTAACAACAACAATACAAATCTTAGCAATAATAACCATTCCAGCGAATTGGGCTCAATGTCAGGTGAGTGTCAATGTGTGTGTGCAGTGTGCGTGTGTGTGAGCTGTGTGTTTGTTGTGTGCTGTGTGTGTGTTTACACACTTGACTATGCTCTTAATTGGGTTTTACTTGTGAATCTGTTTTTGGACTGAGTTTTGAATCCCTCAAAACAACGGTTGTGATTAAGACGATTGTGTAAAGATAATCAGCTTGCAATATTTTAGGTAATTAGCTTATTTAATAAGTATTTAAGCCTAAACTCCAGTTCCAGTTCCCAATTTAATTTCCTCGAGCTCCTCTGACTTTAGTTTCCTTGGATAAGGTAAACGGATTTAGTATTTTTTGGCATTTTTTTGTCGCTCGAGGCTAAGGCAAGAAGCTGATTTAAAGCTTAGCCGGTTCCCATGTTAGCTGCCTCGTATTCTCACATAGTTCTTAGCATGACACTTGATTTTTGGCTTGCCAAAAGCTGCTGCTTCTTCTTCCACTTCTTAGCTGCAATCTTTAGCAACCATAATTAAATTGCAGAAAAAAGAAAACATTGTTGGCAGTTCCAAGTGGCGTAACTCAATTAGCCCAAATTGCATTCTCTCTCCCCTCTCTCACTCTCAGGCACAATTGGCCAAGTTCGAACCGAGCTGTTATCACCTGGCCCAGTTTTTTTGTTTTGTTCGCACAGATTGAACAGAGTCTAGCCCAATTAGGCTAAATAGAATTAGACTCCAGCCAATATTGAGTGGTAGTATTGGGCATATTGGGGCGGCAGCACAAAGGGTTTGGCGAGCGTGTTTTATTCTTAGAAAGACAACGCTTACATCCTTGTAAGAGCGATAAAGTGTCAATAGAAATCGGCAAACGTCAAACAATGTACGACAATTGTCAAACCATATCGTCAACATAATCTCATTGTTTAAACTGAACACATGCCGTGTGTAGTGGGTAGTGGCAGGGGTACGAGTAGTTACTATGAAGGGGGACTGTAGAGGGGGTGGCTGGAAACAGAGAAGCGAGCAACGAGTACAACGCGAAACAGAACAGACCTTATCAACATGCTGGCGGTGTTGTCAAAGCCGCCCCAAGCTCGTGTGCGGGCTCCACAGCAATAGAGAGAGAGAGAGAGAGAGAGAGAGGCGAGAGAGAGTAGAAAACAGAGAGGAGGAGAGAGAGTGAGGCACTAGGATAGAAAAGCTCTAATAGTTAGGCAGCATGCGCGTAGACAGCATTTCAGTCGGGGGAAACCAACACTTGTAAGAAATTTATTAAAAGTTAATTCTTGATTTAATCAGATTTTCCATTCTATAATAAAAAAAAGTATACCTTCTCTGCTTACGTCCATGTTTTTGCAAAGGATATCTATACATTTCAAACGCGTTTCTTTAGAAGTTCAAATATTACACTGAAAGAAAAAATACATCTAACATTCAGAATGTTTTCCTGATTCGATTTAAAAACTGATCAATAGAGAATAGGTCAGCAAAAGTCTTAAAATATATATATTCATAAGTCAAACTTATAGTTTTCTCACTTCTCATTTTTAGGCAGACATTGTTGATTTGAGTTTGTAATTCTTTGTTAGATTTTAACAAGCTTAATTTAAGAATTTGCATTCCAGCATGAATAATTCGATAAACAAACTTCGTAATTTGGCTTTTAGTAACCAACCATTTTTCTATGTGTAGGGGTTGACTAGTATCTAAAACCGGGTCAATTGCTCGTCTCGTCTACGCCCATGATTTGTGAATTTCGCAAAAGGTACAAATAACTGCAGTTGTTGCTGCTGCTGCTTCTTCTTCTTCCACTGCCAAGAGGAGGCAAACAAAACAGTCAGAGTTGCATTGAAGCATTCAAGCGGGCAAACATTCAACATTGACAACAACTTCTTGGGAATTCAATGTTCAATGTGTTCAAACCTGAATCTTTTGGCGGATGCCTGATCAATCAGTCTGCAGTCTTCAGTCTGCCCATTCATAGTTCCGCATTTGTTTGTTTTCTACTCGAGTTGCCGTCCCCAAAAGTGTTTGAACAGCAATTGCGGCGCTTTGAAGTCTAGTCACAGTTTCGCAGTTCGTAGCTTGCAGTTCCCAGTCACCGTCACAGTCACAGTCGGCATCGCAGCCGCTTGAGGCTTTAATTTGTATAAAAGTTTTTGAGTATATTTTTCTTCGCCAAATTGCCAAAATGAGTTTCGTCTTCAAAAGCGGCAGATGATAATCGAAATTGTTCATTCATCGATGCGATCGCTATCGAAATTAGATAACAACGATAACAACACTTGATGTGCGTCGTGTGAAACACGACTTAATTACGACTCACAACAACTCAAAAAAGACTCATACGCACACACAGACACACACACAAACACACACACAAATTGCTGTGCCGTTCACAGCCTCTTTGATCTACACTGAAAACAAAGCGAGGGGCGGTTGGTTGGGGAGACTCATTGCTATTTTTGGCTGGTTGCGATCTATTGGAATTCGCCTGTTTTGCACGCAGGCAATTTATCAACGTGAACTTCAAAGCGTGTGCAAAAATAGCAAATGATTGCGTATTGACAACAACAACAAAAAAAATGTTGCCCATTTTATTTAAACTTATCTCTCTTCTCACTCTTTGTAGACTCTGGCAGCGAATCGGGCTCACATAAAAGTATTAGGGAAAAGCGTCCCTCGGGTCCATCGGATGGCAAGCCGACGCGAGTGCGAACCGTTTTAAATGAGAAGCAGCTGCATACGCTGAGGTAAACCTCAATTACAGCCACAAATCCTGGGAATATTAAGCTAATCCTCATCCTCCTCATAAATAGAACCTGCTACAATGCTAATCCGCGACCTGATGCGCTCATGAAGGAGCAGCTGGTTGAGATGACCAGCCTGTCGCCGCGCGTCATCCGTGTCTGGTTCCAGAACAAGCGTTGCAAGGACAAAAAGAAGACCATCCAAATGAAACTGCAAATGCAACAGGAGAAGGTAAGCCAAAAATCTATATTTTATTGCATATATTCAACTGTAATCACTTTGAAAGGGTTTCTCTAAATATTACTCAAAGGGTTGCAATATGAGTGAATAACTGTTTGTTGTTAACAACTTTTCTTTAAACACGTTTTTTTTTTAACTTTTCTCTTTTTAGGAGGGTCGCAAACTGGGCTATGGTGCCATGCAGGGCATACCGATGATTGCCAGTTCGCCGGTGCGACACGATTCGCCGCTGAATCTGCAGGGTCTGGATGTGCAGACATATCAACCGCCATGGAAAGCCTTAAGCGATTTTGCCCTGCACGCCGATCTCGACAGCAATGGGGCCATCAATACGCACACGCCCGCATTTCAACAGTTGGTCAATCAGGTGAGCAGCGATCAATCTTTAACTTAAATGGTTTCTAAAGAGATTTACTAGGTAGAGATGTGAATTTGATGGAGTTAAGTAAGGCTCTCTTAGTTGATATAGAAAGGAATAGTTTGAAATACTTTTCATCTTACAATTTGTAGATATTTAGATGCTCTTTTCGCTGCAGTAGATACTTTGAATATAAACGTCTGGTTTTTATAATCTTTTTAAGTTTTCCTTTTTTTAATACTTTTTATTTAATTTATCCCTTTTCGGTTTCAACAAAAATCGTTCGTTTCCGTTTTCCCCAGTCTGCTTTCTGCTTATTGTAGCTAGAACTTCAGATCTAAAGTTAGTTTAACTTTCATAGTTATTTCAATTACTTATTTAAGTGAACCTCTACTTTCTACTTGCCACTAATACAACTTTTAACACCCTTCTCTACGTTCGCAACAGATGCATGGTTATGATTTGAATGGAATGCCGGTGCTGCCACCGCATCCGGCACAGGGGCCACATCCCGGAGGAGGACCGCCTGGCCAGCAAATGAATGGTCCGCCCGGGGGCAGCAGCATGGACTCGGGCATAACGTCGCACCATCATCCGGATAGCACCGACTCGTATGTGACATACCTGGAGAGCGATGACAGTATGCAAGGCAGTCCATAGACAAAACGTACCGAATCTAATCTCAGCTTCTTTCGTTTTGCTCCAGAATCCAAGCTGGCGCTGACGCCATCCTCCTCGTCATCGGCATCGGCAACCACATCGATCTCATCGCCGCCGTCATCAGCAATGGGTGCAAGTGGTGCAAATGGTGCGAGTGGTATTGCAAGTGGTGCAAATGGTGGTGGTGGTGGTGTGGGTCTTGTGGGCGTGGGCTTGGGCTTGGGCGTCGGCTTGGGCCTTGGCGTTGGCGGTGGCCTCATCGCCGCCAATCAGTCGGCGACGGAGCAACTGATGCAAATGCTACAGAAAGTTACCGGCTCGCCGGCATCAGTCCTCTGAGCGCAAATCCAACATTCACTGGCCTCCATTGGTGACGGTGACGATGCGGATGCGGATGCTGATGCGGATGCTGATGCGGATGCTGATGCAGATGCAGTGCTGCTGGCTGCTGTTAAACAGCGCCAAAAAAAAAACAGCTAGCGGGCTTTGTGGCAATTGGGCAAATTATGTACAGTGTTCGCTCGTTAAAAGAGACACAAAATCGATGCGAATCTTGAACTTTAATTAAGAATTTTAGCGCGAGATTTGACAAAAGCAAAGTAAAACAACAAACTGAATTCAAAAGGGAATCGAGAATTTTGTTCTTGATTTGGAATTGATTTTTTAAATTACTACAAATTCAATGATTTCCATAGACCACAAATTCATCAAGTTAATAGGAAATGTTCTAAATTTTTCCATTTTAAATTTCCTGTCATATTCAATATATCGAGCGATCACTTTAAGAGAATATTCGTCTATCGGTTTTTCTGTTTTTTTTGATTCGGCGCCAAAAAAAGAAAAGAGAAAAGATAATTAGTCTGGATAGGTCATTGGCTGGCTTTAAGATCAAAATCTAGGGGATCTGGCCAGGCTCCTTGCCTTACTGGGTCTTATTTCTCAGATATTCCCTGATTCTCGGTATTTGGGGCGGCGAGCCGACGATACAGTTTCCAGTTTCATTTTGTCGTTTTCTTTATTATGTAATATACATTTCTGTTGTTCAGTTTCGCATTAAATTAATTACGCAAAAAAAAAAACAAAACAAAAAACTCTAAAAAACACAAAAATGCTCATACACTTGAAAAGTTTTAACAATAATTTCGCATTAAAAACAAAAAACAAAATCTCGTCAAGTAGGGAATTTCATTAAACACAAATTGTAAATAACTTTTATATATTCATATATATATATATACATATATATATATATATATTTTCATTAAAAATGCAAAAAAAAAGGAACGAAAAAACAACACAACACAAAATTCATATGCGTAAAACCAAATTGGAATGAAAAAAACGAGAAATTGACTATAAAGAAAAAACAAAAAGATAAAAAAGAAGAACCTCGTGTGTATTATATGGTATATATATATATATATATATATATATATATATATATAAATATATATAAACTGCAAAGTAAACTAAACTATAAAAAGTAAATGCACTTGGCCAGTTGTAAATCGAATTAACAAAAACAAAAACGAAAAAAAACAGCTACTTTAAGTTCATAAAAAGTTGTATTGAAAATGAATGAGAAATGATGGAAAGGAAGAGAGAAATATGGAAACGTATTTAAGTGAGAAACTGTAACTAAATCTAGACTTATTTGTTAGTTTTTTAATTATATTTGCATTAACACAAAGAGTAAATAGAATAAAACGAAGGCAAACTGTAAGGCAGCGAACGTACCAAGGATGTTTAATAAATTGTTTCGTGAAACAACTAATGTATTTTCAATAATATTTAAATAATATTAATAATAAACAGTGCATAAGTAATTTTAGTAACTATAGAAAATGTTTAAATGAAATTACAAACGAAAATAAATAACAAAAATCATCAACTAAAATTTTATTTCATTTTTTAAATTACAAATAAGCGCGCGCACTTTTGTTTGCTACTATGAAAGTGCTGCCATTCTCTAACAGCGTTCTGAAAATAGATTGGCAGCACTGCTGGAGCGCAGCCAACTTCAAGTGAGTCCAAAATAGCGCACAACCAACTTCTAGTGAGTAATAAATTGCGCACAGCCAACTTAGCGTGGTAGGCATGTAAATAAAGTCTGTTTAAATTGCCTGTCTTGAAATTAGTTTAATTTAAATAGAAATAGCTATGTCGATAGCAAAGCGTGTACAGGTTGGTATTAATTAGAGGCAAGAGCATCAATAGCCATAGCTCAAACCCCGATTACTTGCAGCAATGGGCGACATTTGCGCGCACTTGGCATATTTACGATTGCACCTGGCAAAATCCTTTCGAGTCTGCTAGCCTGGTCAAAAAACATCTAATGGGCCTGCACAAGCCCATTTATCATCCAATGAGTAAGTAGAAATATTTAACTTCTTGCTTTGCAATAGTTTTAAGTGAAAAAACGCGTGGAAAACAGTAATGTTTGTGTGCCAATTACGTCACAAGCGGCGCGAGTGTGTTGTGAAGCCTCTGCTGCCGGCCGTGAGAGGGTGCTTTTGCAGTGAAGAAGAAGACAAGTCTAGGTTAGCTTTAATTTCATTTTGTCCCCAGCCAAGCCTTAATGTGGATTGTATTCGTTTTAGACGACTGCGGCGACCATGTGGTGCTAATTAATACCAAGGAAATAGCGCTACCTGGCGACGAGTGGCTAAAGCGAGTCTATTTCCACCACACTGGTTATCCGGGCGGCGCCTCGTGGACACTCGCATGGCAGCTGCACGAAAAGGATCCCACCATGGTCATGAAAAAGGCTGTCTATAATTCCATGACTGGAAATCTGCAGCGCAGACACACAATGCAGAGATTGCATCTCTTCCACGACGATCAAGTTCCACAGGATATTCTAGCGAATGTCACAAATCAAATTCGCACGCCGCGCACAGTGCCACAGCGACTGGATCACATTGATAAGGAGACACTGGAAAACTTCCCAGTAATTATGGATTATCCCAAGGATTATGTGCTGCGCTAAGAAGGCAGTCATTTCAGAAGTGTATTGTTAAGCCAAATATAAATTGTTATATAAACACTTGTGGATTTTTCTTGACACCCTTTGAATGAGCATCACTAAAAGACTGGAAGACTGCAATTGCCATGGAATTTGTTCGTCTGTCTCTCTTTTTATATAGTGTGGAAGAAAGGCGCTACTTAAGCAAACAGAAACCACACTATGATTGCTCAATGTGGATCTTATGCTCAAATCGCAACATTTTGAATTTTCACGAGAATTTTTACGCAATAAAATATTAAACTACACTCACTAATATAACGCAAAAAAAGCTGAGTTAATGACAGATCTGACTGCAAAAAGGCTAAATTGCCAACACTACACATACCGCAACTTATTCACAAGCTCATCGATATGTTTCTGATATCGATAGCACAGCAGTATCCCTGGTTGTCATTTGTCTATTTTCTACTGCCGGCAATCGACGCTTTGTGAGTGATTTGCATTTATTCTCGATATTCTTTTTGTTTTGTTTTTTTTTCTCAACAACTCCTACGCATTTTAGGAGCGTGTGATCATCATCATCAAAATCTGTGTCTTAAATTGTCTGTGCAGCAGCTGGTGAGCATTTGGCTATTTAGTGCAGCTGTTCAGCTTAGATTTATGAGTTGTTCTTGTCTAATCTCAATTATCGGCCACTCGAATTAAGCATTAAACAATTCTTTTCGTTTTCGTGCTATTTTGCAGTTGCCACACGTAACTTGTGCTCGTCGCAATATCCGCAACTGTTGCCTATTTACAAAGTACAACAACAACAGCAACGCAATATGGGTCGTTTGGGCACAGTTGATCCCAGCTCCTATTCCCAGCCGGATAAAATCACCACCGAGCACAGCGCCATCAATTGGCAAGTGGATTTTGGAGCCACCAAGTTGCGTGGCAGCGTTTTGCACAGATTCAAAGTGCTTGCCAGCAATTTGGAGTCGATTGTGAGTGTTGGCTGAATTTCATCTTAAGCAAACCAAATATAAACTAATCTCTCCTCTCCTCCGCCAGCTGCTGGATGTGCGTGATCTTGATGTGAAGAATGCCACGTTGCTGGCCGGCGGCACAGAGTTGCCCATAAATTTCTTTGTCAGTGATCCCGTGCCCGATATGGGACAGAAGCTGACGCTGGAGCTGCCAACGGGCACGGCAAAGGGCAGGTGCGTTAGATAATCTAATCTTTATAGCAACTGTAAATAATATATATTTGTAATCATATCTGCAATCGAAAGTGTTAATGTGCGCATTGATTACGAGACGGCTAGCAACGCAAGTGGCCTGCAGTGGCTGAATCCCGCCCAAACGCTGGGCAAGAAGCATCCGTACATGTTCTCGCAATGTCAGGCGATACACGCGCGCTCCGTGATGCCCTGCCAGGATACGCCGGCGGTGAAGTTCACCTACGATGCGGTCGTGCAGCATCCCACGGAGCTGACGGCACTGATGAGCGCCATCATCGATAAGAATGAGCCGGGCAAGACGCATTTCAAGCAGACGGTGCCCATACCCGCCTATCTGGTGGCCATTGCCATTGGCAAACTTGTGTCCCGTCCCCTGGGCGCCAACTCGAATGTGTGGGCCGAAGAGGCAATTGTGGATGCCTGTGCCGAGGAGTTCTCGGAGACGTCAACGATGCTGAAGACAGCCTCGGATTTGTGCGGACCGTATGTGTGGAAACAATACGATTTATTGGTGATGCCACCCTCATTTCCCTTTGGCGGCATGGAGAATCCTTGCCTGACTTTTGTCACGCCCACTTTGCTGGCAGGCGATAAGTCGCTGGCGAATGTGGTGGCCCATGAGATTGCGCACAGCTGGACGGGCAATCTGGTGACCAACAAGAACTTTGAGCATTTCTGGCTAAACGAGGGTTTCACCGTTTTCGTCGAGTCGAAGATTGTGGGTCGCATGCAGGGCGCCAAGGAGCTCGATTTTCGCATGCTCAGCAATCTGACCGAGCTGCAGGAATGTGTGAGTAGTGCTGATACGGATTCTCTCCTTCGATATACAATATACTAATTTAATTTCCATCTTCAGCTACGCACTCAACTCTCGGACACACCGGAGCTCACCCGGCTGGTTGTCGATTTGAGTAATTGTGGACCCGATGATGCATTCTCCTCGGTACCCTACATCAAGGGCTCCACCTTCCTGCGCTATTTGGAGGATCTGCTTGGCGGACCACAGGTGTTTGAGCCCTTCCTGCGCGACTACCTCAAGAAGTTTGCCTACAAATCGATTGTGACGGATGACTTTAAGGGCGCTTTGTACGACTACTTCAAGGACACGGACAAGAAAGATAAGCTGGGTCTCGTCGACTGGGAATTGTGGCTCAAATCCGAGGGCATGCCACCAATCATACCCAAGTAAATTTACTAAGCTCTGCGTTTAACTGAAAGTACTCATTCGGTGTGTGTTTTCAGATTCGATGAATCGCTGTCGAATGTGACCAAGGAGCTGGCCACTCAATGGAGCAGCAAGACGGTCGATGAGCTGGCCAAGAGTTCGGAAATTAAGCAGGCCATCTCCATACACCAGCTGATTGAGTTCTTGGGCAAACTGATCGAGAGCAAGGACATTGTTGAGCTAAATGCAAGTAAAATTGAGCTGCTCGAGACCACCTACAATCTGAAGCAATCGAAGAATGCCGAGATCCGTTTCCGTCTCAATCGTTTGATTATACGTGCCCGGCTCATCCAACGGCTGGCCGAGCTTATTGAGTTTGCCAACTCGAATTTCCGCATGAAATTCTGTCGTCCCATCTATCGGGATTTGGCCGCATGGCCAGAGGCCAAGCCGGCGGCTGTGGAGAACTTCCTGAAGGTCAAGGATCAAATGATGGCCGTCTGCTCGCACACCATCGAAAAGGATCTGGGCTTAAAGTAGACAGGAGCAGCAGCAGCAGCAGACACAGTTTAATTCAATTTTGATAGCACTTTGCATTTGTGAGAACTGCGACTTGACGTCGTTTTTTGTGAAAAAAGACTAACAAATTAAAAAAAAAAAAGCAACAAATAAATCAAAAGAGAAATCATCAGTATATTGTTGTTGGTTTTCTTGAATTATTGTTTTTATTAAAAAATAAGCAAAACTACGTTTATAACAAGTTGATTTTCCATTTCCATGCTCATTGTATGCGACTGTTTTTCATGACACTTACTTTTTCTCGCTTGCATTCGAATTTGTCGAAAATTGTGTTTTTTGGTTTTTCATATATTTTTTGTGCAATTGGCCCAAAGCATTGCCAATTATTTATTTTTTCTTGTTTTCATTTGTTCACATTCAAATTAAGATTTTTCAATCCTTTTCCACTAACAATATAGTTTTTTTTTATACAACTAACCAAATGTTGCTCAACTTTCGAGTCCTATGCGACAATTTTACTTGTGTTTTTCTTTTTTTAACTAAATTTGTTTTTGTTGTCATACAATTTGTTCATCCTGTTTTAAATTCATTAAAGTTCTGCTCGTAATTTACCTCGTTATACACACACACACAGATATTAAATTTATTATTGTTTGCTTGCGTTTTGTTTTTGTTTTTGTTATTTTCTTTGTTTTTTGTTTGTTTTTCAACTTCTTGACGAGTTTTGCTTTATTGTTTAAACTAATCAACAATTTGTATCTTTTACATTGACCAAAATGCAACCTCAACTTTCTCTAACGCTGAAATTTTGTTTTTTTAGTGGACAAAGTTTTTGAGTTTTTCGATTTTTGTGTTTTGTGTTTTTGTTGTTCATATAAATTTCTTGTTGTTGTCGTTGAGGAATAAAAACTATCACGCACTAGAATTATCATTGGAACGGGATGTGGATGGACCGGCACCCAGATCATCGCCCACGACGAATGTGGGACTCTGGCGGGACGTGGACGCAACCGGCTGGTAATGATAGCCCTCGCGATAACGCTGATTGGGTTTGATGCGTGCGGTTTGTGTGTGACCCAATGTTGGACGCTGGTTAAGCTCATTGGGTCGTTTGGCTGTAGACGAGATTCAGATTGATATTGAAGCGTTAGTGGGATAATCAATATAAGCATTTAGAAATATATTTATTTATAATTTATAAAAATAAAAATAATTTAAGAAACAAATCGAATATATCAGAATCTGTCATAAATTGAGATAGTTCTGGGGCATATCAGTAAATCTAATCATAATCACTATAAAAAAAATGAAAGAGTCATTTTTCTTATTTAAGATTAGCTTCTGTTTGAAGTCGTCGATCTCAGAGACTGTTATCACATTAAAATGCTCTATTCGACACAGCTCTAGTAGAGAGTATCTCCTAGTTAACCTATCCGATAGAAGGTTTTTTATTTACTTTTGAAATAGCGACCATTTTAAAAATGGAAAGCCTTTTCGTTTTGCCAAATTGATTTGATAAGATTTAAGCAAGTAAAGTAACAAGTAAACAGCAAAACAAATATTTCACGCCTTTTGCAAGTATTTAAATATTATATCTGTTAGATAATGCATCACTTACCAGGTATATAAGGCTTTTGATTATAGGACGATTGTTGTTGTTGGTTATATTGATCGGCGGCCGTTGCATTGCCATTGGTTTGGCTGCTGTGCTGATACGGCGCCAGGAGATCGGTGCTGTTGATGGGACTCATCGGCGTCATTTCGCGATCCTCGATAAACAGTTCGCTGGCATCGTCGGGCACCTGACGATACTGGGACCAGGGCCACGAGGCAATGCCGGACAACAGCAGTGCCTCCAAGGCGCAAATATAGCCAATTATCTGAGGCAAAATTTAAAAATGCAATAAAAATTAATTATGCATGTTTATTGGCAAAGTTTTGCGATTACTTACGCCCGTGGCTAGTAACGTGTCCTTGGAGTGCTTGGACACAAATGTATACTCAGTGGCATACAGCACCATGTGGACGAGCAGCGTGGAGCTCAAAATAAATATTAAACCAACACTCAGGTACATCCACGTGTTCTGTTGAGCCAACCAAAGCAAACGCAATGCATAATTTATTAAATACACTTTAATTATTTTTAATTGGTATATGAACTAATTTGCTTGCTTTACAAAATAAATAAATAAAAAATAAAATAAATAAACAGCACAAAAAAAAATGAAATAACAAATCCTTGAGCAAATGGAATGATTTGTACATTTTTGATTTTGTCGATTAATTTATTCATTGCAGACACAATGGAACAAAAACAAAGAATAATTAAATTCATTTAAATGTTATAAATGTTTGATTTTGTCGAATTAATGAACCATTAATAATGATTCAATGGAATCGAATAACAATAATAAAAAAATGAGTTAAGTTTAATCTGTTTTTGATTTTGTCAATTTATTTAGTTATTACTGATTCAATGGAACCGAAAACAAAGAATAACAATGAATTTAATAGAGAAAATGTAACGAATATAAGGAATAAATAAATTAAATTCTCGTAGAACAAATAAATAAATAAATAACAAGTTAAGCTTGAGCCAAGGTTAAATTTATTATTTCAACTTGGAATTTTTGATGGATTTTCTTACCACTTTCGTCCAATTGAATGGAAACATGAGCGCTATATGCGATATATCGAGAAAGAGCATTAGGCATGTGATGAGTAGCGAGAAGAGCGCACAGAAGACCATCAGCCTCAGGCGTCCGATGAGTGGCAGTAGAAAGAGGCCGACTTGTACAGTGCCCGCGGAGCATTCGCAGGCCAGACAGACGGCCGAGGATAACTGCAAGCAATAAGAGAGAGAGACAGAGAGAGAAAGAGAGATTGTTTATTAATAGCCATAAAGTTGGTTAGTTAGTTAGTTAATACTGACCACCAATAGTATGCGCACAATCCCTGTAGGCGATTTCAAGTGTTGCGGATCACAGTGTAGGGCAACGCCCCATGGCAGCGGCGTTTGTTGTTGCTGTTTGTAGTTGGCGTGCGAATCCCACGAGGTGCACGTACCCAATGGCGATTCGAGTGAGAGCGAGAGCTCACCGGCCCTGCTGCCAGCTATTTCAAAGTCCTGCTCATCGTCCAGCTGACAGCAGACCGGCTCCAGCTCCAGCTCACGTATCTCGTCCAGCAGCAGTTCTATCTCGTCCGTCCCATATAGATCAGATACAGACGGTATATAACGTTGGGGTTGTTGCATTTCCCGTTGCGGGATGTGTCCCACATCACCGTTGCGTGGCCTGGTCGTGCTAAATCGGATGCCTCCCAATCGGCGCTCTTCCTTTCCGTCTCTCTCTCTCTCTCTCACTCTCTCACTCTAGATACCCCCTCTCTCTCTCTGTTCTTCTCTGGCAATTTGTATCTCTCGTTGTTTGTCTCACTCCTTCACCTGCAATGGGCAAAATAAAATGCGATATTAGTTACATGATAACCTCCACATTCTCCTCCTCTGCCGTGTATCCCACAGCTCTCATTAGACTCCCATGGGTGGTGCATAAGCATAACTGTAATTTGATATAACATGTCACTCATACGCCACGCAGGTCCACGCTAACATAGCGACTAAGCCGTGACCCCAAGAGAGATGCCAATCATAATACACTCTATCTACAGCAAAAGGTTATGCAAATAAAAACGTGACTTTTTCATATGCCAAAAGCATATAAAGATCTTAGATTTGAAAAAAAAATAGCAAATTTAATTAAAGACTTCGACTGAACCGATTTTCACAAGCTATACATAGATTGGCTTCTAGAATAATACTACCAATAAATTTGGAAATTCTGCATATAAAAATCTGGCACAAAAAAATTTAATTGAATACTTAATTGTCAAAGCTGAACCGATATTTAAAAACGATGATAATTTTTTGATAATGGCTTAAACTTTAGAGTAATACTACATTTAAAGATGCAGACATGATTTTCGCTTTAGAGTCATGTACAAATAGTCAATCCAAGATGAATATTATGGATCTATCTAAACAGAAAAGATTTTCAATTCAGGTCATTATTTGCTCTCTAGATTAGTCTAATCTAGTTTTGCATCTTAAATTGGAGTACCAACTATTCAAAATATTTGTCGCTTTATATTTAATATTACAAAGTAGAAATCATGAACTTTTCTTTAATGCCAGACGAGAGCATTTAAAAGTCGACCTGCTCCCAACAGCACACACGTGTTTTTCTTTTTAATTTTGTCTGATTTGCGGCATGATACTGGCGAGCTGCTGTTGCCGTCGATTTCAGTTTGGCTGCCAACTCGAAATGAAATCAAATTGATTTCCCCCGTTTTGCAAAACTGAATTTCCCCTGCGCGTATGCAATGGTTTTTTATATTTATATTTTGTGTCACAACGAGGCAATTAACACAGACACCGAAGCACTCATGAGTGCGCCTGCCACATGTGTGTTGAGTGTGTGTGTGTGAGTGTGTGTGTGTGTATATGAGGCCTGCCTGAAAGCCTGACTCCATGGTGAATTTCGGTATATTTCGAGCATTGCCAAAAGCTGTTTCCCTCAGTTGTCCGCATTTCCTTGAATTGTCATAAGCAGGACACAAATGAGGGTGCCTGTCATAGTTATTGTTGCTGCTGCTGTTGCTGCTGTTGCTGGTTTT
This sequence comes from Drosophila planitibia, assembly GCA_035043785.1. Lineage (NCBI taxonomy): Eukaryota > Metazoa > Arthropoda > Insecta > Diptera > Drosophilidae > Drosophila > Drosophila planitibia. The sequence continues at coordinate 1,313,324 of JAWNMS010000044.1, read as the reverse complement.
GCTGCTGCTACTGCTCTTGTTGTTGTTGTTGGTGGTTGCAAGGACTCACTGCTGGCAGCAGGACAACAACAAGCGGGCAGCTGCAGCTGCTGGCCAGTCAACCTGCATTGAGGCTGAGGCCACAGCCAGATCCTGATTTCCTTCATTCTGCACATGTGTCTACGTGCCACTGTGGGAATTACTCTCTGTTTAACTGTATTTGTGAGTGGACATCAGAGGTGGCGTGCCGCATAAATTTCCCTTAATAATTAAGTTTCCGTTATAGGAAAATTTATTTTAGGCTGAGGCAGTTCTGCGCATATATAAATCGGACAGACGGACATCACCATATCAACTCGGATCAAGAATATATATTTATTTTATGAAATCAGAAACGACTTCCTGCGTTGCAAGTTTGAAATCCAAATTAAAATAACCTCCACAAGGCTATAAAAGCAATTGTAATTTTGTGTCATGATTATTTTCAGAAAACTTTCTTTTTTTTAATTAGAAATTGATCATTTGAATGCGTGTATCTTAACAAACATACGTTGGACATATCTAGCAGTAGAGGAATAACAAACAGGAAGTAGTAAAATAGTAGTAGTAATCACGCGGATTACGCCTTAAACATCTTACTCTACCCATGTCAAAAATTGTCAAGCATAAATCTTTACTATTCTAACACAAATGTCAATCCTCAACCTCAAATATTTCTATAAAATACTGAACACCTGTTTCATTTCCATTGAAAATTATATAAGTTATTAATTACAGACTCTAATTAAAATTGTTCACTAATTGCTGCCCCAGAGTCCTGAATTCCCTACCACTATGGGTAAATCGACTTGGCTGTTCCTGCTGATCAAGTGCATATATGCATGCTGTACAATTATTATTAATTATGGTACATAGTTTTCTTAAATATAAAAGTTGTTTTTTTATTCTTATACTAGGAGCACATCCTGTTGAGTCGTATTGAAATCGTGTCAGGCAAGCCAAACACGACTTGTGCCCAACTCTGACTGCTGACAGAGGCAATGTAACCATTTGTGTTCCAGCTCGTTTTTGCTATTGTTGTTGTTTGGATGTGAAGTTGTTGTTGTTGTTTTTGTAGCTAATGCTGCTGTCGCCTTTGTCCTTGCTCCAGTTTGAGCGCGAGGCTGTTGCAGCTTCACTGCCTGCCTCCCTGCCTGTCTCTCCTGCTGTCTGATTATCTGTGAGCTGTTATCGCTGCATATCTGCAGCGCTGAGTTTAGCTGACTTGCGGCTGCATCAAGTGCATAATGAGTGTGCCCAGCTTTCATCCCATCTTTCATCATCCTCGTCATCATCATCATCAGCAGCATGCTCGTCATTGTTTTGTGCCCCTCTGCTACTGGTACTACTACTACAAAGACGTGCGCTATCTTTTGAGGCATTAAGCACTTGAGTTGCAAACAATAAATTTATTGCCCCGTCAACCTCAAAATACTTGAGTTTGCCTCGGCTTTTTGCACAATTTAAAATCAATTATGCTCATCTGCATATAAACTGACTTGGACTTGTGGGCTTCCTGTCTCTCTGTCTCTCTGTCTGTCATTCACTAGTGCCGCCACCTAGCGGAAGTGCTTCGCATGCAAATTTATTGTCAATGCTTTCAGCTTGATTGGGGTTGCAGTTTGGGTGGACTTGGGAGGGTTTTTTGGGTTGGGTTTTGATGGTTGAGGTGCCAACGTTTGCTGCATTTCTTATTTATGTACATAGCATAGACAATGGCTCGGCCTTTGTTTGAGTTTCTACTTCATATTTACAATGGCCTCATATGTGTGTGTCCATATGTACATGTGAGTATACTCATATTTGTGCCCATGTATTCGTTCCATTGTCGCACTCAATGGCCCGAAAGTTGCACCGTAAATAACTTTTAATAGAATTTCTAATGGACTTGGCCACTGGGCGAGGGAGCCAATACATTAAGCATGTTAATATAGCCATTATTTCTGTATGGTTGCCTTCGCTTGACAAGTTATGATTATAGTCTAGCCTGAAATATGTATATATACTCAATAATTGATAACGATTATTGTTGGCTTTGTTGGCAAGTCAGTGAGTGTCCTTAATGTAGGTATTTCCTCATAAAATGTCAACTTAATGTTTGTACAACACGTCGTATGGGCAATATTTGTTGAATAACTTAAAGTGCACTAGCAATTGAGAAATATAAATATAAAATATAAAGGAGCATATATTAATTGGCAAAACGTATCTGATATATTTCCATTCATTACTCGAAAATGTATGATTTATGGTTATACGATTAAAAGTTGAATCAGAAGTAACTCTTTGACTCTGGTGTAAAGTCTTAGCTGAGGTCAGTATAAACCGCTTTTTATATATGTTTAGATATAGATATATATATATTTAACAATAATAGTTTATTCATTAGTATTCATTAGTATTTTGTGGTGTATTATTAAGTAAACCAAAACTGAATGATTTTGGCTGTTTTAAATATGAAAAATACTACATGCATATAATTAAACTAATTTCAAATGAATGTCTAAAATCTTTGGAGGAAGCATTCCTATTTTTTTACATTCAAATTTAACACTTTGAAGGTGTTCCAGGATACTAAAGATCAAACGAACACCTTCAGGTGCTTAAGCAAGGGTTTTCCGGGTAGCTTTCAGTCTTTTACTACCACAGTCTATTGCTAGCTTTAAAGTTTTTTATACCCATGCTATACAATGTATTTTTAGTTGCTCTTAAGCGATATGCTCCTAAAAGCTGCTTTTATGGCCACGATAATGATGATAATGATGATGACCTGACCTGGGCTAGCAGCTGCGCCACGTGTCCAATGAGGCAGCATAAACTGGTTTTGGAATCATCGCGATTTATGCCGCTGTGGCATCGACTTTTGCCCCCAGAACTGCGTATAAATTGTAGCCCAAAAATACATTGGAATTTTATGTGGTGCGATGAAAGTGACGGAAAGGGGGCAACAGCGGCGGACTGGCGGACAGGCGGACAACGGCCCGTAGACAACTTGACTCTCGTCCTCAATTCTCAATGGCGACGTTCAATGCGGCTGGCGCTGAAGATGTGCGGCAAGGGCTGTGTAGGTTAGGGTAGGGGAGGGGAGGAGGGATAGAGGAAACAAAAGGGGGTTTAAGCTGAGCTAAGCTGGCAGTTGTATGCTGCCTGCTGCCGCTGCTTGCTGCTTATTATGCCACCGCGTTGCCCGCTCTTCGCCACTTGCGGAATTATCGATTACGAATGAATATTTCATTAGCAGACATGCAGAAGAGCCAGGAGAGGGTGAGAGAGAGGGAAAGGGAAGGGGTCAGGCAATGTCGCTGGTTTGGCTGGCTGTTTCACCTTACGCTTATGCTGTCTCCATGGCCTTCCGTTTCCGGGAAATGGTTCCGGTTCGCCCCATTTGGGCCATTCAATTAAAATGCAGTGCGACAACAACAAGAAGAAGATGATGCAACAAAGTGCAGCTGACAACTGCCAACTTTTCGATTTACAACATTAGCAGATGTACAAACATTAAGCATAATTATTTCCACTTATTTTTCAATTTCATTCTTTTTTGCCCTTCTTTCGCATAATTACACCCACTGTGTAATTAATCCGGTGCAGAAAACACAGACGCCGCCAAATGAGATGGACTCTTGATGGGGCATGGAAGTAGTTGCATTTCAGGTTAATAGCAGTCTCCATTTGGAATGCATAAATAGAATTTTGTATCTTCTTCTCTCCATTAGAGGAAAGTTTCTTTCAGCTCGACAGAGATGCTTAGAGTACTTAGACGACTTTGTGTCATTTGTAATTCATTCAATATCATTCATTTGGACCCGTTAAGTGCTCCATTTCTTTGCACCGTATATTAGTTGAAGGACTTTATTTAAAAGCAATACAAATGCAAAATTTAAATAAAGAAATAAACCAAAAAATTTCAATTATAATTTAATGCATTCGTAGAATGTAAAGGTATCAAATTATAAAAATTACCTTCTGAAAGTTGAATATGTAGTGTAGAATATATATAAGTTAGTCAAATTATAAGTATTATTATTATACACAAAGCAAACTTTGACGCTCAACTCATTCGAACAAAACGTTTAGCACCAAAAATAAAATGTGTTTAAGTGTAGTCAGACTTTTCTGGAATACAAAACTAATTTTTAATTTTTCTAAAAACCGATTTTCTATAAATTTAAACAGAAATTTTTTATAAATTTTTAAGAAATCTTTTTAAGAGCACGTTTATTATATTTTACCGACAATGAATTTCCGGCCGGTAAGTTGCATGGATGTGGCTTAGTTCAACTTGTTATAAAATGAAATCTTAAAAATCTAAAATTCGTAGAACATGTGTGAATTGTATCCGCGACGGCGGGCAACGAATTACTTTCGGACACCGGAGCCGAGGGAGTCGATTCAGAGCCGCCAAGCCGAGCACGCAACTCATCTGGAAATCGCGTCGAGGCATTCGATTAATACGATACCCCCTCGAATCCAGACGACGCAGACATCGGAAATACGTTTTCTACGCAACATTCTCTACTCCTAAAGGATATCATGATTTGCAAGAAGCCATTGGATTGTGAGGAGAAATTTTAAAATTTACTGTTGTAATTTTTTTTTTAAAGGTAAAACAAGTATAATATATAATGTAAAATGCAAAAGATTGTTATTATTATTCGATTTGTGGATTTATCTATTGAAACCATTAAGCTATAGATCTATAAATTACCCTTGATCAGCTGATATCCTCTTCATAGCCGAAAGAAATTCGTAGATCGAACTAGCTATCCAAAAACCATAGGCAAAAGTTTGCAATTCGATAAGTCCTTTCCACAACATATATGTAGAGATCACACAAAGAGCACATTACTTTTAATAGAGTAAATGCCATAAATGTTACGCTTATGTTTACACTATGTGATTACTTAGTAGGGAGTACTTCATAAATATTGTCAGTCATTAACCTTTATTCAAACTCAGCGCTTAAATCCACGCAACACAAAAGTTGTTTATCAGTCGTCTATGAATATATTAAAGAAAGCTTATGACAGATCTATTTAGGGACTCATTACGCTCACGCTCTCATCTCTCATTTGTCGCCCTCTCTCTCCCTCTCTCTTTCTCTCTCTCTCTCTCTCTCTCTCCATCTCTCTGACTCTCTCGCATTCAGCTGGCGCGTTAACGCTTGTTAATTCCCAAAAAGGTGCTTAGAAATAATTATAGGCAGCTTTCGGGCGCAGGTGGCGCTGCTTACGTAAGCTCCTAACGGGATATTTAGCTGTGTGTGTGTGTGTGTGTTTGTGTGTTTGTTGTATGTTCTGCATATCATTGCTTTATATGTGCTTATGCGCGTCTCGCTGAAATGAACACCTCAGTTCTGTGCCCGCCAGGACATGCCATGAACTCACCTGACACGTGAGCTCCATGGAAAAAAAAAGGAGGCCTCGACATGTCATGGACGCGAATGCCGCGACACGCAAGCCCCAAAGTCCCAGAACAACTCCCTCTCCATTTCTCCTCCTCTTTACCAACACGTGACGCTCCTGCTTCTACCCCTACCCCCATAAAGTTCATGCCGCATGTCGCTTTCACTTTTGCTACAAATCTCCGTTTGGCTTTTGTTTTACGCTACATAAATGCGGACATTAAATGCGGACCGCGAAAAGTGGAGTTAACCAAATCGAGCTTCTTTTTGTTTTTAATACAATGGACTTTAATCTTGTAGTAAGATTCGCTATTTAAAATATAATTTTATGTTTGCTTTTATCATTATAATTTTTAGGTAAATCCTGTTCTCCTATTTTATTTTTATTTTTTTGACTACACTTCCAGATGTGAACTAAGATTCGCTTTATAAAATAAACTCTTATTTACGCAATTATTGCTATAATTTTTTCGATATTCCTGTTCTTTACTAGGGTTGCCTTTTATTTATATTTTTCTAATTTCCAATTGCATTCCACAGAGCTTGTGTCGACCCCCAAATGGCGGGCGGTGCAACAACCTCGTTTCGCTATTTGATTGCTGCATGTGCCTCGGGCGACCTTGAACCACTTTCATTTCTAATTTTGGTCGTGGACAAGTTGTAGACGAGACGTGCAGCTTGGAATAACTTTGGATGTCGACCCAAAATGTGGCAAAATGTGCGCTCGCTTCTCGTATTGATAATAAGCAAAAGCCAAACTGCAATTTAATTGCACATACAAGTGGCTATACAATTAATGCGTGTATGTGTGAGCTATGTGTGTGTGTGTGTGTGTGTGTGTGCAGCTGCTATGACAGCAACTAAAAATAAACAAATGAGCCAAGCGCCCAAAAGTAATGCGAAGAGTGTGGGAAAGAACTGAGCTGCGAACTGGAACTGAACTGAGCGCAAGGAAGCGACTGCGCGTGCAGAGCGAGTAAGAGAGAGGGAGAGAGAGAGAGAGAGAGAGAGAGAGAGAGAGAGAGAGAGAGAGAGAGAGCATAGCAGCAGAGCGGCAGCATAGTAAGCTGACGCAGCGAGAGAGTGAGAGAGGAAGAGAGAGAGAGAGGGAGAGAGAGTGAGAGTGAATTGAGTGTGAGTTGTTGTTGGGCAAAGGATTTAAAGGAAGCAAAATTGCTGCAGACAGGAGTTTTCCCGACTCGCCTGTCACTTCCTGTATATGTACGTATGTGTCTGTGCTTGTGTGTGTGTGTGTGTGAGAATTTTGTTTGTTAGCAAGCACGTTGAGCTGCCCCATCCCCCGCACACACACACACACACACACAGAGAGACGCTCTCACACTTCGCTTCCTTACAGCTCAGTGGCTCCACTTAAAAGTGTTATATTGGCATTTGGCTACAATTTGAGCTGTCCAAAAGCGTTATGATTTATGCTGTGCTGCATATGTACACACATCCATAAGTGTGTGTGTGTGTGTGTGTGTGTGTTTGTGTGCGTGCGTGTGTGTGAGTGCTGTAATCGCTGCTCTATTTTTAGTTGAGCAACAACAAAAACGGCGCGCTGCAAAGCATGCTATAAACTTGTGTTGTTCTTGTTGTTGTTGTGGGCGGCAACATTTCGTGTATACAACTAGTTAAATAAAAAGAATTTCCTTTACATTTTTTTTTTAGTTTTTTTCTATTTTGCACTTGACCCACCTTTTTTTGTGTGAAATTTATTTGCAGCTGCTGCTGGGCTTTCTTCTTTTATTTTTTTTTTGTTTTTTGCTATTTTTGTAGCAAATGCGCGGCACGTTCCCAAAAAAAAAAATAAAGAAGTTTCTATTTCAATTTCGATTTCGATTTCTTTGACAAGGGCACGCAGAAATCTAACAAAAATGGCTTTTTTATATGACTTTAAATGCTCTGTGTGTCATGTGTGTGTGTGTTTGTGTATAAGTGTCAGAGTAGTTGTGTGTGTGTGTGTGCTTTTCTGGCTATGCTCGTCAAGTTTTATGTCAGTTCATTCATCGGCCAAAATGTTGAGCACAAAACGCAGGCTGTTGTCGCCTCTGCATGTGTATGCGTGTGTGTGTGTTGAGTGTATGCGTGTTTGTGTGTGTGCTGCGTGCTCCTGCCAATGTCAGATTTGTATTTTAGTGTCGATTTCGTTTTGGCTGCCTGCATATTTTCCACACGTTTCGTTGAATTACTTTTTTTTAAGCACTTTTAATTATTGCAATTGCAAACAACACATTTTCACACACATTTTGTAATTTGCTTGGCTGGTGTGTATGTATGTATGTATTTGTATTATTTACTTTTTTTAATTTGCGATAAAATGCAATTTACATTTCGCATTTGCATTTGTTTTGCAGCGGGCAAAATGAAAATCATTATTCAGTGCGCCCGAAAGTGTGCAACGTTTTTTTCCTGTGCTGTCTTTTCGGGCCATTCTGCTGCTTTGAACATTTGCCTACACACTCGCAGGCACACACACAGACACAGCGCGCGCACACGCACACACACACACAAGACAAAAAGACAGGCTTGTGATGCTTCTGCTTCTGCTGCTGCTGCTCGTATCGTATACAGATAGATAGACGCACTCACGGACACAGAGAGAGAGAGAGAGAGAGAGATAGAGATAAGCGTTCGCGGCACAAGTTGCTGCTGTGTGTGTGTGTGTGTGTGTGTGTGTTGGTGTGTGCTTATGGAGAGAGCGGGGAGCGTAGGCAGAGCGACGTTAGCGACGTGCAACACAAAGTAGCAGCAGCAGCAGCAGCAACTACAACAACAACAACAGCACTAGCAACAACAACAACAGCAACAATAAGAACAGTTATAATAGTAGAGGAGCAGTGGCAACACTTTCGGGACACGGGCAGCGGAATAGCCTAAAATCGAGACACGTTCGGACGTTAATAAATAAACGACAACCGACAACGTTGAAAGCCAGCAAAAGACTGAGAGCCCAAAAGCTGTCGCAAGCCCAGCTGCTGAGGCCAGCGAGAGAGACAGAGAGAGAGAGAGCGCGTGAAGAGAGTGTGGAAGAGAGAGAGAGAGAGAGAGAGAGAGAGACTAACAGCTGCAAATCCTTTGCAGAAACTTTAACTGATTCCGGAACTAAGCAGACTGACTATATTTAGTTATTAATGATTAGGCTAATTAATATTTAAAAATATAAGGAATATGAGAGACTGTCTTAAGTCTAAGATAAATACTGATACTCAAACGGAATCATGGATTCATCTCTATATTAAATTGAAGCACATTGCTTTTAATAGGGGTATAAAATAAATAAGAATATATTTTATGCCTAAAATATTAAAAATGCTAAAATAGTATGGCGAGTTTTATTTAATAAAAAAATTACATTTGAAGTCTGTTCGAAGTTATTTCAAGTAGTAGCTGTTTCTTTCAAATTTATGAAAGTAAACACAAACAATTCAATAATTGTCAAATTCATATATCTACATACATAAAACATACCCGATTTAAACACAACTCAAATTCATTTGAAACTTAAAATAAAACTAGTTCGAATTCCTCTTTTATTGAGGGACTAATTTTGCGATGGATGCTTACAGCAAATATTTAATGCACGGGGAAAAACAATGCAATAACAATAACAATAATAATAACAATAATAATAATACGCGCAGCTCCCAAAAGGTAGTTGAAAATGTGTCAATTGACTAAACCTTAAAACTAAAACCAATTCCCAAATTCAAATACAGCATGAGGAGAATTATGCAGAGCAATCGCAGGTAAATACGCAGGTGAATCAAAAGCATGCGCCAAAGGCGGCTGTGCCTTGCAATAAGGTGCATCGTCTGGAGAGACCCAAGGAAGTGATGCAGAAATCCACACAGACTTGCATGCTGCGCACTCAGCCGGAGTCGGTGCATAAAATGCGATTGCCAAAGCAGCAACAGCAAAAAACACCAATAACAAAAATTTATATGGCATCCCGGCCTGCTCAGCCTGTGCAACCAAATCGAGGTCAGTTCAAATCTACTTTTAATGTGGATTACGCATCAGGTTTGCCAAATGAGGATTGTTTGATTGAATCAACATTTGCTAATCCCGAACTAGGCGCAAGCGGGGATTGTGTGCGGTATATAAATCCCAATTATGGCAAGGACTCCAGCAAGACGATGCTATCCGAGATGTATGAGGGAATGCGTAAGCGATCCGCTTCCCCGCTGGAAACGACCAGCGAACATTGCAAGCAGATTAATGCTAGATTCGATGCATTCCTGGCGGAGGACAGTGAATCGGTGAATATCGCGAATTCGGTGCGAACGGTGATATCGGGCAAGAGCGGTACTGACTTGCGTGACGTTGTGCGCTCGCAGATACAGATGCAGCACGTCCTCACACAATCTATATCGAAGATTGCCCAAAGCACAGAGCGTCTCGTTATGGGTTCAAATCCCCAGAAACTGCCATCGCAGAAAGCGACGGATAATTTAGATGTGAACAATGCGTTGGTCACTGCCAAGGATGTGATTAGCTGCAAGGTGATGGCGCCAATTATGCTACGCGTTCAACGCTTATCTTATAACAATCTGCAAGAGCAAATTGAGATCTTAAATGATATGGAAAGGGCCTCAGAACTCGTCGACGAAATATACGAATCTTTCAATGTGCAGCGGGATGCGAAATAGTCGCTAAAATAACTGCTGCATTTATAATAGAAATCGCCATAATAGTTTAGTTGATTGTATTATATTTTTAAGTCATAATAAACACTAACAAAATTGAGAGCGAATTTTTAAAAACAATTGAAAGGATAACATATGACACACAGTGTGACCAGCTACGTTAATCATGAAAATGCGCAGCTAAGCATCGATATTTTATGGCATCGATATTGCGAACTACAGCTATTAAACCACTTTTAGTTCTTGCTTAGGGATTATTATTTAAGCTACAGCCTAAACCAAATTCTTGTTAAATGTAATAATATGAATATTATTAAAATTGGAAAATTTCTGGCTTGCTGCTAACAGTTAACAGTGCAAATTTAATGTAAAAGCTGCAAGTCGCTTGCAGCCCTGGTTTCAAATGGATGGGGGTCTCACATTCCCAAACATTGATTTTTCGTTATTGGACGCCAGTGAATGCTGCCAAATTGGCCTAACGCAAGCCAAATTTGTTAACAACAACTAAAGGAATTTATCGGCTAACAAAAATGAGCGGTAAGCTTACAAAAAAAAGACTACTACAACAGCAGCTTAAACAAGTGTGCAAAACAGCACATTGTTTATTATTTTGCTGCTGTTGGCGTCTGTGGCATGCATTGCAATGTGGAGCCTACTTTGAGGAGGGGTTGCGTGTTCAAGCGTCCACCCCAACACCTGCCACGATGACTTCATCAGTGTTTTTCTCTCTCTCTCTTACTCACACACTCTTTTTGCTTGTGGCACTCTCCTTTTGTCTGCGACAGGCGACGACGAAAGCTGCAGCGAAAAGCAGACGCTCAACTTGTCCAAGCAGCAGCTGAAGAAGGTGCCAAAGCAGGACGATGCCCAGAATATACGCAAGCTAATCCTCGACGAGAACGAACTGCAGAAGATCGACAACATTGACTCGTATCTCAAGATTGAAACGGTGCCTATGCCATATATATATTAATATTTATATTTATATATACCCAAATTCAACTGTAATTTATTTTTATGTAAATCCTTTTCAGCTGTCGCTGAGCAAAAACCAGCTGCTTCGGATGTATGGCGTCTGTCGACTGCACTGTTTACGTGAGCTGAATCTCTCCTTCAATGGCATACTTTCCATTGAGGGTCTGAAGGAGTGCGTCCATTTGCGTCTGCTGAATTTGGAGGGCAATAACATTAAGACCATTGAGCATTTGAATACGAATGTGAATCTGGAGTCACTGAACCTGGCGGATAATAGTATTGGCAGCATCTCGGATGTGTCCTATTTGCGTTCGCTGCGCGAACTCAATTTGCAGGGCAATCGCTTGACGCATCTGCGCCAGTGTGACAAATATTTGCCCGTCTCGCTGGAGACGCTAGCGCTGGCCAAGAATAGCATCAGTGATTTGAATGAGATTTGTACGCTGTCGCATTTGAGCAATCTGCTGAGCATCTCCATTACGGAGAATCCGTGTGTGACCATGACACTGGGACCAAATAGCATGGAGTAAGTTTAGCTCCCGCTGTCTGGGATCCGTTTTGATAGACTAGAACACTCCTCACTCATTCCTCTCTTTTATAATTTAGTGGCTTTGATTATCGTCCCTTTGTGCTGAACTGGTGCATGAGTCTGAAGTTTATCGATGGCTACGTTGTCGATCCCATTGAGAGCCTCAAGGCCGAGTGGCTTTATAGTCAGGGACGTGGTCGCCAATTTCGCGTCGGGGAGCAGGCGCCACTGGCCAAATACTTGAGTTCGGTGTGTCCGCTGGTGGGCAAAGCGCTGGAGAATGAAAATGATCGCAAGTTGAGGCTAATCTTGAGCAAGGCGCAGCATCATCAGCGACAGCTGCAGGAGGAGATCCTAGACAATGCAAATAGCTCGGCAAACACATCGCCATCGTCGCATCGCAAGAAGCCAACGAGTCGCATTCAATCACCACGCTGTGAGATCTGTTAAGCTGCTCTTCTATAAAATATAATTACTAATTGTAATCTTTGTAGTTTCGCGACTGAGTGGTCGTCAGGGCTCACCCGAGTCCATGGCGAATAGCTATCATGGGAATAGCTGCAACAATAGCATCAGCAGCGACAATGGCATATCGAATCATGCGCTGCAAATGAGCACATCTCTGATTGAGAATATTCGGAATGACGGCGATAACTTCTCGCTGGCCAGTCTGTCCGGCATGTCCAGCAGCGTGACCACCAAAACCTACAATTCAACTGAATCAACGCCTCGCAATATAACGCCAAATCCCTACAACGGTTCGTGATTTAAAATCTATATTTATATTTATAATTATATATTTTTTATTTATTTAGAGCAACAGTACATTGGCCAGACTCCTGCTGGGGGACCCTTGGCTGCTGCCTCTAAAATGGTGCCTGTGCCGGAGACACTGATGAGTCCCGATGTTTGTCCCGCCGCCGTTGCCCAGCGTGTCACCGTCACAGCGCTCAACTCGTCGCAGCTGCACAAAACCAAAGGCACAAAGAACAAAGGTAGGCCAAGTGAAATAAATGTACATATTTAAACTCTAAAATATTGCACATTGCCAGACAACAAACTGAATTTGCCGCGTGTGCGGAGTCCACAAATGCGACGCATTCAGAGTCCCACAAGCAGTCCACGCAAAGCAGATCGCTTGCAACATCAGCAGCAGCAACAGCAACAACAGATGACTGCAACTGCAACTGCCACAGCGACAACAACCGATGCTGGTGGCTTCAGCACCGATGACGATGGCGAACAGATCAACATTGAGAAACTAAAAACCATACGGAAAATGGCAGCACAGCGACAACAGCAGCTGGACAACAACAATCTCAATTGTACTGATCGTCTGATAGAGCATGTGACTGAATCCTCGGCGGTGACCATACAGAAAATGTGGCGTGGCTATCATACGCGCAAGAAAACCAAAGACATTGCCGAGAAGCTGCACAAACAGCGCACACACGAGTACATAGAGTAAGTGCAGCCAAAGAATCTATATATATATGTATATCCATATCTATATCTATATCTCCATATTCCACAGCAAACTCAACAAGGACATGCTGCTGACGAAGGCGCAGTTGCAGAACGAGCGAAAGATTCAACAGCTGCAGATGCAGGCCATCAATGCGCTGTGGAAAAAGGTGTCCACCATGCAGGTGGAACCCAAAGCTGAACAGGCTGAGAACAATACTGAGGATGCTGGCGGCAGCTGCACCAGCAGCAGCAATCCAGGACAACAACAATCTCAAGTTTGTTTGGATCACAATTCGGCCGCGGTTGTCAATGATTTGGCCAAGCGTTGCACTCTGCTCACGGATCAGGTGCAACAGCTGCAGAGCTCCATTGGCACCATTGTCAATTGTCTGACCATGGTCTGCAATTTGCCGCAGGATGCGCTGCGCAAGCACATCAATTCCTCGGACGGTGAGGATACGGACTATAACAATTTTGAGCCAAGGGACACAAGCTCCACGCAAACGGATCTGATTGCTGTGCATACGCCACAATTTGAGGATTTGAGCAATTTTCCGTTTACGAAACTAAGACCATCAACACTGGCGCTGGAATCCAAGCATGATGCACTGCACGAGGAGGAGCCAACTGAGGCGTCGGCGTCGGCGACTGCGCAGGAGGAGCATAAGGAAAATATTGAGATCTGTGATGCACAGGAGTAGAGTTTATTAGCCCCACGACAAAAAGCTTTCCACAATAACAACAAAAAAATAGATCTCAGCGCGCTTTTTAATTCGTAGGCTTTTTAAGCTTTCTGCAAGCAATTTGAATTTTTGGTTACAACAACAAAGAAAACGCCGCAAAACAATTTATGTATTTTTTGTTGTCTTCATTTTGGGTTTTATGTATGTAGTATTAAAAAGACACAATTTCGTTGTTAACAGAAACTAATTGGTTAAAAAATATACATAGCTAAACACTTTTGTAATGCACAAAAAAAAAACGAATGCATCGCAATTCTTCCTCAGTCTTCAGTCTTCTTCACTGCTGCTCTCCTCATCCGTTTCATCTTCATCGTCATTTTCTAAGCTCACCGGTCGATTTGTGTTTGGGGAGAGCGGTTCATCGGAATCAGAGTTGGAATCGGTTCTTTGCGGCGCCTGCGTCGCCTTCTTGGCAAAACGTTCCGGCCAAATGCCTGATTTTGTGTACTCTTTGACATGCTCGGGCGTTAGAATTTTACTGATTTCCGCTTTGACTTTGTCGCCTTCCTCGATGGGCTCGACGAGCAAGTAATCGCCCCGCTTCACCCACACATTCTTGCGAAATTTGTTGGGCATGGAAACTGCGAAATCAAAACAATGCAATCAATTTATCGATTAACGCCTATTTCACCAGCAAAATGTGCTCACCCAGAAAGTTATCTGCGTCCGTTGTGGGCGCTTCGACCTCATGTAGATTGTTGCCGCGACTGCTGACCACACGCACGATCTGCTGTTGTTCGGTGGGCAGCGAGTAGTCGTCCTCCATCATCTCCTTGAGGACGTGTTTGCGTCGCGTTGTATTTGGATGCGACATGTTGTTATTGTGTTTATATTGTTTGTTTTGTTGCGGGACGCCAGTTTTGCAGCCAGATTTCGGTTTCCTCAAAATGGTAAGGCGACAACTGTGGTGGTCGGTCGATAACCCAAAATTTAATACACAAACTATCAGTGTTGCAAAGTGTTGATATATATTTAGCGCTTTATTAAATATGGTATTTTTTTGAAATTCGAATGTTTTGAGTAAGTTCGCATTGTGTGCGAGGCGTTTTTCTTCTTTTATTATTATTATTATTAAGCTTACATAAAAGTACTGCTAATTTTGAACTAACAACTAGTTTTTGCTGCGTCGCACGCGTGCTTTGCATGAAATCCGCTCTTTAACGGAGATATCGCGACGATTTTCCACAGGCACCTGTTTCGGTTTCTTGATGCTGCCAGAGAGAAAAGCAAATACAAATCGTTAGATGGCTGCAGTAAATGTTGCTTATTTGATTTATGCTTACATTTCGTTTCTCAGATTTGTTAGTTCCTTCTTCCAAATGTCCTTAAAATCGTTGGTGAAATTAGTCCAATAACCAAAGAACTGATCGGGCATACACTGAGCCAATGTCAGAGTACAGCCCTTGGGCGAGAAGTGATAGAAGCGCATAGTTTCCAGGAAGAGATCACGGCACTCATCGATCAGCTGATTCAATTTGGCAACCGATTTCTCAGCACTCGCCGTAAACTCTTCCATTTTGGACTTGAAGGGTTCGATATTATTACTAGATGCACTCAGCACCTTAGCCGTAGTCTGCTTACAAGCTGTGCAATGAAGAAGGGACATGAGTAGCTGTAGAGATTTGTTTATATAGTTGCAAACTTACCCATGAGCTTCTTGTTGAGCTCCTTAATCTGTTGCTGCACCTCGTCAAAGTCTAGCTGGGCGGCACGTTCCATGTCCGAGGGTTCTGGAATGGGCAGCGTCATCTCCTGCAGAGTCCGCTCCTTGCGTCGTTGTGCTATGTAGGTGCGCACAATGAAGTGGAGCAGTGTTGTGTGCGACTCCTTCGACTTGACATCCTTCAGTTTGCCAAGTATATCGAGATTGAAGCCATCTGCCTGACCACGCTGTCGATTGCCACCGTTCATGTAATTGCCGAGCGTCAGTATGATGGAGAAGACAAGCTTCAGATCCTCGCTCTCCATCAGCTGCTGCGAAAGCTGGGAAACAATCTCCAGCTTGCGCAGGAGTAGCGTCACAGATTCCTCGAATTCGGCTTGGAAGACTATGCACGAGATGCGCTCACTGGCCATGGAGATGAGGGAGATGTCGCGCAGAAATTGCTCCGGATGATCGAGTGGAATATCACCGTTATCCGCCTCTTTGATCCGCTGCAGTTCCTCATCCGTTGCACGCATATGACTAATCTGCTGCAGCGTTTCCAGGCTAATCACCGAGGTGTCCACATTGTAGATCGCATGCTCAATCTCACTGGACGGCATATGCAGACTTCTGGAGAAGATGCCCACATTCCTCGAACGTTTCGAATCCAGCACCTTGATGGATTTCTCACGTTTCAGTTTGAGCTCCTTTGGCTTGCTAACTGGTGCGATTGCCTGGCGCGAGAAGAGCTCGGTAAATTCATCGATATTGTCCAGTGGCGTCTCATCAATCTCAGTCCACATCTCTTTAGTGGTTGGAGCGGGTGCGGGTGTAGCTGCGGCGGCAGGAACTGGTGACGTGGAGGGAACGGCAGCAGCTGTGGGCAGCTCTTCCGGCGAGCTGGTGTTATTATCTGTGCTATCCGTTGAGTTGGCCACCGAAGGTGGACGCGGGACGGGCGGCGCACACGTCACAATCCGTGTCCAATAAAGCGGACGCATCGGCTTTGGCGGATTAACGGCGCTCTTACGTTGTACTGCAGAGTAGAAGAATGAAAAGAGAAGCGGCTGAGTCAAGCGAATGATAAAATTTAATATGTTTTTGAACAGGTCTTTGACATCGAGTTATCCACAAATGTGTGTATTTCTATGCGCCACAGCTATCTGGCTGATATTTCTAACAAAGGTTATGCAACCAAGTACTAAACGTACTAAAAAAATATTTATATAATTTGATTTAGTTAACAAATTATGAAAACTGGGAAAGCTGAGAAAGATTCACTTCGATTATTATGAGCGACTCACTTGTAATAAATTTAAATACTTTTATTTCTTTTGTTAATAATGTTTACCTATCTTCACTATTGATTGCTTGTACTCTCAAAAATATTAACTATATTTTATAGTATTTGTTTTTAACATATTCTGTGTGTATTTTGAATCATAATCCAGCAAGTGTATCTCGCAGTGGCTTATCGATTTCACTTACCGCTTGTGCGAAGGAACCAGTTGCCCTCAGCGGGATCTGGCAGTGGTGCGGGCGAGATCGCTGTGCCCGACTTGGAGGTGCTCAGCGGGGGCGGCGGTGGTGGCATATTGCCAGCATTGGGTAGGGCAGGCGGTGCAGGTGGCGGCGGCGGCGGTGGTCCACCACTACCAGGTGGTGGTGGTGGCGGTGGCGGTGGTGCACCGGCAGCTGCTAGGCCGGGCACAGGCGGTGGCGGTGGGGGAGGTGGTGGCGGTGGCGGCGGTGCTGCTGCTGCAGCGGTTGGAGTTGCTGGAGTAGCAGTTGCACCATTTTGTTGCTCTTGGGCAGCGGCACACTTGCAGGAGCCGAGACACAGTTCGTCATTGGTTTGACTGGCGGCATCCGCAAAGCATTTGCTCTCCTGCGGTTTATTGTACTCGTAAATGGTTGCCTCGCTGGCGTTGAGGAGCTCCGTGAAATTGATGCAGCGCTTCGAGGGACGCCTCGGTGGCTCATCCACGCTGCTCAACAGCTCATTGACAACAGCATGGACTTCTGCCAGAGTGGCACAATTGAGCAGACGCTTGCGCAGTATGTGTTGCAGTGTCTTCTGGCTGTCGGTCAGCGTGGAGCCGGCGCCTTCCAAGGGTTTCTGTGAGGCAGCTGCCGCTGCTGCAGCCGCTGCTGGTGTGCTGGAAAATGGCCAGGCGGCGACCTTATCCAGTTTGCCGGGTGTAAGGGGCAGCGATGTGGTTGGCTGCTCCGTGTGCGTCCACTGGTACATCTCATAGGGCTGTAGCAAAAGGAATGGGGTATAAAAATTGAGAGTTAAGCTTGGAGATTAACCCATTGACTTCTAATTGCAGCTGGAGTGCAGCAAACCCTTTGAGCCCTGGCTCAAGTGTTGTGTGTGTGTGTTTGTGTGTGTGTGTGTGAGGCAAGCGACAAAAACTTAAAAGCCATCCGCTCTCTAACCCCATCATCATCTATCCCTACTCCTTCCCCTTCCCCTCTCCTCGCCTTCTCTTTCTGCTGTTATCCCCAGGCGTTAACTACAGTCTGAACTTTGAAAGCTCAGCTCTTCAAATTGTGCACACGTCATTGTTGCCACTGTTACTGTTGCAAGCGTTTCCCTTTGGCAAATTTCCCATTTGGGGAATGCAAACTCAGTTTTTAATGCCTTTCGGAAAATTGTGCCAGCATAACTATGAAATCCAGTTGGATTTGACTTTTTGTTATTCAAAAGTTGCTGCTGGCCAATATTTGTCTAGCTGACAAATGAGTTTCTTAACTTGGCTTTTACGCAGCGCAATATTTTTATTTCTATTTATTCCCATAAATGTTTGAGATATGTTATATTTTAGCATTCTAAATTTTAAATACTTGCAATATTTCATTTCTAGTTTCAAATAATTTTACGTGTAACTTTAATTTAGAAATTTTGATTTTTTAAATTTTTTGACTGGTCTTATTTATTCATTAGTTAAAGAATTAGTATTTTCAGAGAACATCTTTTAATTTTTAAGAAATGCTTAAGTTTGTATAGTTTTTGTTAGCCCAGCTATTTTTTAGGGCATTTCAAGTTCGACATTGCCTCACTCTGTTTTTGTATGCGTTTCTGGTTTTATTGTTGCACTTTTTGCTGCTTACCTATTGTGGCGTTGTCATGCGTGAGATTCGGTTGGGTTGGGTTGGGTTAGCTTGAGATTAGGATGCTTGGTGTGGAAGGATTGCGCGTGATTTGAGAGCGGAGGAAATGGCTCTTTTGGGTTGCACGCAATGCGACGGCATGCAAATTGTTGGCACCGCACAAAGTGCCAACACTTGAGTAAATGGCGTCAAGTGCAATAAACGTGACCACGCCCACTTACGTACAGGCACGCACACAGACACACACAGACACTGCTGTTCAAGCAGCTAAGTGTGGCAGCTGCTGCACTTGATTTACATTCGTCATACCAATGGATGATGCCACAACTCATCAGCTTGATGTGATTAGCGGCATGTGGTGGGTGTGTCTGTGTGTGTGTGTGTGTGTGTGTGTGTCACATAATTGAATTGGAATATTTAATTGCATTTCGTGGCGTTGATTTAAGAAGTTACTAAAAGAACAATTGAGTTAATTCTGATTAGTTTTTGGAAATGCTTACTTAAATACTTTTGACTACTTGTGACTTAAGTAGTTGAGTACTTATACTGAGATCCATATTGAAACCAATCAATATCCACTTTTGAGATTGCAAATATTTGTACTATTAGAAGCTAACTTTTTTGATTCAGGCTCAAGTATCAAAATATATTTTGATTGTGTTCGTTTTGAGAATAAGAATTATTATTATCAAAAAACCATTTAAAATGGTTAAAAAGAGTGTAAAGAAGTTAAGCAAACTGATCTAGCAGGCAGAGCGAATAAGGTATATATTCTTGATCAGCTTCACTAGCCGAGCCGATTTAGCCATGTTCGATTGTTTATCTGTATGAGCACCCCAATCTCAAAGACTATAAGAGCTGTGGAGACTTACGAGTTGGAATATAAGTTTTATATCAAGATTTTATCGATAATTTAATTCGTTTAGATGAAAATCGATTAACGAATAATATCTACAAATTTAAACATATAGCTTTCTAATTGGGCTTGAATATGCCTTGAAATAATATTAATCATCTGTCAAAATCGCATATCTTTTGAAAATGTAATATAGTTTATATTTATATTTCTTGCTATTCTTGTTTAAATCTTCATGGATGTAAACGTAGGCAGTCAGAATACTGCTTTAATCATCAAAAAATCTGATGGCATTCCGCACCAATTCTCTCATTTTATTGTTGCTCAAAGCAAATGCACGAAATTGGTTTTTCTTATCTAAAATCAAGTCCACATTAATACCCTGTAATTTGAACTATTTACGTTTCGTTGCGCTCAAAAATCCCACAACACAACTGGGGAGCAGGGGTCTGTTTAAGAAAAGTTGTCCCTTCTTTGATTTTCATTTTGAGATGCGATGCGCCGAGCACAAAAGAATAATAAACGCTAAACTTGCCGCAAAGTAATAAAAACGCACAAAACTTTCAATGAGCTGCAACAACAGTAAAAAGAGAGTGGCGCAAAATGTGGGAGCAGGGAGTAGGGGGTTGGGGTTGGGGGTTGGGCTGTTAGGGGAATCAAGCTTAAGCTTGCCAAGTATCTTTCTGGCCTGTTGCCCAAAAACTTGATGACGCGCACATTGACAACGGACACGCAGGACACGCAGGAGGACACATTGGAACACAAGTAGTAAGAATTTTGTGATATCATAATCTGGTCGAGCTCAAGTATCATCACATAGAAAATCACTTAACGCTGTTGTCTGCTCGTTTTTGGCGGACTTGGACTTATGCTCAGAGGGATTTGATGTTAAGCTGCTGTGGCTAAAACTTTTGGCCTAAACTAATTTGGGCCAAAAGACGAGTGCTTGATTATTTGTTAGTGTTGTTCTTGTGTGTGTGTGGCAAGCCAACACTAGCAGTCTCTTAGTCTCACAGTCTCAGTCTCAGTCTCAGTCTCTCAGTCTCATTCTCTTGTGTAATGTCTTCAGGCCAATAACACTTAACGTTAACTATAGGTAAGAGCCAAAGAAAGCCAACACGTGAACATAGTCGTAGAGGATGTTGTGGGGAGCGTTTTCTCAATTGTGCCTAGGTTAACCAGCAATTAAAGCAGCAAAGCGTCAAGAGATTTTGTTTAGATAGCCTTTCAGAGCCACAGGAGCAGCTGAAGCGGTGTGGCAATGAGGAGGGACGGAGCAGCGTTGGCCAAAAAGCAAACGTATTACATAGTCCATTAGTCAGCCGCACCCAGAGTGAGTTGGAGAGTCAAACAAACTGCTGCTGCTGCTGCTGCTGCTGCAATTACCCCCAAACACCCCGTCACCCACTTCCTTACAGAAGTTATTCAGCTCACTTTGAAGAGTGCTTTAAAGGGGTAAAATAAAGTTGTGGGCATTTTAATTTACAATTCTCAGTTGATGCCTCGAATATAGTGTTTTTTTTTTTAGAATTATTCATGTTTATAATATAATAACTTTGTCCAAGTACAACTAGATATTATAAAGAATAATTTGTGATTCTACATATCTATTTTAATATTTGTATTTTAGTTATAGGTTGCTCATTATTTGTAATTTTACATAGAAAGCTGAATCTTTAAAATTGAAGAGTTTGTTGTTATCGGTAATAGATTTGCATCTACATAAGTTATCGATAACATAAAGGACATTTTATTTGCGTATATACCATACAGAAACTTATATTCAAAATTTAATGTTTATAGTTCTTACATCCTCTGAAATCGGTTTGCTTATGCAGACTGACAAACGGATGTGGCTAAATTGACTCGGCTATTGATGGTGATCAGGAATATATATACTTGATGGGATCGCCAATGCTTCTTTCTACCTATTATATAGTTTTGCACAAGTTTTCTTAAAAAACATGAAATATATATTTTCACTGAATTCAACCTAAATAAATAAAGCAAATTTCGAATTTAGAACAATTTGCTATTGAACAAAAGTAGTCCTCCTGTCTGCAGGATATCTGTCAGTTAAGCACTCTCGAGTATTGCAGTGTCAGCTTGTTGATTTCATAATTTAGCATAGAAAAAATGCTGCAAATTGGGTGATGTTGGCCAACTATAAACTGGGAAGTTCGACAGGGAAAGAGAAAGAGAGAGAGAGAAAGAGAGAGGGAGAGAGAGATAGGGTGAGTGTGCCGAGTTGATGGCAAAGTTTTAACAAGTTCTGACACTTGCAGGCTCGTCACCAGCTGCATGCGGCAGGACGAGGCAGGATGCAAGAGGGCGTGGCTGTCAGCAGTTAGGTGCAGCTGACGTGAAACAGCAGCAGGGGCAGCATAAAATAAAAGTGCATTGCGATTTGCCAGGCAATGGAATTGCTAATTTCCGGCATAACTTTGCGGCTCATTTTCGTGTTGGCCAAGTTAGAGAATATGCACACAAAATGCACACAAAGAGCAAGAGGGACGGAGGGAGGGAGGGAGGTAGGGAGGAAGTAGAAACACAACTTGAGGTCCAGTTCGTAGCTTATCAATAGCTAATGACTTAAAAGCCAAGTCGCCTGCTCTCTAAACTAAGTTACAGCAAGAGGGAGGAATGGGGGTAGTAGGCGTGGCACTGTAGCTCTATTTCCGTTAGCGCCGTGACAACTTCCGCCCGTTGACCAATTTCCCGTGACAGAAGGTTCATTGAACTTACACTAAAGCCGGATGTCGATTCCAACAGCTGCTGCTGATGCTGCTGCTGCTCGTTGGAGATCTGCTTGAGTACGCCGACATATTTGAGATTATGACAAAACTGCAGAGCCATTGCATTTAAAGATTCCTGTCCAACGATGCCGGGTGAGCTGCTCTGCTGCAGCGTTGAGATTAGCCATTTGATCAGCATTTGACCTACGAATAAATGAATGAGAGAAAAAGGATAAGTTTCTGTTGTTTAGTCTATGAAATGTTATAGAACTTAGTGTGGATATGAAATGAGAAACTGTAATGGGACATGGTAGTCGACAAAGTTAGCAACTTGGGCAAAGAAAGAAAAAGGTTATATATAAAAAAATTATGCAACTTATAAATGATATAATATGAGAGCCTGCTACATAGAAGTCACCAAAGATAGCAACATGGGGAGAGAAGAAGGATAAGTATACAAATGTGATAAAGTATTGTAAGAAATGTTATGGAATGAAAGAGAGGCAACGAAAACCTGAGCTGAAATATGGAACTCAACTTTGTAAGCAACTTTGGGGAGTAGAAGTCAACAGCTGGACTCTTATTAGATATAAACAACTGCAAGAAAGTACCAAAAACAGTCTAAAATTCTAATAAAGCCACATTCTTAACAAGAGCAGTCTACAATTCAAATATAGCCAAATTCTTTTAAATTTTGACTATTGCAAAATATTGTTAATAATTTTGAAAGCCAATGAGAAAAAAAGATTTTGTTTATTCTAATTGATACAGTTCTGAATTTGTTTCAACTTAAATGCAAAGACTATGCTTTAAATTTGTACTCGAAACATGTGAGGAAAGTATAACAAATTCGTAATTTTTAAAACATTTTTTTAAATCTCGACACAGCCGAAATAATGATTAAAAAGGAACTCACTTTAAAATGGGATCTTTATAGCTATACCTTTTTTTTTAGATTTGATGTATCATATTTACTTATTAATTTTGGTCTACCTTAAAAAAGTTCAAGCCAATGGCTGAGAAACTGTTCGGCAAAAGTGATGAAGCTCGAATTTGAAGAAGAAAAAAGAAGAAAAACAACCTGCTACGAGTCTACTTCCTTTAGTCAGATTAGGGGGCTCTATAAAGTTTGGCCACAGCTGCGCAGCTGGGCAAAAGTTGTACCCACATACTACACACGCAGACACGCGGACACGCGGACACAATGATTTATGTATGTGTGCGTTGGCAGAAAAAGTCAGGAGGGATGCAAAGGGGAGCCAAGGAGTGGACAGCAGAGCTGGGATGGGGGTGGGGGTTGTGGTGTTAGGGGAGGAGCCGTGATGTGTATATGGGATGTTGTAGACGTGTTGGCTACCAAAACATTAGGCATAAATAAATTTAACTGTTGTCGACAAAAAAAAAAAACAAAACCAAGCAAAAAAAGCTGTCAACAGTGCAACGAAGATAAGATACCCTATATGAGTGATTGCTTTACCTATTAACTATTGATAGACGTTTGTTGATGTTAGTTATCTCTGATGCAATTGATTGACAATTGTGACTTGGTAGCGACTGTGAACGGATCCAAAGAATCATGCGACACTTGTAATGTTCTATGTTATCTTGTAGTACTCTCAACATTTTTAGTTTCATTTTAAATATAGACTAATAGATGTTAAATTATTTTTGTATATGTTCAAGTATGTACTCCAAACAGCTCTGTATTGATAAGTACAATCAAAGATTGTTAAGATCACTGATTCTTTTTAAAGCGCTATTATACTTTAAAGATAATGTTTGAATGGAGTTATAATGGTTTTTTAATCTTGTTTTCTCACGATTTCTTGCTTTACATACTATATATATATATATTTCAGACTTGTTTTTTTAGAAATAAAGTTGGAAAATAAATTAGATCATTTTCTATTTATTTTTTAAATTAAATTTGTAGAAATTTAAATGAGTTCGTGTTTTATTCATTTATTTGTAAAGAAAATGTGATTATAATTTTAAAATACGTCAAAACAAGTCAAATTCTGTTTATTACTTTGTTATTGTTTGGCAAATTGTTGTAGTAAACTTTATGAACCTGTCAACTTTTTATAGATTCTGATTAAGTACAATGTTTTGAATGATTAACGAAAACAAATGATTCATTTTCAAAATAGATTTATACGCTACAAACAGTGAACCTGATCAACAGATTGCTGAGGTAAACGAAATTATAAAAACATTTGGTCATCTTTAGCCAAATAGCCCATAAAACTTATCAAGCTTCATTCAATATTAAACAAAAAATACGAACAAACCTTACAATCGAATGCATAAGCTCAATATTAGTGTAGAGTGTTGTATGGCAAATAAAAACTTACGCTGGCTGTCAGCGCGTGTTTGTGGAGCGGAAAAGGGCGCGGCAGCGGGTGGGAGTCGAGCGGGGACGAGGTCCATTGCCAGCTGTGGGTCAGGCGCGTGTGGGTCAAACCGAAGGCTGACGATGTGCACGCTAATGTTGTGGGCCACAGGGGCAGCCAAGGGCGATGGCGGGTCGAGTTTAACCTTAGTGGATGATGCCGCTCTTGCTGCTGCTGGTAAATCGTGTGCGACATCAGGTGGCTTCTGCGGCGGCAACTTTGAACGTGGTGGCTGCTGATGGCGGGTCAGCTGAACGCGTTTGCCCATTGCCGCCATTGACATTAGCTGCAGATAATGCGCTGATGATTCGGCCACGTTAAACAACGCTTCCGGCTGCGACTGTTGCCGCTGCTGTTGCTGTTGCTGTTGCTGCATTGCCCCCCACATAATGCCGCAATCCGGCACACGACTAATTGGCACGTGACGCTCCACGGGTGGTGACTCCAACTCCAACTCATAGTTCGTGTCCAGCTGGGCGCGCCTGACGAGCAGTGGACACCAGACATTGCTCAGCACCGGGCTGGTGGTAGTCATTGCTGCTACTATTATTTATTAACCGTGCGACTTGTTCTCGAAAACTGTTTTCAACTAAAGCGCGCACTTTTCACTGTCAACTTTTTGCGTTAGCGTCGCTATTTGTTTCACAAAATTAAGTGTGTCGACACTTATCAGAATTGTGAATAGAGCCCAACAAATTAGAGGGTGCTAGACAAAAGCGCTCGACTAGCAGATACCCTAAACTCAAGCTCTTAACTATATATGGATAAATATTCATCTGAATATTTGTACACATAAAATGCTTATTTGTGGTAATTATTGTCTCTCGTGTTTTTTAAGAAATTTTTACAGATGATCTATGCTATATCTATGTATATTTCGACTATTGTAGATTTTATTATTATCAGTAATCGATATTCGTACAGCAGTCGATAACATGAAATAAACATCTGCCCAAAGAGAACTTATATTCATAAATTGTCTCTTATAGTATATAAAAAAGGCATATTGATATAAGCAGATAGTCGGACATGGCTAAATCAACTTGTCCTTCGTTGCAGATCAACAATATATATATACCTTGCAGGGTCTTAGCTGCTTCATACTGCCTGTTACATTACTTTGCACAACTTCATGGTACACTTTTTGGCCATTTTCAAGGCTGCAGGGCATATCGAGTCAGAGTCAATGCTTTATTTTAGTATTGGTTTTGTTGTTTTCCGATTAGTTCTAGTGATAAGTGCCAGCTGGTTGTAGAAGCGGGCATTGCAGTTATTATATCTCTCTCTCAATCTATCTCTCTCATTCTATTTCTCTCTCTCTTTCAGTCTGACGTTCTGTTGAACGCTCTGGCCAGGTCGCCGACCTGATAAGCCTGGCCTGATAAGAAGAACTGCAGGTTTAGCGTTCTTTTTTTTAGCACATGACCCATATTTAATCATTTGTATAAAGTGGCGTATAAAGAAACAGATAGAAAATGACAGGCACTTGAAAAATTAAGTATAAATAATGTATTTTATTTATATGTTTAATTTATGCTTATCATTTTAGTTTTATGAGTTACGAGTTTTATATAGTTTTTCCTTAATAATATTCTTAGGATTTATGTCATAACTCAGCTTTTATTAAGCGCTTAAGCAACCAATACCTGATTTTTTCTTTATTTTCATCCTGCAATAATTTTGCACAGGACATCCTCGAGTCAAGCACTTTTAATGGAATGCTTTTGGACTTAATTATGTGTGCAGAGATTTGCATGAAGAGTGCGTCACAAACCAGTCACAGAACTGAGTCATTTCATTAGTGAACCCTGATTACCAATTGATAGCAGTGAGACGATAAGCTCAAGAAACGAAGAAAAACACTGATTCAAATACTTCGAAATTTGAATGAATTCGTCCAATTGTTGGTCAACTTGCTTTCCTTAAAATTGTTCTAAAATTAAATGCGTTGCAAATCAATTTAAGTGGTCTTTGGCTATTCTATATGACTGCAGTAAATGTCCACTTTTAAAGTGTTGACTCATTATACGTCATTGGCTGACTGCCAACTGATATGGGTACAATTGGTTACTACGCAAGTCATGTTAATTGGTGAAAAATATATGAAGACGGAGAGAGAGCGATAGAGAGAGAGCGATAGAGAGAAGAATAGTGATAAGAAAGCTAAAGTTTAATAGATGTGTGTAAAACAAGTTAAATTAATGCATATACTGATATTAGTCAGTTTTATATAAACAATATATAATTATCTGTCTAAATTATATCTCAATTGGAAGGCTATAGCTTTACAGCTGATGTTGCTATCGGATGTAGATTTGAATCGAAATGGTGATAAATAAGAATTTATTTTCCAAATTTGTGGGCGTCAGCTATTATAGTCTGTGAGATCAGCTTGTTGATATTGACGAACAGACGGACAATAATATGAATACTTTATGGGATCGTAAATTCATCTTTCTGTCTGTTAGCCACTTTTGAATAGCCCTTTTACTCATACTACTACTCATACTATCGAATTTAAAATATATACATTTTCCATATTTTAAATACGAAAACTGTACAGTTTCACTAAGCTTTTCGATTATTATTTAAAAATATTACTTTTGACAAACTTTCAATCTTTTTGTTGATGGGAAATCTTAAAGATCGACTGTATTTTTAATCTGCTTACTGTTGCCACAAAGCAGAAATCAAAGCGCAACATATCTCATAAGTCTGGCTTGCCCAAACCGAACAATGGTGATTAGGCTGATGTAATTAAAGCTGATAAGCTGGCGTCATTGATAGGCTCGAAGTGAGACGAGGTGCGGCTTTCGCTTGCGGCCTGTGCAGCCTCCGTGTGAGCTGCAGACAGGGGGATAGTTGTGGGAGAAGTGGAGAAGGGGAGAGGGGGAGGTGGTTTGTGGCAGCCGACTTAGCGGCTGGCAACGTTTGGCAACTTTTGATGAAAGTGCGCGAAACGGCGGCCAACAAATTTGCATAACTGCTGCGTTGACTGGCGAGCGGGCAGAATCCAAGAAGAGCACGAGCATGCAGTACACTCAGAGAAAAAGTCAATTTCAAAATAAATGAAATATATATTTAAATAAATATTTTTCTAAATTAAATTCCAGTGCGCTTGCAGAGAATTTTCCATAATTTTAGTAAGAATGTTGTTCAAAATAAGCTTTTGTATTTCTACATTTTCCAAATAAATTTCATTAAAACAACCTTTTTTATTTTCTGAAATTATTTCAATAAGCTAGAAAAACGTACTCGTTTTTCGGTTTGATTTTGCTGAGTGTCGGCCAGTTTGTGGGCGTGGTGATTACAAGTTAGGCGTGGGGAGGCGCGACGCTGCACGCATGCATGCGTTGCATTCATCAACGACAACAACCGACGGGCGGACGGGGGCAGACAGACAACACTTTCTACCTCGAAAGACAGCAACAACAGACAACAACAGAAAACTCTGCTGAAAATGAAACGTTGCACAGAGGAAAACCACACACAGCAACAACAAGAAGTAAGCGTATTTGTGTCGGAAGTGCGCAATATGAGATACCCTCCATTGGGATGCAACAGGGGAGCAAAATATATCTATTAGTGAATGGAAATAATATGAGACATAACATATGCAAATTCATAGTTCACAAAGGACCTGAATTTTTCCCAGAACCCAACACATTTTCATAAACATTGATTTCTGGCCATCATCTAATCAGTTTGCTTGTCTTTAGAGCATATGAGACGTCACTTAAATGTGCTTTCACATTAAATTGCATACATCCACAAAATTAGGCAGCGGCGTAGAGCTGATTATGCATATTTCTTAGAGCGCTGCCAGTTATCAGCATTAAAGAAAAAAGCTGACATTATAAAGACTTCGCATCGGTGCACATATATACACCTTCGATAGCTCAGTTGGTAGAGCGGTGGACTGTAGAGTGATTTACTAAAGATATAGACATCCATAGGTCGCTGGTTCAAATCCGGCTCGAAGGATCGTAACATTTTTTTGTTTGTACATTTTTGAATGAAATCATTTCATTAAACAAATGTGACAAACAAATGAAATAATCAAATATTTATGAATAAAATTAAGACTTTAGTTGTCAAACTCGAGTGTCTCCATATTTTAATCTGATTGAACTCCAGACAAATATATCAAATTGATTGCAATTACAATATAGCCAAATATACATTTTCAATTTTAGCTTATAGTTTATGAGATCAGCCAGTTGAGAAATGAATCGCTTTTAAACGAAACCTGAACAGGAATGAGCCGACTCAGATTAAGAGCCAGAAGGAGCAGAATCTCCAATTGCTAAAGATTCTTATGGAAAATGACCAAAAATTGAATCTAAATTCGATTCGATTTGATGCACTGCTTTTAACCCACTCATTAAATGGCTACAGGGTATAGCGTGCACATCTCCAGTGATGCTAGTTGCAACTGCAGCCACTGCCCCTTCATCCCCTCCCTTTCTCTCTTTTACACGCCTGCAACTTTGGCGCTATATTCGTCTACTAAAATATTGTTTCATTAAGCGTTGCCCAAACATTGTTTGCGACTGGGGATGGCAAAGAGCTGATGAGGATGAGGATGAGGATGAGGCTACGGAAGAGGATGCCCGTTCGCAGCTCCTTTTCGTGGATCCTTTTGCAGCAGCAGCAGCAGCAGCAGCAGCAGCTCTCAGCAACGAACGCAGGACGTTGCCGGGCATATAAATCAGATTTTTGTGGGTTAACCGCAGCAAACGAACGAATTGATGGCCACTTCAGACAGAGTGACAAGCAGCAGGCTGGAAGAGGAGCTGCAGCCAGGGGCAGATTCTGAAGGATAGTGAAAATTGCGTGGGGCTTTTAGGTTTTCAATGCAGTCGTCGTCCTTGGAGCTTTTGTTGTTTGCGCAGCGATGCGTTAAAATGTTTGTTTGCATTAATTTGCCGCAGACCTTAGCCTCGATTGCAGCAGGCAGTCAGGCAGCATGCAACCAATTAGCGTGTCCTACTCACAAAAAAAAAAAAAAAAACAAGGAGTGCATTTCAAAATGGCCCCAAAATGTGCTGGCGCAAGTCAAATGCTTCTCATAGTTGCCGCCACAAATAATTCGCCAAAGCGCAAAAATGTGACAAGTTTTAGGGGAAGATTTAGGGTGTTGGAGGTGGAGAAAGAGAAGGGGGGATGGGGGGCGGGGGGCATGCCATTCACATTGCTGCGATGCGACGCATCGATTTAAAAACGTCGCCCGCAAGTATGCCACAAATATTTGTTTGCGGCAAAGTGAAACTTTAACCTAATCTAATCAGAATCAAAGTGGCGTATAGCAAGCCCCGGGGGAATTTGGGGAGGAGTTGGAAACACTTTTCTTAAGCAAAATATTCGTCCCTGGAGGGGGTTCCTTGGTTGGGTAGGTAGAAGTGAAAGAATTTGTGAATTTGCATAGCACGTTACTTGTGTTCAACGCTGTCAACTGCAGACGCAACCAAGCAAATACTTGAAACAAATACTCGTAAATAACTAGACAACAAATTCCACAAAATAAATGTGCAAATGGAAAGCGGGGGAATTTTTGACAACTATTAAGTAGCAGAATTAAATGAAATTGAAGAAGTTAATTTTCAAAAAATAACTATTTATGTTAGGAATGGAAATGACAAGAAAATTGGCAGCCCGTTGCGATCATCCAAAAAACAGTCAGCCAAGTTTTTATTTCAATTCTCCTTAAAATCATTTTATTTAAAATACTTGAAAGCATTCAGATTGGAATTTAGATGCATTTTTATTTACATTTTGTTAATTTTTCATTAAGGCTATGAAATAAGTTGAAAACGGCAAATACTTTTAATTTTTACTTTTTTTTTTAGATTTCCACTTCTAAAACGGATTTGTAAGTTCTCTAAACTGAGATATGTTATAAATACACCTTTAAAGGAGAGTTGTATGTATATTTATATATATATATATATATTTCTTATGAATTAATATTTGCGTGCTATTTGCATACTCTAAACTATTATATTATGCAATACTAAGTTATTTTTATTATCATCAAAAATATATATTTTTGTTATACTTCAATTATTGATAGCGTTCGTCTGTGGAATTGCATTTGTAGATTGGCATTTATTGGGCTATTTTTAGCAAGACGCAGGTGATAGCAGATAGAGAGATATTACTACGAGAGTATTATGTCTGAGCATGCATTGCAAATTGCTCAATTTTGGACAAAGAGACAAAGATTGGAAGCAGCAAATTTCAATAAATTTAGTTATCAGCACAAATGAAAATACCTGACATCAAAGAGACATATATTCGCCGCAAATATATATACCTTCGATAGCTCAGTTGGTAGAGCGGTGGACTGTAGAGTGATTTACTAAAGATATAGACATCCATAGGTCGCTGGTTCAAATCCGGCTCGAAGGATTGTAATCATTTTTTATTTAAAATGCACACAAATATATATTTGTGTGTATTTATGTGCAGCTAACTAATTAACACCCCACAATAGTCTTACAATGAAATAATCAAGGCTGTTGCTGCAGTTTTAAATGGCTAAACTATGAAAAGTAACTTAAAAATAGCGAAAAAAACTAAAATAAAAGTTTTTGAATAAGTTTTCTTTTCTGAAACTTTTGGTAGCAAGAAAGCGAAAGTTGACTCGATATACATACAAATGATATACATATAAATGAGTACATGCCCTTTGAGATATGCTCAACATTTATCGATATAATTGATCAGACAGACAACAACAGCAACAAAACAAAAACAAAACAAAAACAAGTTTAGCGAATGATTTACACAGAAATCAAGGCAACAACAACAACAACAACAACTGCTGCGATAAGCGTTTGCATTCACTTTTATTGAATACGCACTGAAACGTTATTGTTGTTGTTTCGTGTTGTGTTGTTGTTTTTTACTGTTGATTAAGCTAAAGCAGCTTTTGGACTTGATTTGTGCGCCAGCAAATATAGACCTTCGATAGCTCAGTTGGTAGAGCGGTGGACTGTAGAATTGGGCAATTGAATTTGATAGACATCCATAGGTCGCTGGTTCAAATCCGGCTCGAAGGATCATGATAATTTTTTTTTAAATTTATTTTTCAAAATTTTTACAAAATTTAAATGCAATCTTCATTAAAGCTGTACAATGTTTAACAGCTGCTGAAGAATAAGAAATGTACAAGCTGTAACAATTGGCGCCGATAGATGGCGCCTGTCATAAATTGCTATTGTTACATTTTTTGGGGGAGCTAATGATTCACTCAAGTGGCGCATTGTCTTTTGATTGGTTAACTGATTTGTGTTGCCCCAAGGGCCAAGGTGGTAGAAGGGAGGTGGGTAAACTAATTGTTAACTTCGGGTAAACAATGACGAACCGAGAAACGCAATCAAACGTGGCGCACAAAATTGGCCAAGCTCAACGGCTCAAAGACAAACAGCAAGCAAGGCGCACAAAAATGTCGGCATAAATGTATATACATATATATATATATAAATATGTATATATGTGTATATATGCATATACATAAGGCATATAAAAATAACTCCCAACCCTCAGCTCAGCTCGACAGGCTGCGCTTGAGTTGAGTCATTCAACAGAGAGTGAGAGGGGGGATGGAGAGGGAGACGAAGAGGAAGAGGGAGAGGGGGAGAGAGAGAGAGCGAGACTTACCTTCGAACTTTTCGTAGGCAGCGAAGCTTAACTTTTCCGGCACAAAAGATGAGCCGCGTCGCGACCCAGCGTAATTTTGCTGCTGCTGCTGTTCCAGTTGCGTTGCCGTCAATGTTGACTCCTTCTCGTCGCTAGGCGGCGCCACAACGGGCGACTGAGCAGCGAGCGCACAGCAATTGCTGCTGCTGTTGTTATTGCTGCTGCTGCTGCCCACCGACGATCTCTCGACCGAGAAGCTGGCCACCTTTTTGAGCACATTGCTAGACAGCAGCGGATTTGTTGGCGTTCCATAGCCGGGTGGTGGCGGCAGCGGCGGGGCCTCGCCATCCATTTCCTCTGCCAGCTGCAACAGCTCCTCGCCACCCGCAGTAGCAGTGGCAGCAGCAGTGGCAGTGGCAGTGGCACCATTGTCTGTCGCTGCTGGCCTTTGAGACAGCACAGGTGTTTGAGATGATTTAAACGAAATTATAACAGTTGATTGCGTTTCCAGCACGGACGACAATGCGGATGACGATGCTGGAGTCCCTGTTGTTGTAGTTGCTGCTGCTGCTGCTGAAATGAAACGAAACGAATCGAGAAATGAAATACATGACGAGGTCGCATTAGTTGCTCAAATTTGTAGAGCGAGTGGAAAGATCAAAACGAATTTGAATGCGTCCGTGGGAGTTGTCATAATGGGGGTGTGGCTGTGAGGGTGCTGGGCGTCCTATTTCTGATGGAAATAAGTCCATCCCGCAAATGTTTCCTTTGTCTTGCATAGTAATAGGTGTTATACGAATGACGAACTGCTTTTAGTCATAATGATTACAACATATTCCTGCATAATATTTACATATATAGTTTGTCAGTAAATCGTAAATATTTCATATTTAAAATTTACTAATTTACTCAGACTGTTTTAAATGAATTTTCCGAATCTTCAATTTCTTTCATTTAATGCTTTTAAATAAATATCATTATAATCAAATATTTTGTGATAAATATAAATACTTTTTGTATCTAATTTAAATAACATTATATTTAATTATTTATTTTTCATATATTTGAATAATATTAAAACTCTTTCCAAAGTAGAGCTCAGTATTATTAATAGTATTTATTATATTCCTAAAAGTTGTTTAATCTTCGAAAGCGAAAGCTCTTCTTAAATATATCATATATCATACATATATATATATATCATATTCTACAAACTACAACAAATTGTATAAAAAATATGTAAAAGATGAGTTTAAAGAAGTGAAAAAGTAACTTAATTTAAGTTTTGTCTCTTGTCAAGATATATCTTTTGCTTTCTATATGTAGTTTAGCCAAATTTTGTAACTCAGCAGATCTGCACTTAAATCGAATTCATGTTTGCTAAGCAAAAACTGAGCAGACCAAAAATAAAGTCAATAATCGCATTGCGAAGCGCAATCTTGAGTCAATTTTATATCTTAAGAGGCATCGCATTGGTTTTCCATAGCAATGCGTTATTAAATGCTGCAAGCAAGAGAGCAGAACATGGCCAAGTCTGCCTCTTGCCAGTGGCTCATCTGCCCCAACTTTCTGGCAATGTTCAATAGACTTGGCCAACATTTGCTTTGTAGGCAATTTCTGAACTGGTGCCTGGTGGCGCCTCTGAGCACACCCAGTGGAGCGCTTATCGCTACCATCATCATTGACTTGTGTGCCCCAAGTGGCAGGGCACCCCACCGCCACACCCATCTCCTGCTACTGCCACTGCCACTGCTACTGCTGCTGTTGCTGTTCCCACGTGCATCATTCTATATACAACATGATTTAATTAAAATTTAAACTTTGTTTTTTTTTTGCTGTATTTTATTTTTTTGGCAAGGGACTCAAATGATTTAGCGATGGCGCGAGGGGGGGGGGTGGCGAGAGAGGTTGAGCCTTAAGCCTGTTTCCGGCCAACATTTTGTAAACAATAAAGACGTGTTTGCAATTTTTAAGTTTTTTACAAATGTTCTCGGCGTGCCGGGCAGCGAAAACACACCCACCCCCCGCCCCCTTTGGAGCCTTCTCTTGTTTTGCGAG
Organism: Drosophila planitibia; assembly: GCA_035043785.1. Taxonomy (NCBI): domain Eukaryota; kingdom Metazoa; phylum Arthropoda; class Insecta; order Diptera; family Drosophilidae; genus Drosophila; species Drosophila planitibia. The sequence continues at coordinate 1,279,091 of JAWNMS010000044.1, read as the reverse complement.
GAGCGCGCAATTAGATGGACATTAAGGGGTGCAGAGCGGTGGGGTGGGTGGGTTGGATGCTGGTTGGAGCTTACTCTCAACTTAAGGGTGCGCTGGGGATTTTGTTTATTTTATGTATATATTTTAGGCAGCAATTATATAGTAGTATATATACTTCAAATATCGTATGGACGAGCCTTTGCATAAATGTGCCAATAATTACTTTTCAACTTTGTTTTCTTTGCCCATTTTTACTTTTATTTTACACAATTCGGTGACGTTGTTTTCAGGCCCAAAACTGATCGAATCAGTTGAAAAGGCAATGAAAAATAATAATAAAAAAAATAAGAAAAATAGAATTGGGAGAAAAGTTGGCGACACGAGTTAATTAAAAAACTTGAAGCAAATTTGCAAAAAAACAGAAACAGAAACAAAACCGAAACCAAATAAACATCCCTTAAGAAGCAAGTTGAACTTCATTTTGAAAAAGGGCAACGACACAAGGGTTAATGGGAGTGAGGGGTAAGCAATAAGGGTTATTGGAGGCAAGGACTTATCTTTTCAGCAATAATATAATGCACGTGCCCAGAAACAATTGAGAAGTACATCGAATATATCCATTTGTATACAAATTGCAATTAGCAGACTTCATTTAAATCAATGAAAGCAGCAAATATAATTCAATAAATTCTGGATAAGGAATTTTGAAAAATTAATGGGCTGATTATTAGTCATTAAAATGCCAGTTGTAGAAGCTGGTAATATGGAAACGAATAATGAAAAAGATTTGAAACCAATTTATATCCATTGAATAGGTTGAAGTTTTTTTCCTTTACACCTTACGATTCTGATTGACATACAGATTTATAATGAAATTTTAAAGTCAACAGCTGCACTCGATCCCACAAGGATATATAATCTAAAACATGACCCACTTTTGCTGTTAGTCTGTCTTCGAAACAAAATTTCGTCCACTCTCAATGCTGTTTATAAACATTGTAAATACAGTTATCTTTTGCGTCCTTGCGCATGGGGCAACTTCAATTATCTTTGCAGCAACCTTTTGGGATTCGATGCTGCACTCAAACTCAAACCGTACAGTTTGGCAAGCACTTGGTCGATGCGTGTGTTTACCTTTGAAATTGGCGCTGAGCACCAGTCAAAAAAAGAAAAAAAAATAATAAAAGGACAACGCTTTTAGTTGTTTCCTCTGTTTTTTTTTTTTTTGGTTGTATTTTCGGACTCAAGGGCCACACACTTGAGCAGACACACATGGCATCGAGTGTGCCACAACAACAGCACGCAGCAACAACAACAACATCAAGGACAACACAGTTAAGCTTGAATCGTGGACCAGGCTGGATTGGGTTTGTTAGCGTTGCGTTTATTTGCGACGGGGCCAAGTGGGAATTTGAATAATTCCCGCATTTTGCCAAAAGGCACAAACTGTGCTGCCCCCCCTCCCCCCTCCGCCCCTCCCCAACCAATCCAGCTAAACCCCGTCGTAATGCGTTTGTAATGGCAAACGGCGACCCCCACGTGACTTTAAACGCCGCCAGCCTCGCCCCGGAATGCGAAATGAGCAAATAAATGCCTGCACTTTGGGAATGGACAAATGCTGGGAGTTATTTTCCAAGCCAGCGCTGAGGCTGGCTAAAAACGTTAGAACGTTTAAAAAACTAAACTATTTACGTATTTATACCTTCCTCTATATTCGTATCTAAAATGGTTTATCAATCTAGCCATCTACGAGAATTGGTTTCAATTTGAATATTTAAGGATCGTGGAAAAGCCTCGAAGATAAAATTGAACAATTTCAATTTTTTTATTTAACTTTTGATTAATTTCATTTACCCAATTTAAAAGCAGATTTTGAAACAGAATTTTTATCGCGTTTAACAAAATGTGCTCTCAACTCTGGCATACATCTTCCTTCCCTTCCTTTCGCCTCCTACACTTTGTTGAACTCACCTGCTGCTGCTGGTGACGCCTCCGTCGTGCCTGTTGTGGGCGTGGCTGGGGGTTGACGGCGGCACTGAAACGCGATGACAGATTTTGAAGTTCGACCTTTTTGGCCTTGGATATGTTAAACATTTCGCCATTGCCGAGCGGAGAGTCGACGCGGGGCGTTGCAACCGCACCGGAGACGCCACCGGTTGTTGTTGTAGTGGCTGAGGCTGCTGCTGCTGTGGGCGTTTCAATGGTGGGCGTGGTGGCTGTGGTGCCCAGCACCTGAGCCAGTTTCTTGCCCAGCTGCAGCGCCATTCGCTCGTCCGGCGAACTCTCCGGCGTTATTATCAACAACTGCTGCTGCTGTGTTGTTGCTGCTGCTGCTGTTGCTCTTCCCCCCGCTCCTGCGCCTCTGCCAGCCGCTCATTGGCAATGCTCAGGTACGTGATGCGACTCAAACTGAGGCAGGCGATTTTATCGGCACGACAACGTCGTTGCAACTCCAACAGATCCTTATTATTGAGATCTGTTTTGGAAAATACATTTTTGGCAGTGTCAGTAAAAAATATATACATTTATTAATATTACAAAATATACCTAAAACCATATTTTAAATCTAGATAAGTAGTTTTTTTATGAACTCTATTTTATTTTATTTCTTATTTTAAAATGTAGATCAAAAGCAAATTTCAAAAAGCTAGTTGGAATTTAACTATATCAAATTCATATTGGATACCAATGCCAATTGCAAACATGTGCCAAAGTCGAGTCCAATAAGAATATTGTTTTTGCTTAGTTACCAAAGAGAGAATCAGAATCGTTGCTTGGCGTGGAAGAAGCAGATGAAGAAGAAGAAGAAGTGATGGAAAGGGAGCGCAAGCGTCGCTGCTGCTGCTGCTGGTGCTCGTGCTGCTGCGTCAATGTGGAAGTCGATGCATAGCAGCAATCTTCGCTGCTGCAGTTATGAAACTCTGCCGAGTCGCTGTTGTAGTCCAGGCTAACGACGTCATCTGGCGAAGGCAGCGGTGAAGTAGGAAACAAGTAGAAAAGAGAAGAAGAAAAGAGAGATAGAAGTGCGCACAAGATGAGCTATGTGCACAAGAATTCCACAATTAAACGAAAAAAAAACTAAACACATTGAATTATGGGCTTATGGAACTCATTGAGAAAACGAAAAATGTGTGGACAATATAATAATTAAATAAAAGTAAATAAAAACAAAGCGCCACTGGAAAGCGGCTAACCAACCAGAGAGAGAGAGAGAGAGAGAGAGTGAGAGAGTGGAAGTTGACACGCGCTCTCCTATTGGAAAATGGCCACAAGCAAAAAAACGTAAACTGAAAATCCATAGAGCAAAAAATTATATGGAAAATCCATATGGAAAATGAACTCAACAGCACAAAAGGTTACTCATAGTGACAAATGACGGCACAAGAGAAAAACACCAAAAAGAACAGAAACGAAAAATGAAAAACCCAAACAAAACAAAACACAAGCAGCCAACTTGAAACTGGTTTGGTTATGGGCTAAAGGTGGGCGAGCGGGTGGCGGGGGTAGCGGGGAGAACAAGAAGTTTCGGGAATGGAAACGAGAACAGCGTCATTTTTTTTATGTATTTATTGTTGTTGGTCAAACAAATTGTTTAATTTCGTGCGTGCTTAACAAAATCAAAGCAAATTCTAAAAGCAAAACAAAACCAAAAATTATGAAGCAGAACTTTTGTGCAGCACCTGTAATATATGAATGTGACACCTGCAATAATCTCTCTTATTCACGGTCGCTTGTTTTTTTGTTATAGCGTTAAGCGTGAATTTTAACACAACTTTTCACTTTTCACTACACACATTTTCCAATTAGCCGAAAGCGACGACAACGACAACGACGACGACTGCGACGCGACTGCGACTTGAACGATCTGTGCGACAGCAAGCACAAAGCGATACTAACAACAACAAAAAAGAGCAACTGGTTTGTTGGGCCGCCGCATGCATATGTGAGAGAGAGAGAGAGAAGCCGTGCTCACCACACGCGCCTGGAAGTCAAGCCGACCGCGTTCTGCGCGAGAGCGTGCAGAAGAGAGCGCATTTGTGTGAGAATGTGAGAGTGAACAAGAGCAGGTTCGTCATTGATGGCAGCGGCTTAAAGCTAAAATGTAATAAATCAAATATGAGAGTGAAGAGCCGGTTCATCATTGTTGTGAGCGGCTTAAGGGTACAATTAAAAAAAACCAGCGCAAAAACTAGAATAAATTTGTACAAACCATAACTTATGCATTTTGGCTTATTCATGTTAAATTTATCTCGAATATTTTCCTGATGAGGACGCTTAAATAGAACAAATAGAAAAAAGTGCGTATATTTTAACTGCTAGATGTAACCGTCATGCCGCTTAGCTTTTTTCAAGGCAGTTGTTTACTCTTTCATTCTGTTATATTTTAGTTCTGTATTCTGCCGACAGAGAGCGAGAGAGTTGTGTGAATGGTGTGATCGTGGAATATACCGTTACTATTCTATTTGTGTATGTGTTGGCTTAAATCTTAGTGCCGAAACTAATGAGTAGATTTAGTCTGTATGTGGTTGCCTATGTTATCGGTGTGTCCTCACACGGGTATTTATATATTCATATTTTGCGGTCTCCTTTCAATATCAGTAAACTGACGTGTGGTTATTAATCTTTATCATGAGAAATGAAATGAACTGTTTACGATATCGGCATATTTTGTGTGCCCTAATTTAATTTAAACATTTTAAACAATTTTGTCGCGCATTGGTTATGCGAAAATCACAGCTGCGTGTATTATTTGTGAAATTGGAATGAAGTTGTTTAATATAGATGCCTGAATTGGAAGTCTATTTATAGCTTCGATCTGCGATCTCTGCGCTTCTTTGTATGCTTTTATATTGCAAACTGTTAATGCGAATTTAAAAAGCTCAGCAAAAGCTTTTGCTGATTGGAAGTTTATCTCACAACGTGTTGCATAGTTTTAGGAGACAACAAAAATATCTAATTTTTATTGTTTCAATTTAAAATTGTTAACAGCTCACAAATATTGTTAATTATTGTTTGTAGAGTTTTGGCCAGAAATTAAAAATTACGCTCGGGAGCCAAATAATTGATGAAATTGAATTGTAGAGCACACTAAACAATTGCGCGAATATAATAACAAATTGTTAACAGCGTTAAGCAGTTATTAAAACTGTTATTCAAGAGGGGAAGGGGATGAAATAGCATTGTGGAGTGTTGAAAGTTTACAACTTTATACAGAAATGTACAAGGAAAACTATTAAAACTAATTGCCATAAATTTTAACGGCTTGCCACGTGTCGTGCCGTCAAAACTATTTTGACAGTTAATGTGTGTGTGTGCTAGTGTGTATTAGTTTGTGTGAGCGCTTAATTGAGCACGTCGCCAGTTGTTGTTGTTCCTCTTGTTGTAGTTGTTGGAATGCTGCAGTTGCCCTCGCAACTAAACCAAAACCAAGCAACGGCGGAGACTCTACACCGAGAGAAAAATCATATATGAACTAGAATTGAGAAAGTCTTCATTGTTTATTTTTTGGATTGGTCGGCGATATTTTGATCTAATCATAAAATATCTGTTTACAAATTTACTAAATTGCAGAAATTATATTTATTAAAAATTAAAAATTTATAAAATATTTGTTTTTTAATATACACTTTTTTTTAAATTATCTTTAATATTTTGACCTTAAATTTGTAGCAAAATTATGTTTTTAAATTTGTTTTTGTTTTTTAAAGTGTTTATATAGTTGTTCGTAAATTCCTTGTAATATTTGTCTTATTTTAACTTTAATGCAATATTCGAAAACCTAAGATTTTTTGGTTGATAGTTTAATTAATCTTCTTCAATTGCGGGTTTTTAGATTCTAAGCACATATTTGTGGCGAGTGTAAGCACCGGCTGCACCCCCACACCCCCTCAAGCGCAAAGCTTATACAAATTCGGCAGGCTCCTTTTTATATTTGTGCAAATGGAGGCCGAGGCTGAGTTTGCCAAACGGGGTCCACATGAATTATGAATTTATGCATTGAAAAGAGGCTCCCAAAAAATACACACAAAAATAAATATAATAAATAAAAATATGAAGAACAACTTGTTGTGTTGTAAATGCAAAACGAGTATGAATTGGGGGCGTGTCTCGTTGCTGGTGCTGCTATCTCAGGCTGAAAGGGAATTTTTGATAGAGAGCAAATCGCGCCTTGGCACGTTTAAGATTTTTTCGCTGATTTGATTTTGGAATCGGGCCGTGCGCTGCAATGCCAAAAGAAAGAAGCCATGCAGCAGCGCCTTTGAATTGCTTTTTGATATAGCCAGCAACAACTCCCTGCCTGCCACTCCCCCAGCAGCACCAACGCCCTACTTCTGATCAACTCCCCTCTCCCTCCCCAGAACTAGTCCTTCTTCTCAACTGTTTGGCATGGTTGGAGTCTTTGGCAAACAGAGGCAAAAGCATCATCACAAAATACTACAAAATACGTTCAGTTTTTGTTGGCGGCGTCAATTTGTATACTCTATATCCGAGTGCATATATATAACGAATCTGTTAAATATGTTGAAAAAATTGAATGGATTTCCAAGAACTTAATAAGTAGACTTTATGCAATTCCAAAAATGTAATTATCACAAAATAAAACCTAATCCAATTTTAGTTTCGAGGTTTATGTGTTTAATGACGATCGGTTGGTCTGTCAAAAAATCAGCTAATGTCAAATTTCGATGCTCAATTTTCAATTGGTTTAATTTCCTGTTCAGGGAAAGTCGACTTTGGCCTACGTTTTCGATTCTAGTTCTGAGTTTCAATGTGTTAATTTCGATCTGTTGCCCCTATTAAGGAATCAAGGAATGTGTAATTTGTGTTCTAAATTTGAACTTATTTGAATTGCAGAGATTGTTGAGTATTTGGCCCTTGTTCCGATTATGGTGATAAATTTTTAATCGGTTAACAGTTCCCAGTTTGATACATTGTTAATTTTTTTAACTATAGCTGAAGGGTGTACAAAAGTCGTCGTTGCTTGGAGTATATTTGAAGTGCGTTTCGGTTATATTTCAATTTGTTTGGCAGAGGCGAAGGCAGCAGTCGAGTTCAAGTCGAGCCTGCAGGTTCATCTTCATTTCTTTTTTCATATCTTTCTTTTTTATTTCAACGTATTTTTTAATAGACAGAGTAGGGCTTTTGAAGTGGGTCTCTGTTCTCTGTGTGTGTGTGTGTGTGTGTATCGGTGTGCGTTATGATTGTAAACTTGCCTCGCTTTCAACTGCAGCCAAGTCATATTTTCACTCTCTGTATTTTTGTTTTGTTTTTGTTTAAAGCATCTTAAAGATTTCACATGAATAACTAAAATCTATAAATTTTTTATTTCACTTTGCCAATGCGAAACACAGCAGCGTAAAGATATTATTTTTGCCAGCTGAATCGCCAATAAGTTACGAGTACGAAAAGCAGCAACAACTTCCATTTCCCAAAAGGGCAGCAGGACGATTTGGAGGTGGAGGTGGAGGTGGAGGAGCAGCAGAGAAGGGTGTTGCATATAAGCCATGGTCGAAACAAAACAACGGCAGCGGAAAAGCACAGCTCAGAAATTTTCTAAAAGTCCAATGAAAGCAAAAATCAACACAAACATGCACAGCAAAAGCGAGATAGCAATTTTTTCTTTTTTCCGAGAATAGAGAGAAAATTGAGAAAAAGCAAATTTTATAAAACTTCGACGAAAAGTTTTCGATATTTTTTGTTTATTGTTTTCCGAAAAAACTTGCACGAAAATTCCTATTTAAACTACGCTTAAATTGAAATAAGTCGACGGGAAAAGCGTGGAAAGAGAGAGAGAGAGAGAGAGAGAGAGAGAAAGAGAGGGAGAGAGAGTACTGAAGAGCTGAACAATAAAACGAACATTATTAAAAGTTAAGGAAAATAACAAAAAGTTGCCATATAGATTAAAGATATTATATATATAGAATAAATGCACTATGATTATGATTTACCCGCTTCAATGAATATATATTTTAATAAATATAAGCGAACAATGGAAAGTCATAAAAATTAAACATTAGTATTCAGTTTCTGTTCCGCTTTTAATACAATTTTGCAAAAGCCGAGAAGCATGAGCGAAAAATAAGATATTATTATGTACCATTTTAAATAAAATTCTGTTCTTCAGTTGATTCCAGCGACTCACTTAAACTCAAAATATATCAGAGCTACCCAAAACTCGAACGAAATTCTAAAAAATAAACTGAACACATGTATCCAATTCATATTAGATTAAATTTCAGAGCTTATCAATCAAAACTGAGCCAGCTTAATGGCGGATAATAAAGTTAATAAAGTTGTTTTAAAAAGTATATTTAAATATTATTTTTATATCCATCTGATTTAAGTTTAAGGTTGACCATAAGGCAAATCTTAAGACTGATTTAGTATGATTATTGTTCCTATTGCTGTCTCAGCTATAATTCGCTGCAGACATTTGAAACATTTGTGTTTTAATTCCAAATCGATTGCAACTTTTTAAGCAGAGCTCAAATATTTATTGTTTTGGTTGCACAGCTACATTAAAAAGTTAAAAGGCAAAATGATGTTAGTCGGTGACATGATTTGCCCGGTTTGAGGCTTAGACTGCAACATAAAAACACAAAATAAAACAAACTTGCGAACAAACTGAATTGGAGACAACAAAAAAAAAAAAAGAGTAAAGTAATAACAATCAAAAACAAAAAGTAAAAAATAAAAATACAAAATATTTCTGGGAAACTTTGAAATTGACTTACGAAAATCCATTTGTTCCACGCTGGCATTCAATTGTCCAGTCTCCACTTCCGCTGCGCTCCACTCCTGAATTGGCGACGCTGCCAACGAAGTGGGCGACACGGGCGTGGCACTGACTGTTGCCTGCAGGAATGCGTCCCGGACTCGCTTCTGGCTAACCATACGGCTGAAAGCTCGCGCCCGACTGCTGCGTCGCTGCTCCTCCGCTGCTGGTTGGGGCATGCCCCCACCAAGTTGCGCATTGTGTGTCCCAACGGCGGCCAGTCGCAGCAGGCTGCCCGACGCTGCTGCTGACTTTTCAAGAGCGACGCCGCCGCCGCCGCGATTCTGGCTGTGTGCATTGCCCATTGAAATTTCACTCCAGGTCGATGTGGAATTGGAATTGAGATGGGGATTGCAACTGGAATTGGGACCGACTCTCGAACTTGGTGTCGGTTTTCCTGACGGCTGCAAAAGAGACGAGAAGAAGAGCAAAAGAGGAGAGAAGTTTGCGAAAATCAATTAAAAAAGTTTTCAATCAGCCGCATTTTTGGGTGTGGGTTGATTTTCGACTTTTTCTTATATCCTGTAAACAGTAAAAAATTGTGGTATGTTGTTGTGCAAATCTTATGTAAGGAGACATGTACGATTAGTAGTATTTATGAGCAGCATTCGATGAGGCGAGACTATAACCAAACCTGAAGTTAACCGATTGAAATACAGACTCGGAAACGGAACTTAAAAAATTTCTTAATACCAGTTACAGTAACCGATGTTATTAGTTGTTATAGTACAGCATAACAAAGTCGAATAGCGAAAAAATGTTGAACTAATTCCTAAACTAAACGAAAAAGAAAACGATTCAGTTTGACACCCAAATAAAAACCGATATATATTTATTTCTAACCTACTGTCGTCAGCCATCTTGATTATTCACAGACCAAGAAGATTTAACTTTAATTTCAGTTATACAGGGTATGCTGCTAGTCGCACACACTCCCAAATGGTGCACTGGTACGTGGTTTATTTTGATTGCAGTGGCCAACAAAAGTTTTTTGGCTCGAAAATGTTGCAGAAATATGAAATGAAATGAATTAGTTGCACAGCTACCTGGTTGACAAAAGTTGCTGCTGCAGTTGTTTGATTTATAAAGGTATCATATATACTATATATATGTATATATATATATATATATATATATATGTACATTGTTTAATGGTAGTGCTGTGGCAACTTGGAACTTGCAACTAACTGCAAATTGAACTTTGACTTTTACAACTGGCTTCCATTCCAATGATCATTAAGCCATCAAGCATTGCTGCAGTTTACAAAAATATTTATTGATTAAATACATTTTGCCACATTTTGGGAAATGTATTCATTTATTTTCTCTTTAAATTAAATATCAGGATACTATTAGAACTATATGCAGCTCAAGTATTTTATTTGTAGTCTGTAGACTACAAATTTGTAGGAGTCAAGGTAAAAGACTATAAACATTTTGTTCATTGAGATTTATGCTAAAAATGAAGAAATGAAAAGAGAAGAGCTCATTTTTATAAATATTCTATAAAATCCTATTATTAAATCTTAACTAATTGTCGTATTTAGTATTGATGAAAATAATACTCCTTATACAAATTTGCATAGATTTGGCAAAGTTCTTCAAGTCTGTTCTGAAAGTCTGTGAAGCTTAAGTTCCAGCGAATTGTGCATATCAAAATTCATCATGTACTAATTATATTATATTTCCTAAAGAGAAAAATAATCAATATCGGATCACTAAAATACATAGCTTTCATTGGAAAAATCTGTCGAATTTTAAATTTATAGTTAAAAATAATTTGTGGCATTTGTGAATGATTTTGATTTAAAATACAAACGCCCGAAAGTTGGTTCAGTCTAAGGCTAAGAAGTCGATAAATCATAATTAACTGTTCATTGAACTGCCCGATGCCATAATAGATATTGATAATATTAACTCTGCACACTGCATATCTATATATTTTAATGCGGATATCTTGTAAGTCATTCTGGCATTTTATCGCTAGCTGATAAGCTTCTTGTTGATAATGGGAACGAGCAAAAAAATAAAACCTTGCTTGAAAATTAATAAGAAATTACATAAACTAAAAATACTCGTAACAATTTGCCAATTAAATTGAATTTAATTGAATCAAAACATTTTAAGGCGCTCTCTTTTTGCATATGTGACGTCAGAGCTTTCTCTCTCTCTCTCTCTCTTCTAGCGCTCACGGCGCCTACATAAATCACAATAACAAAACAAATTAGCAACAATTTTTATTTTATCGTTCGGCCGCCTTGTTTTTATTATGCAGCTAATTGAAAATACCTGAGGCGTGGTCCAAAAAGGGGTGTGTGGTGCGGGGGGCTGTTGTTAAAAATGTTTTTGGCCCCAAATTAATTGGTAGCAATAAATTTGTTGTTGCTTGTTGTCCTGGACACGAACGGAGCTGGTTGGGCAGGGCAAAAAGGAAGGCGTTTTTTCTGTTGTGGTATTCCGCCCACAATGAGTCACCTTGCACTGCATAATGAGAAGACTAAGAAATATTTGCGCCTCGTTTTTTGTCCTATGGCACAAATCACTTTTCAATTATGAACAGAGGGAGTGAGGGAGAGAGGGAGAGAGGGAGAGAGAAGGGAGGCAGGTGGGGTGGGGTGGAATATAATGACGAAAACACTTTGGAGGCTTAATTGTGTCAAAAGCGCAATTTAGTGCAATTTGGTGAAATGAAAGCGAAAGTGAAAAGCGACAAACACACACACACACACACACACACACATAGTGGCACTCACACTACAAACCTGAGTCGCACTTCCGGTGCAATTTATACAAATCTGTTTCTCTGAGGAGCGTTGTTTCTCTTGTTGTTGTTGTTGCTGCTGTTGTTGTTGGTTTTGTGCTAATGCGGCAAGTTCGTGACAGTCTCAATTTCCGCTCTCAGTTTTCTCACTCTCTCGCGCTCGCTCACTCTCACTTAAATGCATTTGGCTTGAGCTGTACCGATTTTTGCATTAGGAAATGAAAGAGACTCGATTTTTTACGTTTTCGCATGGCCAACAACATCAATAATGTAAAGAAAAAAACAAGTACACTTTTTTATTGTTTCCTCGGAAGTGCGAAAATAAATACAGCAATTGCAACGGTAACTGCAGCTGTCAGAAACGTGAACCGAAGTGTCAAATGCACAGCATACACACACACACGTAAACACAGCACGAGGCACTCTCGTGTCGGCTGCAGACGAAGCTAAACTTTCGCCGCAATCAGCTGTTATATGCGCTCTCCTCCTGTCCTAGGACAACAAGTAAAAAGGCCGGCGAATTCAGGCGAAGCGACAACTGGAAAAATCGATGGCATACTGCCGGCCAAAGCAACAATACTGACACATGCCAGCCGTTTGGTGGAAAGAGAGAGAGAGAGCGCGCGCTGCGCACACACACTCGGAGAGAGCAGAGCGCGAGAGCGAAGCGTGTGTGAAGAGCGCAAGCAACGATAACAGCTGAGCGCTTCTTGTGGACGATTTTTGTTTTGGGCATTTGAGTTGTGTCTAAGCGCTGCCAATCTAGAAAATAATGTTATTTGAAAAGAGTTAAAATTGAACACCTTTCAGAATTAAAATTATTATTATTATTATTATAAAATATAAGACCTTGCTATTTAATCGTATTAATTTCGATGGCTTAAGTTCAATTAACACTTTTTTTATTGGTTTATATGTATGACTAATATTATTTAACTTTGCATACAATTCATTATTTAAAATTCTATTTAAAGGTTTCATTATGTCATATAATTCAAATTTGTTCACCATTTAATCTTTAAATCCCTTTTTTGCAATGTCTTATGCCCAATTGTAGCGCATGTTGTTATCTATGCAGCCGAATTGTGCGCCTAATTAGCATTAAGAGCTTGTGGACTTCACTTCGGGTTAAGCATTCGGCGTTTAAAATGACTCATTGTCCAATGACAAAATACAAACCCAAAAAACAAACTCGAACCCGAACCCAAAACACAAGCATAAAAATCACAATCGCTGTTTTTTATGAGCTTTTGTGAGACTTAAACAGTGATAGCTCCACACCGATCCCTGTGCCCCTTATCTGGGGAGGGGCCTGCACCCACCTAGAAAATTTCAAAATGCAAATAGGCACAAGTACATGATATAAAAATAAATTTCATTTACTCATTGGTTAAGTGACGATAAAATGTTTAGCACTCTCTCTCTCTCTCTCTCTCTCCATTTCTCTCTCACTCTCGCACTGTGCAATCTCTTGCCTCGCTAAATTCTCAACTTTTTGTATTGCTCGTTGGACACATTTTGTTGCTGTTTTTCAGTGGTCAACTTTATTGGACTTTTTTTTATGTTTTTCGAATTGATAAAACGCATATAGGGGAAGGGAAATTACAAAAAGTGAATAACCGAAGCTTGAATGCGCTCACGATGCCATAAATAATGCATGACGAGGTTCGCAAGTGAAGTACCCCCAACTGAAGTCCCCCCATCTGTGATTTTTGCTGAGTTAGATGTGGCTGCGGTCAACCTGATAAGCCACACTGAGTATATATGACATATAACTGTACGGATTGATATGTAATGTTTTTTATTTATTTAAATGCAGATAGCCTTTAATCGGTCAATTATTGCATACTATACTGCTTAGTAGTAACACTGAACAATTAAATTATTAATCGAATTTGGAAACAAAATAAAAACAAGAAAATTTACTTGGGCATCGGTAAAAATAATATCAGTTCCATTATTTGGGCTATAAAATATTTTGAATTTAGGTTTTAATTATATATATATATATATTTGTAATTTATTTATGCAATAAAGTTTATTCATTTTATTTGTCTTTGTAATACGACATTTGAGATATGAAAAAGTAAGAGGAAATTTTCATTTATTATTTTTTATATATCTATTACAGTTTATTTTATACATGATATCGAACTTTTATATTGAAAAGGTGTGTCAATTATACATTTAAATAATATGTAATATATACACAAATATTTATTTTAATGTGTTTAACTATGGCTATTAATATATCTATTTTTTCACATAACAGCTATAAATTAGTCTTAAGTTTTTCATGGAATATTGTGTAGGGTATTTGTGTTGATTGTGTGACTGCTCTTTGCTTCTTTGGGTAAGCGTTAATTTTTTTGTTACTCTCTGAATTTTGTTTATTTCTGTTTATTTGTGTTTATTCTTGTTGTTATTGTTCTTTTTTTCGCACATTTTGCTGGCTTGTTTGTTTTGTGGGTCACGAGTGTGTCAATTGAAACAACTTGTGGTTGTTGTTGTGGTTGTTGTTATAGTTGTGGTGGTTGTGGTTCTTGTTTATTGTGGTTGTCTGTTTGATAAGCCGTTTGTAGCCGAGCAGCTCCGATAAGGCAATCGACTCGAGTGGTTAGTGCAATACATTTGTGGCTTCTTGTTGTTGGCGGATTATCTGGAAGATATTTGTGGTGTTGGTTGTGGTGTTACTGGTGGTGCTGCACGTAGCAATTGCTGCGTGCCTCATTATGAGTGGCAAATGTTTTAATTAGCGGCTGCTGCTGCAAGCATCTAGAGATTTTCATAAATTCACTTGACTAATGAACAATGCACAAGTTTAAAAGTCATTTAATTAATGTGTACAAGGGGGCGGGGGAGATTGGGGATTAGGGGCTGAAGGGTTGGCGCCTCTGGGGTGTCGTTGAGCATTTTGACACATTGTTTGACAAATTGCCAGACGCACGATAAAATGGCAGTCAAGTTAACAAAATCATCAAAGCTGCAACACGAGCAGCAGCACACAAAGTTTAATAGCCAACAGCCAACTAAAGCTGCTAAGCAAGGCGACAGTAACCACAACAAAAATAGCTGCAACAACAACGAAGCGCGCACACAGGTGCAACATCAGCAACACACACAAACACAAACACAACAATGTTGCACAAGCGACAGCAAAAACTTCTCCTGCGGGCGAAATGAACAACTGCCTTTCAGTTGGTGCTGTTGCAACTGCACTTGGTGGGTTGTTGCTGCTGCTGTTGTTGCTGCTGCTGTTGTTGTTGCTCCTGCTGCTGTTGATGACAACGCTGAAGAGCGTCGCCATTTCAGTGCCACGCGGCGTATGAGCAATGGCAAGCAGGGTTGTTGCAAATAGCAGCAGCAACAACAAGCAACAGGAAAGCACAGCGAACTGAGGAATACCGACTTTTATATACCCTAGAGCACATTTATATGTAATGAATAACTTTTAGGAAAATCAACGATTATTCCTATATGATATATCGGTCTGTTGTTAATAATATATTGCCAAAATGTTAGAAGCAGCTTGAAATAGAAGACTGGAAATGAATTTCGACATAATTTTAGAGGAACCTATATTAACGGTATATATCGTGTAATATAAAGTATGCAGTCAATAATATAGTATAGTATCGCAACGAAAAAAATGGAATTCTTTCACATACCGGAACAGAAACCCAAAAATACGCTTAATTTTTAAGTATATTCTTAACTAGAAAATTTGCTTAGTATTTCTTGGTTATAAATAAGGTGTTTGGACAAGAACGTATCTTTTGTTCGATTGTTCCCATGACAGTTATATATAGGATATATGTCAAATTTAAAAAGTGAGCTACTAGTTTGCATAGAGAAAGACAGACAGACGGACGTGACTACATCGACTTAACTATTGATGTTCAGCAAGAATATGCATACTCTATGCAGTCAAAAATCGAACCCTATTTGCCGCACACACCTCAGGACAACTTGATAATACCCAATACAAGAGCATAACAAGCAACAGCAACTGCAACAGCAACAGCAACATGAGTGACGATGAAACAGGACGAACAGCTGCTGCAGCATCGTTGCCGCTGCAGGGTGGCTACTGTATTCGCACTCCGTCCAGTCTCAACAGCCGCCCCCCCCCCCCCCCATCCCCCTCCCCCGCTAAGCCCCTGTTCTGGCAATGCTGTCGCGTTTGGGATATACAATGACAAAGTCAGTTATGGTCAATAAAATGCAATGTGTAAAGCGACAATGACGACAACAACAGCAGCAACAACTTGCAGCAACAGCAGCAACAACGACAACGACAACTCGCGTCTCGGCAACCAGCCAACAGATGGCGCTCATGTCGCCCAGTGGCCATTGGGCTATGTATTGATGAGCGCGTGAGTTGTTGCCTCGCTGCTCAGAAACTGAAAACTATTGTACCAAATATTGCACACCGATAGCAAGTGAATCAGTTGAGATATAGCCAAATCAAGTACGTAAGAAATGTAATTAAATATGTCAAACTGAGTTCAAGAAAATTATTAAAAACATTGTAAAAGGAATAAAATTAACGCAGCTTTTGCAATTGTTGCTGGTGAATTTTTGTTTAAAGTTAAAAGATATTCCATGGGGCTTTTTGACTATTCATAATTTCTCTAATATAATGTGATATATTCATATAAATTTACTCAATAAATATATCAATTATTTGGTAATTTAATATTAATAATACAGATGTTTTCTGTTAAATATTTGCTGACAAACACTGAACAAATATTGTAGCTGTTCCTGGGCATTTATAAGTTTTTAATATAGTCTGATATATGTAGTATCAAATATTTGGTAACTTAAATTTCATTAATTTAATCACTACTTCACATATCTATTATAGATGTACAACATAAAAACATGCTTAAGAAACAATCTGAAATGTTTTTGAGCATTGGAACACGTATTTCATTAGTCAGTTTTTGATGGGTTCACGTGACCATCGCTAGGACGACTTCCATCGTTCATCGTCCTGGCTCTATCGCTTTATCGCATTGGGCGTTTAGGGGCGTTATGGGCGTGACCAATGACTGTGACTATCCACGCGGTTAATATCGTTAAAGCAAACAACGGGCTAGTTGATGCCGGCTGAACGCGCTCCAGGGAGCAGCAAATCGTGCCGAGAACGGGAACGGGAACGGGAACGGGCAGACGGGAGACGAGGGACGAGAGAAGATGTTAAGTTGACGGGCATCGATGTGACCATGCTTAGAGCGCTTAAGAGTGGGCGTGGCCCAGCCCCTCTCTTACAAAGTTGACATGCAATTGCGTGCAGCAGCAACGAAAACAAATATTAAAAATAGTAATCAAGATTTAATACTCTTTCAGGTAAGTTTTCAGCACTCAAAGTGTCTCGCATATTGTAAACTCAAGAAAAAGACAGTTAAATATATTTGAAGAGATCTCAAAAGGCATTTCTATTTCTACGGGGTTAAGTTCAAATTGCACATTACAGTAACTTGGCTGAAACTCATTGGATTTCTAAAACCTAGGATTCTTTTATCAAGGTGTGTAAATTAATACTACATTAAAGGTTGGTCATGGTTTTTCCCCTAGATCAAAGCTAAATTTAAAGCTTAAACTAGCCATAACTTGGTCGAAACCAAGGCTTTTATATCATAGTTTCACCTCTGAATCAAAATGACATTGAAAGTGGCCTATGCGATTCCACAGTCATTTTTTTGTTAAAAATCCACCGATTTTCGTATAAATGCTGAGCATATCTCGCTGCAACTTTGTAATACCCTCAAATTGAATGGGAAACATGCGAAACATTTGCATTGACTGCTTTGGGGCAAACAGCACACGCAAAATTCACAAAGACAGAAAATGTGAAAACTCACGATTTGCTGGCAATTGGAAATTATTTTAAATTATGGCTGCGGTTTTCGCATTTGTGGCATGGCATTTGAGCACCAGTTCCTAATATGCCAGCAGCAGCAACAGCAGCAGCAACAGCAGCAGCAACATCAGTAGCCAAATGCTGTGGTAAATTCTGGGGTTGGTTGGGCGGGTGTCCAGGTGGACTTGGTTTCGCTTCAGCAAATTATCTGGTCACATGCATTGTAATTTGAGTGCAGCTACCAAAAATTGTTGCTTAAAAGATGCAAATGTTTTGTTGTGCGCAAATTAATTAAAACGCAACGCGTCGACGGCGCCAAATTGAGCGAATGTTAAAAATATATCAACAGTAAATTTACGTCCAACTCACTTGAAGTGTATTTACACACGCACGCACACCCGCACACACACTCCAGCACACACACCAGCACACACAGCAGCACACACAGCAGCACACACACACGCACACACACCCGCACACACACTCGCACACCTGCACAGAGAAAAAACGCAAGCTGAAATCATAAATAATGTATTCCTGATTTCAAGTTCAGAAAGCGTCACAAATCTTAAGGCAAAGTCATGCTTCAATTAAGTGCTATAAATGAGCTTTAGCATTAATAAATCTTCTTTTTTTTTAAAATGCATTTGATGTTTTCTCGCTGTGTGCATTTGAGTGGATTCACACCCGTTGTCCGTTTCAGCTGCGTTGCAACTTTAATTGCTTTGGTGGTTTGGGCCAAATTAGATTCTGCGGTTTTGTCACCAGTTCACCGTTAGCCACTTCACCGACCCACAATTGAGCAGAGCGTGCATTCATCTTGCATCTATCCGCAAGGCGATCAGAAAATAGCATGTGAAACATGGACGCTTCTGATGCAGATGCTGACGCTTTAATTAATGTTGTCGATGCTGCTTATGCGCTCCACTCAAGTGGAGCTTCACATGGGGAATGTGGCAGGAACCGGATGGCGAACCGAATGTTTGATCTAATTGCATTTGGCTGTTAAGCATTAGCAAATATATTTCATTTGGTAATGCATAGAATTGGTAATGGAATTGTTTTCAAATCAGCTCCCAAAAAAAAGACCGAAATGAATAATGAATATTAAAGAGAATTAAATTTAGGGAAAATGTCTAATGAACAGGGTTGTATACTGAAATTGTTAGCTGTTGCTTTTGTGTAATTTCTTAACTACGAAAAGCTTTAAAACTTGGCATCAACTTAAATGTGGAAAATATAAAATGGGACAATCTGAATCTGTTTCTTAAGTATGCAGTAGCTATATCTGACAAATTGTAGCTTACTGAGACAGGCAGACGATTAGATTAACTATATTGACTCGGCTTTTGATATGACTGATCAATAATATATATACTTAAGGGGATCGGAGGTGCTTGTCTCTGCCTGTTGCATATTTTTGCACAACTTTATTATACTCTTTTCAACGATTTTTAATGGACAGCCAATGAATAAATGCCTCGTGTTGAGGAAACGAAAAGAAAATAGCCATCTTAAAGCTAAATTGTCTTTTAACGACTGACAGATCTTTAGGTTATAACCAAATTGGAAGCAGCTCTCACCAAAACCAAAAGCAAATGTCCAAAAAATTTGAATAACGGAATATATATAGACGTCTGTAGCTGTAGCAGTGTATATATAAACATATTTATTTTTAAATAGTATTTTTTTTTGTCAATCTGCACCTAAATTTGAGCCACCCGCGAGACATTTGGCATGCGACATTGCTTTCCGACTAAATGCTTTCGTTATGGACATTGAGCCTAGCTAGATGCGACCCCTAAATTACCAGCCCCTAAAAGTTGATTTATTTGTGATACGCAAAAGAAAAAAGAGAGAGAGAGAGGTGGCTGAGTTCCGGCCAGTTCTCCCTCTAGCCTGCGGCTGGCTGACTGTGAGCTGTTGGCGTCATGTTTGTGTTTGTTATTGGTCGGCATTTGTAAGCCTAATCCTAATGCTCTCTAATTACACTGGAGGCGCGGACGTCTCTCTGTGCTAGGCAACTGTGCTCACTGTGCCCACTTATTTGTTGCCTACTTTACGGCTACTTATCACTTTTTGTGCGTCTGTGGTTGGGTGTGTGTGTGTGTATGTGTGTGTGTGTGTGGGTGTGTGTGTTTTTAACTTGAATTGCCTGTCAAGTGGTTTCATTGGGCCTAAGCCAAGGCTGGCGTCTAATTATTTGCCCGCTGGTCAGGTTACAGCTATCAAATCAGAAAACTGACTCGGAGGTCATTCAACTGGTCAACTGGACGGAGTGAGTACGGTGAACACTCTAATAAAACACCCAAATATATGTGCAAAATTAAAATTAATAAATGAAATAATCAATGATTTTAATAGACTGCAGAAATAGTTCAGTATTTTTATATAATGTGTTTATTATATTGTATAGATATTTTTCAATTAACTTATTGTTTTTCTTTATTCAATATTTTTTAATTAAATTCAAGACAATTGTCTAAGGTAGAATTTAGTTTCTGGCGGCTTACATTACGGAAAGATCACTGTACTTCCACACTCAAATATCCTTGTCGACAACAACGCGAGAATTTTGACTTCAACTTAAGCTGGTGCTTCGAGACATGTACTTAAACAATTTTGTGTGATTGGCGGGTGGAATTTGTAAAGTGCTCATGTGAAAATGTCAAACGGAAGCACACAAACAGAATTATCTGTCATTATATATCTTTCATTATGTATGACTCACAAACACCGAACCAATACTGTGTTGAGTGTATTATTAAATCAAATTTTCCATTTAGAATAATAACACTACTTTAATAACTCTGTCACTTGGTCCTTCTAGCTGCCATCTAAGCTCTCCATTTAAGTTTCTGTCTTGGCGTGAATAGTTTTCTATTTCTTAATGTATTTGAATTCAGTATTAAAAATTAATCAAACCCACTAGTTAGTCTAATAGAAAGTATTATAGTTTTGAGCTGCAGCAGCTGACTCAGATGAATCGGATCACTTTATTATATAACTGACAAACAATCGGTCGAAAGATGATTTATTGTATATGAAACGTTTCTGTTTGCTAAGATGTGTGCTCGAAACTCATTAATAATGCGTGTTATTTACACCTCTAACATTTGGTAAACAAATCTTGATCTATATCATTTATGATATAGGAATAATTGATTTGCCTTTTCAGTTAATAGTGAAAATTAGCTCCGCCAGGTTGACATTGGTCTGCTATATTAAGTTGGCCTCGACTTGCCAATGATATAATCATTCAATGATTTTGGCACCTTTTTTGCATATGTATATATAAATTTGTAAGTCCTTATCAACCAAATCGAAATACTTGAAGGTATAGCTGGGAAGAGAACGCGTCTGCTCAAAATACAGTTTATCAGTAAGCTCTAAGGTGTACTTAAGCTAAACAAAGGTCTACTTAAACATTACAAAGCATTTTCAACTGTGAACCCAACGGCAGACAGAGTGTCCCGAGCAGTGACAATGCCACATCGCTATTGTCGCCCAAAGGATCGAGGCGAGAGGAAGAGAGAGAGAGCGGGAGAGGGGGGCGTGGCATACACTTAACAAGCATTTATATTTATTTGTAGATATACATATACATATATTGCATATATCTGCATAAATGTATATGGTTTTTTAGGTAGCGCCGTCGCGTAAATTTATGATGGGTACCACAAATGGCAGCACATCCCCACATCCCCCGTGTTGCCACCCACCGCACCCCACCCGCAGCTATTTTGGTCGAGTGGCAAAGCCACAGCGCAAACAGGGTCGCCAAAATGGCAAGCAATAAAAATAATTGCAAATTTCGAAATTTAAGTGTAGGCGTGTTTGCTACATTTAAAGTATGCTCCCCTCCTGGCTGGGCACCTGCCTGCTGATGATACAGCCAGCATACAGACAACCCTCCACCCGCTGCCCCATCCACTCCTGTGCTGCACAAACAATGGGCAACGAGGCGAATGCTCAACGTGCTGTAAAATCAGCGAGTCGCGGTTCTTCTTCTTCTTTTTTTCAGTTGTTGTTCGCCGTTTTTTTTATTTTTTGGTGTGGCAAGTGTTGTGTGTGTGTGCTGTGTGTTGGTCTGGGTTTGTGCCTCTGTGTCTGCATGTGGCTTACAATCTGTTTCGCAACTCACGTAAAATATAAGGTAATTTGTGGAAATTTGATGTTTATCGTAAATTGTTTTTTATTTGCGCAATGTCACCATTTGCGGTTTCCCAACACACACAAACACTTACACACCACACACACACACACACACACTCAAACATACACACCGAGAGCGGGGCAAATCTCGCACAGCTGCCACACACACACGCATACATATAAATACAAAAAAGGTCGGCCATTTTTTAATTGTTTCGCAAAACAATTGCAACATTTTTCAATTTACCTGCACCTGCACCACAGCTCTTCCTTTGATGCCACTTTTTGTTGCTTTTCCCGTTGCACTTTTTGCTTCTCTAGTGTAAAGTCCTTGATACATGTGCTTGAGTATCAAATAGATGAGAAGCAGCAGCAGAATTGCGATTGTCTCACAGATAAAACCCCATTTGTGAATTGTCATCTTTTCGATAAGTTTGTATTTCCGTCTGTTTAGTATTAATGTGAATATGTTTCATATAAAAAAAAAACCTGCCCAGTTCAATAAAAAAGCCGCCTACTTGTAGAGTTTTACATTTATGTTTATTCATATCGTATTATGCATATATAATATCGTTTATATATATGTATGTATATATATTAATTATCAGCTAAGTTATAGTTAAAATTTAGTTTAAGTAAAATGCTTGGAACGCCTGGCGACCAACATCTACATACACAAATCGAATTTATAATTAGTAATGCATATTATGTATTATAGTATATATATATATATATGTGTTTTTTTTTTGTTATATCTATATCAGCCATTTCTGGGACCGTTTTCTAATAGTTTACAGAGTGAGAGAGAGTTTGAGTTTTGAGAAAATGAAATAACAGGACGACTTTAATTGGACATCAAATCGTTAATTGCTTAAGCTACTTACACTGCTCTTGTTGTTGGACTATTTTTGACTTGAGTTGCACTTTTTGCTCTCGTTTTTCTTTATCTTATAATTAACACATAGATTTGACTGCTTATACTTACTGCTACCTTAAAACTTAATTACAAATTAAATGTGGCAAATAGAACATGGAAAAATCTGGTAATTTTTAGTTGCTTGTCTTTTTCTCAAGTGTGTCAAAAATCACAGGAATAATTTGGAATCGTTGTGGGAATTTAAAGAATTTAAATTTCTGTTGTTGTCTCGATTCTGCATTGTAATCGTTTAACACCCTTCCCTTGGCTAAAATTCACAGAAAATCATAATATCAACTTATTTAACAGAAAACTCTACAAAAAAGCCCAGGAACTTTATTAGCTACCAATTATGAATTAAAATTTGACTGGAATTCAAAAAGCATTTTTATTTTTGCTTTAATTAAATCTCAACGCATTTTCTATTCAACTTTTTTCTTTGTTTCCATTTTTGATGTATTTTGTATTTTATATTTTCATGTGTATTTACATTAATTAATCCTTGTTTTTTTTTATAATGCATACTACAATAATGTATATTTATTATTATAAATTGTATCAATTTTTTGTATATACAATGGACTTATAATTAGTTACTTATTTTAAATGTATTTCTTTTGCTTAACATATTTTAGCTTTTTATGCATGCTGTGCACAAATTGTTTAAAATACTGTTCAATCATTCATCGTTATATATTCATGTATATTTTTTAAACTTTTCTTTTATGCTATTTTTGAGCATACCCTGTACCCAGAAAATGAATGAAATACTTACTATAAGCTTGTAGTAATATATAAAATAGATGGAAGAATAAAAATTAATTAAATATAAATTTATCAACGAAGTCAAAGATTTCAAATGTTTTAGGATTAAGGATCTGTAATCTATAGCTTCGTTATTTGGTATACATATCTTTCAGCAAGTCCTAAACTTTAAATACTCAAATCTATTTTTTAATTAACCTAAGCCTTGGGCTTTAATACTGGGCACAGGTATCTCAATATTAAACTGCTTTCGCATGGTTTTTAGTTGCGTTTATTTTGCTTTCTTTTCAGTATTTAATTTGGTTGTAGTAGATATCAAAATAAATGCCTCAATTATAATTTGGTGGAATATTTGAAAGGTTTTTGCTTATACGTTTTTTCTTTACCTAAAAATGAAAAAATTTGGTAAACTCTTCTACAAAATTTCTTTTCAGTTTATATTTTGCACATAGACTTTAATAGTTTACCATACACATTTTATTTTTATTCTAGCTACAGAAAACACTGCGAAATAAAAAATGAAAAAACTAATGAACATACTCTGTATTATTTTATTGTGTATATATACAACCCATTTTAGTTGCCATGGACACTAAATGAAAATCGCTTTTGAATTTTGTTTGGGTAGATGGAAAAGTGCGTCTGAAAAATTGCTTATAACTAAGCATGCAAGAGATTAGATTATGAATATTCTGTGAGCAATAAAGCCTGTCAAATTCGTACAATAAATGAAAAATAGAAAGCAAGAATATAATACAAATAAGATATTCTTGTTTTCTATTTCTCATTGGACGTTCGCATGCTGAAAATAATATTTTACTCTCTACTAGGATCTAATAATTGCTATTAGATGTGGCGAGCGGAAGTTGAAACTAAATTTTAATTAAAATTAAAATGATAATTGCAAGCAACATCGAAGAATATTTGCATAAGCATTATTGAATTTGTAGAACTATTTCTGAATTGCAGATCTAATATCGTCGATTAGATGTTTAAGCAAAATGTAGTTGCAGCTCGGCTTAAACAGATCCGATTTTGGCTTCATAAAGAGCAGAATACACAGAAAAAAAAGTCCATATTGAAATCAAGAATATTTTCTGGACTTCAGCATAAAAAGTATCAAAAATGCACTACCGAAAATAATGCTGTAAAATTTCTTTAGTAAATTTGAATAATTTTATGTGTCTTTTTCTATTTGTTGAGTTTTTTATTTGTATTTAATTCTCATTTGCTTGATTTTAGAGTTTAATTTGGGATTAAAATGCTCATTTAAGGATTTGTCATACTAGAAAGCAATTTTGTTCTCTCTATTTTTGGTCTATGTGGCATTAAATGCAATTTGCGAGCTTATTTCATTTGGTTGTCGGTTAAATATAAATTAGTTTTTTGATTGCACTTGGATATCGAAAAACATAATTCAAGTCCCGGCGTTTTTATCGGTGTGAATTAACATTTAAATTGCATTGTTGACGATTTTTGTATATATTGTTGATTAATTTGAATTTGATATTTGAGGTTTGTTTATGTTTTCTAACAGAAGTTTTATAACTGTATATTTCGATAGGTTTACCGGTTTTACCTTTGCGTCTTTGCCATTCGAAATTTAATAAATATCTGT
Source organism: Drosophila planitibia (assembly GCA_035043785.1). Taxonomy (NCBI): domain Eukaryota; kingdom Metazoa; phylum Arthropoda; class Insecta; order Diptera; family Drosophilidae; genus Drosophila; species Drosophila planitibia. The sequence continues at coordinate 1,254,252 of JAWNMS010000044.1, read as the reverse complement.
GTGACCTATTTATTAGCGAGTTGCCAATTAAGTTTGTAAAATGTGGCAAATAAATTGAAATTTGCGCTTTGATTTTGTAGAAATATTAATTTGCAACATCTACGCAATCTAATTTGCGCAAATAGGCCCTCAATTGTAATTTTGTAATTACAAATTTCATGATTATAAACGACAATTGAAATTAGCAGAGCAATTAGTTGTTGATCATTGTTCTTGTTGTCAATAAAAACGCTCGACCCACACCACTGAGAATAGGCCCTCAATTTGACCAGCACACAAAAACATTGGCTAATGAGTGGCCTTTTGTCATTTTCAATGGCTTCACTATATAAATGCCCTGCGGTGTGGACACTTTAAATTTGTCAGCACTTGTGTTCTGACTTTGCAACATGAATTTTCGCAGGTATTTAAAATAACTCACATTCTTATCCATTTATTTTCTATATAATTTTATAATAGATTCTGCTTTTGGTAATTAACAGTTCGATATTGAATCGGTATTGAAATAATACATCAAATAATCTGATTATGTATACCAAACTGAGAATAAGTATATTATAAGCTAAAAGCTGAAGAAAAAAAATTTAAAAATTGACCATTTTATAAATTATTTATTCAACAAACTAATCAGGGTATTTAATCTACCACTTTGCCAAAGTCAGCCTATTTTTTTTGTCTGCCGCACTTATTTTAGTCGATGCAATTAAAATGCCATTTTGTTGTGTCTGCATATGTGTTTATTGTGTGTGTGTGTGCGACTGTAATAACGGTTTATTTAATTTTGCTAAATTTCCATATTGGCCACACAGTTTTTGTTGTGGATTTTCGCGCAATCGTAACCTCAAAGGTTTTTGTGTTTGGCTTTTGGTTTTACAGCAATGGTTTTAACCCGAATTTGCTGGCTATTTGTATTTGTCGCCAATTTTAATATGTAATAAATGCGCAACCTCAATTTGGCCGCATTTCTGAATTATATGTTCACATATTTTACATTTATGTGGATAATGGAAACAAATCAAATGAAATACAGACTTGTTGCTAAATTGTAATTAAATTAATTTGTGATAAATATTGTCAACTATATCAAAAGAAATGCATGAAAGAACTCAGTTTCGACCCGCTTTCAAAATGTGATTTATTTTAATTAAGTTAGTGAAGGGCACTAAAAACCTTATATCAACTTTAGAGCTTAGAATTTTGTATACCCTGAACATGTTTATTTGCACATTTTGAAATATAACTTCTCGTATATCAATCCAAATCGATTGCTAATAACAAAAAAATCACACAATCAGTTATAGCTTTCTTATTGGATATGAATATACATTGACATAGCTTTTTAAACTTTATTATTTAAATTTAAGCAAGATCGTATAAGAAACGGCAAAGAAGACATACAAAATTGTGGAAAGATAATCGAAGCCCCATTTGAGTATATATACACATTTATAATATATATATATATATAGATATATATTTTTATATGCAAGAAGGTGATTTCAGTTTCGAGTTTGGGTCGAACAACTGGCGGGTCCTTTGATTTATTTGGAGATCTTTGCTTTGGAGAGCTTGTTTCAACCATCAAAAATGAGAGACATCTTAGTTCTTAATCGATTAAATGTACTTAAAAGCTGGTCTCAGAGTATCTCCAAGTCAATTTCTCCCGACAAGCGCTTCTTACTTGTATTTTTCTTGCTTTTCTTGCAGTATTTAAATTGAGAATCTGCCTGTGCACTTATTCAACTAAAAATAATGTATATACGCCTACATATATTCCATTCCTTCGAGGATGACTTTTTGAATGCCTTAGTAATCCAGCAACAAACTACGAGCACACATGCAAAAACCGTGTTTTAATAATGTCGTATACTTATATTTTTCAAATGCTACTTAATATCTTTTCTGTGTGTGTATTTTACAAATTCAATTTTAATTAAAGTGCACATTTTGTATTATTATTATTTTTTGGTATTTTAGCGTATTACTTTTGATATTTGGTGGTTTATACATTAAATGCCTGTAATTGTGCTTAGATCTAGTTATTTTGGATTTTGCTTTACTTTTTTGGTCGAAATTTGTTTTTGTAATTCTGTTTTGTATTTTTATTTTATTTTTTCATTTAGATAGAAGACACCTAAAAAGTATGCAATTTGTATTTTTAGTTTAAGTGTAACTTAAGTGGCTAAAAATTGTGAATTTTATGTATTACCACTAATTTTACTTACTTAATGCTAATGTCAAAACGTGCTGTTAATTTTAAATCCTATTTTTATATGTTTTAATTTGTGTTTTTGCATTTTGATGTTGTTGGTGTTTGCCTCGCAAATTGCAATTTAATTTGCTAAATCCTGTATTATGTCCGCTGTAACGAGAGAAAGAGAGAGAGAGAGAGAGAGAGAGAGAGAAAAAAAGAGAGAGGGTAAGTCGATATTGTTTAGCGTTAGTTAATCTCACTAATAAATAATGCACAAATGACTCAATTTAAATTAATATAAACCAACATTAAAAAGGTGATTTAATTTCATGTTAGTTTCCCATTTAAACACCCGCAATGCTATTAATTTGGTTAATTTAGATGCTAGATAGGAGGGAAAGCATTTGAGGAGGGTGATAGTCAGAGAATTACCCTTTGTAGATGTGTTTTTAATGTAATATTATTGAATCAAAAGATACGGAGATAAACGGGGAAATACACAGTGTAGATGTGTTTTGAATGCAATATTATTAAATAAAAAAATATATACTAATCAAGGTTCCGGAAAAGGTTATCAATTGGTTGAATCGGAAAAGTAGCAGTTCAGGTTCCGGTCTGACACCATTGTAAAAATAGAATATAGTGGACTACCTTATAGGCTTATTAATACTTTTCTTTTAATAATGCTTTATTCTATTTGTTTACATTGTAAAGGGTATTCTTTTTTATGGGAGCTTGTGCGTAGTTCTCATTCCACACCCCCAAAATAGGTCAGCAAAGTTTTTGAATGCAGCTGCTATAAGTACGCGATTTGAATACAAATACTTGAGTATTTATATAGAAAAACGCAAAATATGCAAATCTAAAACTGAAAATAAATTTGTGTTATTTATTTGAATGGATTGCCGCTCCAAATGCATTTGGGTTCAATCGCTGTGTTGATGGATGAAAATAAAACGAGTATTGAATTCAATATATATTTGTGTGCTATATGTATGTATATATATATATATATATATATATAGAAGCATGCATGTCTATCATCCAAATATCAATTTAACTGTATTATGTGACAAATGCAGCGAAACATAATCAACACTCAGCGACAGTTCTGAAATGCAAAACTCAATTCGAATGCCAAAACACTCAGCTAGGTGAGCTCTGAGCTCTGAGTTCGGAGCTCTTCCAACTGTGTGCCATTATCTGTGTGTGTGTATTAGTGTGTCTGTCTGTGTGTATGTGTGTGTTTGTGATATTTGAAAAGCCAACTTTTGTTAAGTTTTGCACTCTTTTGTGGCAGTGTGGCGCATCCTACGTTTATGCGTTGCATTTCTCCTTTAACAATATTTCCATTCAAAAAGCTTCGAATTCAAAATGGGTTTTCTTATTTAGAAATAAGTTTTCCACTTGAAATTGTGGTTTATATTTCTCTATAATTTAAAAGAACTGCTCACTTTGCTGTATCTAAATGCGAATAAGCTGTAGATTTTATTATTTAAACACACTTTATATATTTTATTTGTGCATAATAAACAGATTTGCTTTTAGTATTTCTTAAGTTTAATATAAATTTATGTATAATTAATGACAAAATTAGAAAATTATTAAAATTTGACAAAAATGTTGACTACTTTAAAGTGTGCCGAATATCACGAACAGACACGTATAGGTTTGTCACAATTTTTTATATTTTTATAGATGTGTGTGTGTATCTGTTTGTGTGTGTGTCTGTTTGCGTGTGTGTGTGTGTGTGTGAATGTGTCTTGTTGATTTCGCGCACACTTTGGCACTCTGCACTAACGCGTTGGAACGCTGACAATTGCAACTTTTGCATAAATACATTTTCTGCATTTGCCACGCACACTTCACACTTCGTGACAGTTATCGCCCCCCCTCGCCGCTTTGCCCACCTCCCACCCACCGTGCCCTCTATCTCTATGCACACTTCAAGTCAAGTGGAACTGCAAATTGTCGCTTGCGGTTGCATCGCGTTCACAATAAAAAATACTTTAGCATACTTTTCTGCGCACGCAAACATTTCTGTCAATGTTGTGCGAGTGCGTTGCGTTTTTAGTTTATTGTTTAGTATATTAAATTCTAGACACGTATTTAGATCAGTGGTTAGCTATACAACTTATTAAGATATATTATATTATATTTAAAATTAAACAAAGAAGCTGTACGTACATGCATTAATATATATTCCTAGTGTCAAGTCTGTAGCGTCGGACGGCTTTATGGGCAGTGCTCAAAACCCATATACTTTTCAAACATAAATATGCTTTGCAGCAATTTCCAGAAGAATAAACGTATATATGGTGAGTGGCCGATTGTTTCAGCCTGAAAGAGTTTTAGCGTGAAGAACTCAATTAACAAGCACAATTGAGCCTGTGAAGCGCAGTGCAAACAAGTGCAAAAGGCTCGTTTGAAATTTATGTGTGCAGCGCTTGTTGTTATGTTTCATTACCTAATAAACATTTTATGAGCGGTCAGTCAACACACACACACACACAAGCACACACATCAGCACACCGAACCCAAAATAGACAAAGCGAAATTGGTAAATTGTTTGAAAGATGCATGGAGCCGATGTCCGGACGCCGGAGGTCACAGTTTCCCCGGCAGAATTGAGAGGCAAGCCACCGGATAGCGCGCAGTTAGCTACGCCATAATTAACAAGCTCCGAAACGGGCTCCAATGGTCAATTGCTGATGCTTTGCCATTTTGGGGTTTTGATACTCTAACCAAGATTGGACATGACGGCTATGCGACTAACTTTGCCTTTAGCTTTTAGTTATGAGATTTTAATTTTTTGTGCTTACATTTTTTAGTTTTAACAAAACGAAAGTAAAACTTCCCGAGCCGTTTATATATATAAAAAATATATTTTTAAACAGCTGATGATTTTAGTGCGTGAAAATGTTGAATAAATAATTGATTGGTTACAAATCCTTAACAAAATTATTTTTAATAATTCAAGAGCTTAAACTTAAAAAGGCATGATTTAATTTATGCTATTCGCATCTGGAATCAACATTTTCAGCAGGATTTAAAATTAAACTAAAATCACATTGTATGAGAAATGTTAAAAATATAAAAATTCAATTTGTATCTAATATTGTGAATGTAACATGAAAACGATGATGTAAACAATTTAAAATGACCCCTTTTAAATATTTCTATTAATTTGTATAGTTTGAGTTTGTGCAGCTTTATAAATGATACTGACAACCATGCAACGATTGTCCTTAATCAAAGAGTTCTCATTTAAGTAGAATTAAGAGAGCAGTTCCCTAGCTGAGAGAGTCTTGAACTGCTTATTGCCACACAATCCTATAGAATTAATGTGTTCTGAGGACTTGTTAATTTTACGGCAATTTTACTCCACAAACGGCACAATTTAGGCATTGTGTAGATTTTTTTTGGTTTGCCAGTAAGCCTGTTATAATCCGAAGAGACTTTTTGTTCATCTACAGATAATTAACAGTATGTTTCACGACTTCATGAGAAGCTTCTGCTGCGCTTCTATTTTATATTTAAATAACTTTATTGTTAAGCCTAACTTTGTTGGACTAGAAAAATCAAATATCGATCAAATAAAATTATATATAATAATATATAATTTTCTAAATTGGTATATTTTCGGAAAATCAATATCTATTTATTAATACGTTCAAACTATTTCAATGAAAGAGTGTCTTGGAGCTTATCTAATGGTTCACATCATTTTTGTTTGCTCGTTTGTTATTTAATTTTGTGTGTAGTGTGCGTGTGTGTGTGTGTGTGTGTGTAGATATGTGTGTGTGATGTCAGTTAACGCCCCGTGTGCAATGCTCATAAAACATGCTTGGCCGCAGGTATTCCAATGGCTTCCAGTTAGCTCCGGGCTCCTAGCGGTTTCAGTGGCTACTTTGGCCAGCTTCAGCGCGACCAGTTTCTCTTCTCCCTCTCTCTATCTCTCGCTCCCTCTCACGTATTTATGCCTATGAATATTTCATTTAATTGAAGCACATTCATTACGGACCACAGTAATAGCAGTTGTAGCTTGTGCCACGCCTCTCGACACTGCCACCACCAGCCTCCCACAAAGTGCGCTCACTTTTGGCGTTGTAATTAAAATAAATTTATTACGCAAAATGTTTTGGTAAAAAAATTTGTCAAAAGTTGTTGCCAAGGCATAAATAATGGCGGTGCTCTCCGTGCTCCATGTGCATATCTTATAGTGTGTGCTTGTGTGTGGCAGAGTGTGTTTGTGTGTGTGTGTGTGTGCGAATGTATGTGTGTTTATTGCCTGCTGTGTGTTTAATGATCTGTCGTGCAAACTGAAACTCTGTTTGGCTGCTTTATTTGTTGTTGTTGGCCGGCAAATTGATGCGGTTAATATGCTTCTAATTGTTAATTTTGTAGTCTCAGAGTCGATAGAATGACGCATGGTTAAGACTACCCAGCTGGCAGATATCCTGTAGCCTTGACAATTATATTTATAAATAGTATATTTGCAGAGCACATCAAATTATGCCTTTAGAATTTCTCTTTGAATGTTTCTTATACAAATACTGAAACGTGCAAGTTTGTTTAAATTCTTTCTTAGTTTATTACGATTCCCGGGAAATTGCTTTGAACTGCAAACAGTTATTTCTCATAAAATTGATGCTAGCATTGAATTGTAAACAAAGGCTAAAAAATTAAATTTCTTAGAAACATTAAACTAATAAATAAAAAGTTTCCCAATGCTGACATTAAGAATAATAAGAAAGTGCTGCTATCCTAGGCATGCCAAAGAATTTATACTCTGTAGATAGGAGACAAATTGCCGACACGGAATTTAACTATAAATTTAAAAAAAAATGAGCCCAATGACATAGAAACATAGACATATACAGATAATGATGCTGATCGTAATTTATAATCCTTTAATCGGTTGCAAACTTGACAGCAAAACTAGAATACCCTCGACAAGGGTATAAACACTCCATAGAAACAAGCCCAAAGCGATTCGCGGAATGTTGCTCAAATAAACGCGAATAAAGACAGATAGAGAGAGAGAGAGAGAGAGAGAGAGAGAGGAAGAGGGGAAAAGAGCGAAGTGGAAATCTAAAGAGACGTTAAATGTTTGGCATTGTATTTTGACTCTGATTGTTGCCGCTGCAGCCATTCTCTCTCCGTCCACACACCTCCCCCCTGCGAGGAATAGCCACAAATGCGGCAATTGAATTGCAAAGATCGAGAACTCAAAAGCATTGCTGCACATACCTCCCCCCCCGGAGGAACAACGCGCTTCTCGCCAAAATGCAGCAAACAATGGCGAAATATTTGCGCTGGCCACGTCAAATGCAACGCACGGATTAACAACTTTTCTGCTCTTTGCAACTGAGTCGCGCCGAGTCGAGTCGAGTCGAGTTGCACTTGCAACTCAAGTTAACTTTTATTGTTGTTGCAGATTCTTTTCTGGATATTGCTTGGCGCGTGGCAATTGGAATGCTAAAAAGCATAAGCACGAAAAGCGGGAGTACAACTAAGCAACAGAAAATGCATAACATGAATACTGAACACTCTTGGCCATATCCGACTAAATGATACTCTTTGTGGCGGGAATAGAAAGAAATATATATAAATATATTGAAGCAGCAGATATTTCTAATTGAGAACAGTTTATATTTCGTTATATTTTTGATAATTCCCAATAGGCACAATATTTTTTAATGTTGCTTGATTCCAAAATAATTACACTTTAAAGATATTCGCATCATTTGCTTTGAATATCATTAAATTTATATGCCACGCTTTACAGGCTTATACAATTTAAAATCGAACTACTTTTAAGATTAAAGATCTTATAATTTTAATGCAATATGCAACATTCATGTATTTAAGACGTGAAAGTCAGCAAAAGGCATCTTTGCAACTAAAACAAGAATTTTCAGTTGCATAAAGAATTTACACTCAAGTTTGCGCAATATTTACTTTAAGCTTGTTTTCTGTTGTCTGTTACGCAATTCTGGCATAGTCTTTGTCTGTTGCCCTCAACTTTCCACTCTCTTTGCAGATGTTATAAATTTGAAGCAAGAACTGAAGCTGCCAGCTGGTTTGGCGCCTCTTCATTTCTGGCTTTTTTTTCGGACTGTTGCAGCCAATCATTTCTAGTTTCCTTCTTTTGGAATTTACTTTCTTATTGCAGTCAAGAAACGAACGAAATTTTTTTTTGTTTTTTTTTTTGGGCTAGTATTGCCTGCTCGAATGCTGTTGTATTGTTTTTTGTATCGATGCTGGTTTGTGGTACACAGCTCTGTGTGGCAGCTGTTGTTGCTGCTCGACTTTGACTGCTTGGATTTAATTGAAATGTTTCTGCAATTGCTGCTGCTGTTGCAGCTTCGGTGGCAAAGCGGATTAGAGCTCATTCATAATGCACGTGCCTGCTAAATATGGATGACAGCAGAACAATCAAAGCACTGACTTCAAACGTCTGCCATTGACTAATTGAAGAAACAGCCACGAACATGTGTCACAATCAAGTGCTGAGAGTATTCGATGTACTCTATGCTTCATGGCATACAATACTTTCTACTTTATATTCATATGTTACAACAAAAAATCACAAACTTTATTTTAGATCTATAGTTTGCTGGGCTTGTTGATTTTGCTATTTGTCTGCTATAATTTTCACGATTTACAGGATAACAAAACATTCATAAGACACGTGGTATCATGTTTGTTTTGTTCTGTTGGTTTTTTTGGTTTTGTTTATATTTTGCAGGGATAAGCAGACCAATCAAATTGTGTAAAATTTTTTACAACGCACGCTTTTTTCTGCCCATTTTGCAGTGGTAAAAACACGAAACAATTGTGGCACTTTTAAGCTCTTTGAGTGTCTGGCAAAACTAATTTGTAAAAGCTGTTGTGGTTGGAGTTAGGGTATATATATATATATATATATGTGTGTGTCTTATTGGTTGATAAACATGGCAGGGGAATTCTGTCTGTTTTGTCGACCAGTTGTTGTTCATAAAAACATACAACTTTCTGAGAACTCTCCTTTCCCTGCCTTCCACAAACAAAATTATAACATTCTCTGCAAAAGTATAAAAGTGAATCAATATCAAATTACTTGAATACCAAGTAAATGTTAAGAACGTAGTAATATGAATGCTTTAACTAACGAAAACAGATTTAAAATTACTTAAAAGCTTTAAGCGTTCTTCAGCTTAAAGCTTGACAAACAACCTGTGCAATCAATTATATTTCACACAAAGCTCTTATTTCGTGGCAATGGCAAATTCACTTTCATAACTTAAAATTAAGTCATAAATTTCAAAAGCTGTGGCTAATTTCTTGAGCACTCAATAAATTTATACGCTCTGCTAATAAAAAGTGAATAATGACTTGGGTTAACTAAGCGAATGTTTAGCATAAATTGTGTCGTAAATATGGAAACACCAACCATCAACAACTGATTTTCACTGGTTTGCTGTGCAGCTTTTCAGATTGTGTCTGGTTTGCATTTTACCTTTTTTTTATACTTTCCTTCTGCTGCTTCTTCTGTGTTGGGGCATGTGGCATTGCATTCTGTTCAGTGATTCACTTCACTTATAGCTCGCAGCGTTGTTTGAGTTTGATTTTGTAAAATATTTTGTGCTCGTGCATTTTACATTTTTCGTTGCTGCTGCTGTTGCTGCTTCAGTTTGTTTGCTGTATATTTTTTTATGCTTGTTTTTGTTGTTTTTTCTCCTATTTTTCAGTTAGTACTTTTGTACTCCCATTTCATGTTGCAAGCGGGGAGTGGCAGGTGTGAGGGGCATCGGAGTTTGCAGCAATAGTTGTCGCTGCAAGCGGAGCAAAAAAAAACAAAAAAAAAAAACACAACAGGAACATTTGATAGAAAAGGGCAGGACTAACAGGATACAGAAGCCAGCGCGGACTACTTTCTGTGCATTTATCTATGGATATGTATGTACATATACAAAAATGTTTATTTGTATTTGTGTGTCCCTAGGGGTTGTTTGCAAGCTGTGTCTGAATCCTGCTGCTCATGCATAAAAGGATACAGATGCAAATTGTACACATCCTATAGTGGCTGCTCAGCTTCCACAGCTGCTTGGCAATTCTATTTCGTATTTGTAAGTGTGCCAAGCCCTCGCTCGTTCTGTCTCAGTCGGCACTTGCAACACTTAGTTGCATTATCAATCAAACTGATTTCCTAGCCATTCATCTGCCCAGCTTATCCAGCAGCCAGCCAAGACAAACGGTCAACAGCAGTGCTGACAATTTCGCAATTCCCCTTAAATCTCTGATTTTGTCGAACTGCAACTGTGCGCAATTTCAAGGACTTCAGCAAAATGGATGTTATCCGTTATTTAATTTTACAAATTTAATGCCAAACTAGCAAAGATTTAAATTTGTAATATTTTGTGAGAAGAGTTGATTAAACTTATTTGGCTTATTCGTTTTTAATTAGTGTGTCAAACTGAATACTATTTTGGTTACCGTAAAGGTTATGAATTCATTTTCTTCGGCTCTGGATCAGATCATTATATGAAATATCGAGCGAAAGAAGAGTTTTGGCTTGAAAAACATATATTTTTTTACCAAATTATCCAAATCAACAGCTATTAGAACAATTGAAAGAATGTTGCAAATTTAAAATGGAATTTAGATATCCATCAGTCTGTCTTCAGTTACGCCATCTTTGGTATGTCTAGAATAGGCATTCTTTTTGGTTAAATATGCTTATCCCTGAACTCTTTAAAAATGGGTAAAAAGGGTTTGGTTTTACGCAAATGTATCTAACAGGCAGAAGGAAACATCTGTGACCCCATAAAGTATATATATATATATATATATATACATATATATTGATTACTCATTACTTATGAATAAAAACATGCGTTGCCTTATTTTTGCTTAGCCAGTAACACATTTAACTGCTGCGTGCAGGGTATATCGCAGTCGACTATTCTACAACAGCATTCAAACTTATTTACTAATTGAATGTTAGCAAAACTGTTACAAAAAATACTCACCCAGCTGCTGTTTCTGCTGCTGCAGCTGTTGTTGTTGAAGTTGCTGTTGTTGTTGTTGTTGATCCTTGCGCTGCGGCGGCAGCGGAGGCTGCTTAGCCTTGCGCAGCGTTCCATAACGCTGAGCTGCCTGCAGCATCTCGTGCGGCGTTAACGGTTGTTGCTGCTGCTGCTGTTGTTGCGCAGATGCCGATTGTTGTTGTTGTTGTTGTCCAAAACTCTGTTGACTGAGCGAGCTGGTCACAGTGGTTATGTGCGGATAGCCGGAGTAGTCCATCAGGCCACTGAATGCCGATGGCGGTCGCTGTTCCACATATATCTGTTGGCTTTGGGCGGCGGCTAGTTGGAGGCGCCACAGCGCCTCCTGCGACAGATCGCGTGCATTGCTGTAGTTATTTTCCTGGCTGCCGTTCGACCCTGCAACATACGAATACATAAATTAGCAAAGGATTGCTGTGCCACATGCTCTTTAATGCAGCAAAATAGAGTGAAGAGTGCGGGGTTTGGGGTGGGTACAGAACAAATGCGTGCTGTGCTCGGGCGGAAACATGAAAGTCACAATGGCTAATTGGAATACGGAAAAGGTGCCATGTCATCATGCTCATCATGCTCCATCCAGCTGTCCAGCTGTCGAGCTGTCCAGTTGGAACAACGCCTTCGTCTTGGGTTTCAGCCATCTGCATTTGATATACACGGAGTTTTGCATAATTTAGTCTGATTTTGATGGACGGATTAAATTACTCCGACAACTTGGGCAAAAACTTTTCAAATGCTTTAAATTATATCAAATTTTTTAGCTTAGCGGAAGCTTCTCAATTTTTTATATGAAATTTGGCGTATTGTGCGAATAATTGATTTGTGCAAATTGGAAAAGAAAATCAATACTGTTAAATTGACATGCTTGCATTAAGGTATTATAATAGCCACCAAATAAACAGCGTATTTTGCGTATATATTGCTTAAATTAGGTTAGATTTCATTTAATATTGCTTTTTGGGTAACTCGAGAATTTTAATATAAAATTACTTACTATTTACTTTATATTAAATTAAGAGTTCACAAGAGCTTATGGATACACAGAGTGTTTAACAAGACTTCCATAATATTTGATTTACCCCCCAAAAATACATATATCTTTAATTCTAAACAAGATCAAAGTCGTCCTCTTAGAGATATGCTGGTAACATTTTCTACATTTCAGCGAGAATATTTATATAATATTCATTTAAGAGCTCACAAGTCATACATAGCTTTATATACACAATATATCCCCCATTTGACTCCCAGTACCCTTTTATCAAATGTCTAAGCAAAACACTCAAAACTAATAAAAAAAAAATCAACACCAGACAAAGCACAGTTTTGGTCACTGCCAAATTTTTAGGAACACGTTCTTAACATTTTAGCCAGAATTATTTTTACTAGGTCCGATTTTGTAATGTTCTTGCTTAAATCTCCGGCACCGGTGAGTCGGCTGCAAATGCTTCGATGTAGCAATTCCTTCTTCAAATGGTCACTGAACACGCAGAAGCAGCCGCAGGGGGAGACGATCAACGAGAAGCAGTTGCCCAAACAGCTGCAGAAGCCCAAGGCTGTGACGCCGCCTATTATCAATATCAAGGATCAGCGGGACAAATGGCTGGCAAAAGTGTCGCCAAAATTGCCAAGCAAGTCAAAGGCAAAGACAGCTGCTGGGGCAGGCAGTAAGTTCCCTCAACAAGTATTTGGCATGCCACAAGAATTTCAACAGACACAGCCGCCGCCAACAAAATCGCCGAACGAAACAGTCAGCAGCAGCAGCAGCAGCAGCAGCAGTGTTTCCGAGCGCAATTCCTGGATGAATCGTATGCATGGCAAGCAACAAACCAAGCAGGCGCAGTGGCTCAAGGACATGCAGGCCAAGCAGCAGCAAGGACGCGATATGCAGCAGTTAAAGATGCAAAAAATGCAACAATCTCAACCGACAGAGGCAACTGAAGCTAAAGCAGATGAAGCACCCGCTGAGATTGTGGCCAAAACTCCCGAGCGTCTAGCCTATCTCTCAACCATTAAGCAGCTAAACGCATATCTAATACACGAACCAGTCGTGGGTCGAGCCGTGTCGAAAACCAGCGGCGATCAAATGGATCCAAATATTACGCATACGCTGCAGTGTCTGAGTCAAACGGGTCTCGAACCGGAGCAATTGCAGAGTCTGCCTGTCATCCAGGTAGCTGGTACAAAGGGGCGTGGCACCACCTGCCTCCTAGTCGAGTCCATATTGCGAGCTCATGGCATCAAAACGGGTGTCCTTTGTGCGCCCCATCTTTTTCTGACCAACGAACGCATTCGCATCGATGGTGCGCCGCTGGAGGAGACAAAGTTTACGCAACTCTTTGAGGAGTTACAATCGCAGCTTGGACAAATGCAACCGGCGCCCAGCTACAATAAGCTGTTAACTGTGATGGCCTTTCATGCGTTTCGCAATGACGGCGTGGATGTGGCCATTGTGGAGATCGGCAGCGCTTGTGCCGCCGATTGTACCAATATAAGCGGACACGCGGAAACCATTGGCATTAGCACCTTGGGCTGGGAGCAGAATTTCAGTTTGGGCAATTCATTGCGGGACATTGCGTGGGCCAAGGCGGCGATCATGAAAAAGGATGCCAGCATCTATACCAGCGCCAGTCAAACGGAATGCTGCGAAGTCCTTGGACAACGTGCCAAACAATTGGGCGTTGAACTGCATCGTGTGCCCGGCATTCCGGCGTATATCGAGAGCAATCTTGACTGCAAACAGCTGCTGAATGGCATTAATTTTGGGGTGAAGCTAAATGCCTCGCTGGCCATTCAGTTGGCCTACGATTATTTGAGGCGTTATCAACCCGAATATGTTGCGGGCTTGGAGCATAATAGCACCCAGTTAACACCGGGCACAAAGCGGGGACTCGAACTCTTTGAGCGGCGAGGTCAATTTGAGATCATGAAGCACGACATATTCAATGTACATCTGGATTGTGCTGATACGCTGGAGAGCATGATGATGTGTCGGGAATGGTTCTATACGCGCACTCGCAGCAGTCGCTTCCCAAAGATCCTCCTCTTTAGCAAGGTCAATGAATACAACTCCAAAGATCTATTGACTATATTGCGGCATAATACGCGATTTGAGGAGGCGGGCTTTGTGCCCAGTCCCAGTTACTTTGAAGGTGAGCCCGTCGCGGAGCTGGAACAGGAGTCCAACAAGGATGAGGATGGCAACGCTGGCATTAGTTGGAAGGATATGGAGGAGCTGCAACGTGCTCGTCGCAATGCCAGCAATTGGCGTTCCTTGTGCGAGGAGACCGGCACTCGCGACAATTCCCACTTATCCATCTCGATCGAAGCCTTCTTCGATCATCTGCGCGACAAATATGGCAAACAGCGCTATGGCATGCGCAACGAACTCGATGTCCTGGTCACAGGATCAAGAGAACTGGTGGCCGGCACCATTAACTATATACAGCAACTGAAGAACAAAGAATTCGGCAAATGGCGCTAGTAAAAAAACAACTTAGACGATCCCCTGGAAATAGTTTGGTGCAAGTCAACTTAATTTGTAATTGTTTCACGTTCTAGTTAGTTCCCTGTGAATATATATACATGCGTATATATATATGACTTATATATGTATATATTGCATCCATTTATGTGTGAGTTATTAAAATTTCTAGTTCATATTTTTCTTAAGCAAAAACAAAATCAAAAAAACTCAGCTGATTATTTCTTCAACGATGAACAACTTTCAAAATGATGCTGATATTTATACTATAAATCTATAATCATTATAATTTTAAAAAAAAACGTATCACAGCTATAGACTCCTCTGATTACGATATATGTATTTCCTGTCTGTAGCAAAAGGTCGAATATAATCCAAGTTTTATTGAGATACTTTAATTGCTGCGGGACTAATTCGCACAGCACAGAAACAGATTTAAATATTTAAATATTTTCCCCGGCATATAATAAATTTTAAATAAATGACTAAATTACCTTAAATATATATATAATAATATATTATATATATGCAATGTGACTTCATCATCGAAACCTCATTTTCTTATTTTCAGTGCACTTTAAAGGAAAATTTGAGACAGATAAGTAAATCGTGCAAATATCTCATAAATTTTGAAGTTGTTCATATCTTAATTTAAGGCCTACAATTCAATGGCTTATTGCCAACAATAACCTACAACGTATATAGTGCATAAACGTGACATTGAAGTGAAAAGGTAGACGAAGAAGAAGTAGAAGTAGAACAATTGGTGCATTGGTGCATTTATAGAACGTGTGTTGCAAGCAGCAAAGGTTGCAAATTTGAATGGTGCAAGTTGCTATTCAGTTTGTTATTGGCGTCGTGTGTGCATTTTGTGGTGCAAAGTTCAAGTGTGCGGTGGTGTTGGTGGTGGTGCTGGTGCTGCTGCTGCTGCTGCAAGTGGTGCTTGTGCGAGTGGTGGTGGCGCCTCCCCTCTTCTCTAATCCCACAACATATTTCTCGACACCCACTCGAGTGTGTCTCTGTGTGTGTATGCGAGTGTGTGTGTGTGTGTGTGTCTCTGTGTTACCTGTGATGGCTAGCGTTGTTGTTGTTGTTGCGGTTTTGGCATTACGTGATGTTGTTGTAATTGTCGTTGCCAGTGCCGTTGTGGTTCCTGCCGTCGCTGCGGTTACCACCTGCTGCTGCTGTTGCTGTTGCTGCCTGCTAAGGTTGCCACGCTTCAAGGTGGAGTTGTTGCTAATGTTGTTGTTGTTGCTGCTGGTGTTCGTGTTGCTGGTGTTGTTGGTGGGCTGCTTCGTTAGTTTGGCGGCGCGTGCTTGTTGTAGGTGGCTGCCGTTGGCTGGGGCTGGTGTCGCCTCAAGTGGTCCTGCTTTGGTTGCAACCACATGGACCACACACACACACACACCCAGTAACATACATCCGCACACACACACACACACACACACACACAGACACACGCAGCGCACAACGTCATCGAGTGTCGCCAGTTTCGTTGAATTTCCGTTTGTGGATGTTCCAAAAGGGTTGGGTTGCAAGGAAATAGTAATTAAGTTGGCGTTGGCAACGCGCATTTAAGTGCAGAATTAAAAAAAAAATGAAAATAGAAAATATAAAAGTGAAAACAACAACGGCGGCGTCCTAATGAAACCAGCAACAACAAAGCAGCCCCAATCACAAGTTGTACAATGGCACAAAATCTCACATTTTTTGGCGAAAAGGGGCTAAGATTCGAGCGAGTCAAAAATGTTAGCACAACCAGCAGCTGTTGTGTTAACAGCTGTTAAATATAAATTCACTTTTGCACAACCAGCGGCTGTTGTGTTAACAGCTGTTAAATATGAATTCACTTTTGCACAACCAGCAGCTGTTGTGTTAACAGCTGTTAAATATAAATTCACTTTTCCACAACCAGCAGCTGTTGTGTTAACAGCTGTTAAATATAAATTCACTTTTGTTTAACTGAGTCGGTCCATGTCAAAAATGTCCACATGATCAGAAGCTCTTAGGTTAACAGCTGTTAAATATGAATTCCTTAATGGAACAAATTTGTATTATATTTTTGTAATTTTTCTGAATTGGAAACTAAATTAAATTGCTGTTGCTCGTATAAAATTTGTCAAAATTGTATTTTCTTTCCTGCAAAATTCGTCCCTATCTTTGAATAATAATTTTATGCCATATAATCTGCACATGCTGCCCACAGTGCAATGTTGCCAAAGGCTACAAGCACACACTTCTACACACCAAACACTCACACACACACACACAATTAAACTGCATTCTGTGGTGTATATTTTTTGGTCAAACTTACAGGCAACGTTGGTCAATGAGTATGCCAAGGGAGAGCCATGAAGTGCAGGTGCCTGGCAAAGGGCGGGGGAGGGGAGGGGGAAGGGCACAGGACTACCTTTTAGTGAGGCGCAAAACTTTTTCAACAGTTTCTGAAAACTATCAAAACATTTTTCTGGTCCTGGCGCGTCCCTGTTATTTAGAGGTTTTTACCATCTAAGGGTTTTCACTTAAATAAGAGCACGTAAAAACCAAAACAGCAAAAACAATTTTGGCAAAGCGTTTATAGAAGAGCATTCATACTAGTTATGAGCATTATGCTCATGGAATATAATTAAAAACTGTTTAAGGACTTGTTCGGAAAGTGCTTAGAACTATGTGTGTCAAAAGTTATCTTGCTCTTTTTGTATTTAATTTCTGTGAAGCATTTGTTAATAGCAAAGACATATATTTTATATGTTTTAATACTCTATCTAAAAGATGATCAATGCAAAAGCAGCATCTGCCTATGCAATTTTTAAAATACTCTGATTGTTTTCTTAGCTTATTATTAGCGCTGCCTTTGGGTAATTAAACTATTCTTGAGCTAAAATACTTTCTGGTGCCTCCAAATTCTTCTATAAATTTTACAAGCTTATGTTTGCTTCGCTTTTCTCAAATATCTTTAATTATTATTTAGACAGTTCCCGTTATTTCTTATTTTAGTTCATTTGTTCATTTTTATCAACTTTTCTATCTAATTCCAGCTTCTTTGTCAGATTATTTTCAGCTCACCCGATTTTCCTAAAAAAATAATTAGGAACCAGATTGCTGAGCTCTTTAATCCAAAATATTTTAAGTTGATTTTATTAGTTAGTGCTCTTGTCTGAAATGAAGTTTCCATCTTACTTCAGTTCAGGCTTATAATCCCATCTCTCATTTCTTTGTCTTTTTGCCATATTCCTTAACTAATCAGTTGTTCCCTCGAGGCTAGTTAGTAGATATGCTCGTGCATTTAATTCCAACAAGATTTTTAGTTTGGCACTTAATCTTTAATCTCATTTTTATTGCTTTAATACTCCAAGTGTGATTTGGTCGCTTGTTCCATTTAGTTTTTAATTGTCTCTTGTGTTCGTTAGTCGACAAGCTGCCGCTCAAGTGGCTCAAACCACTTGACTGTTTCCCAAAAGGGACGACTTTGGCAACAGTTTTCTTGTAATTTTGATGTTTGTTGTTTTTTGTTTTGTATTATATAAGTTGCTGCTGTTTGAGAGCAATTGCAATTGTGAAGGATGGCCATCGGCTTAAGGCCAATTAAAATTTTGCTAGCACAAAAGAAACGGCTAACGGTTTAATTCTCACTTAATTGGAATTACGCCGGACGGCTACACTGAATATGCACGTACACACACACACACCCACACACACACACACAAACACCATAGAGACAGAGATGTGACTCGAATCGGATAGTCGATTCCATCACTGGCTGATGTTGTCATTTTGGTTGCCAAGGCATTTCGTTTGTCCTGAAGCTGAAGCCGTTGCCTGAGCTGCTTATGCAGAACACACAATTTGCATGTAGAGATGGAGAGCGATGGAGTGAGGATGGCGGGACGTGGAGACGGGTTGGAGTGGGGCGAGGTGGGAGACGGCTAGATTGACAGGCAATGCAATTACGCCCAAAAAGCAGAATGAGCATCAGCGGCAATAAGAGGCGTCAAAATGGCAGCCATAAATCTACGCTGCCCCATTCAAAAACAAAACAAGTTAAAGTGCACTCGAGTCGAGAGTGACCGACTAACGAATACCCTGCACACAAACCCACACACAGCATGCATTTGAATTAATTAGGTGTTAATTTATAGTTTAGACTTTTTCAACTAAACTACAGACTTATTTGTTATATCCTAATCCTAATAATTTTGTTTTTGCATTATAATTATAAGAACAATACTGACAGACAGACAGCTAAAAAGATATATAGATTGATAAAGAGATGGATTATGGCTTTATTGTCTATAACTGAAGTTAATACGGACAGGCAGACAGATAAATATGTAAATGTAAATGTACTTAGTAGGATTATAGCTGTCTCCCATCTAATTAAGTTTGCAATGTGTACAGGGTATACGAAATACGACGCTTAATGAACAATCACCCAACCCATTTCCAGACCCAATTGCACTAGCAGTGTGCGCCTAGCTGCCTACTTACACTCGCCATGGTGTCCAGAGACGGAGGAGGGCAGCACTTGATAGCTGTCGCCATCGATGCCGATGGCACTTGTCACATGATATCCATAGCCATTTGGATGCGGCTGTTGGTAGAGTCCTTGCGAGGATTTGGCCTGCATTGGATACTGTTGTTGTTGCTGTTGTTGCTGCTGCTGTTGCTGTTGCTGCTGCTGTTGCTGGTGCATCTCACTTTGCTGCATGTTCAGCTGCTCATCGGGATCGTGAAGTGCTGTTAGACTGAGCTCCATGCCAGCATCCAGCTGCTTGCTGTCCAAACTTCCCGTCGGATAATATGGCGGCGGTGGTGGTGGCAGCGATGTTTGTTGTAACTGCTGCTGCTGCTGTTGCTGCTGCTGCGAGGCATCTCCCGTTGCAGCATTGAGCGTTCCATCCACATCATATTCTTTGGCGCCTTGAATCACTGCTGGCGTTGACGACGTCGTCGTTGTTGTTGCTGCTGTTGCTGTTGTTGTCGTTGTTGCCGCTGCAGCTGCCTGCTTCTTGGCCGCATGCGTGCGGCGGCAGCGACAGAATGCGTAGAGCACTGCGACAAGCACGAGGAATGAGAGTGCCGCGATGATGATGGCCACCAAAGCGGATGTGGTCAGCGAGGAGCTGTGCGGCATGTAGGATTTGCCAACTGCAATGGGAGAAACGTTTGATGTTGATTTATTGCCTTGCCACAATGTGTCTGAATTTCGGTGTTTTAGCTTTAGTTTCCACCCGAGGTCATTTCTGCGGTAAGCTGATGCATTTAATTGGCATTATAGTTAAATGTGACTGCTATTTAATTCACTAGTATCAATGTGTGATTTAAATACTTGTAAACTGCTAGGTATGCATTATTAATTAGTAGTGAGTTTTATTCCAAAAGTTATTAGATATATGGAATACATTTTTCACGATTTGCTCATTGAATTTGTTGGAAGTTTAGAACTTTAAGTCAGAAAATCAGAACGGAAATAGATTCAAACTAACCGTTTGAAATTCGGGAACAAATCAAACAGGAACTGAAGTAAATAAAAAAAATACCGAAATTGCTCAAACAAAATTTTTTTCAATTATATTTTAAGTTTAACTAATTCCCAATTACTCTTTAGATAATTCGATTTTTAAAATATTATATATATGTAAATATTTCTAGCTAGTTTTATTTATCTAGATCTTTCTTTTATATATTTAAATATATATATTTTATATACTTACTTTCGGCATTGGCGTAGGCACCGCAATGCTCGTGATTGGCGAGTAGACATAGCTTGACCCTTACCACCGGTCCAGGACCCGCAGTTTCTGCCAGTGCCATGGTGCGATCCTCTCCAAGCTGTCCACTGCCAGGACCTAAACTCCTTCCCGACGTGGTCGCTGTGGTGTAGTGAGCAGTGCGTGCAATCTGATTGATGACGGCCTCCTTAAAGGTCGTTTCACTGCCCGATGGCAACAGCGTTAGAGTCTCCACAATTTCCCACATGGGCACTGTGGCATCTCGAGTAACCAGCGACTCAACAACGGCAATCAGAGAGAGACAAGTGGCGGCCACATTGATGCCCAACACATGCGAGTTGGGATCATAGCTGACGTGAAGTGGGGGTGGTATTTTGCTCACTTTGGTGGTGGCCAGTATCTCGTTGGAGTAGCCCGAAGTGCCTTTGGCATTCAGTGCGTAGACCTTGAACATGTAGCTCTGGTGCTGATCGAGTGGCGCCAGCTTGCAAGGATTCTCGCGAAAGCAATTGAACTCAATCCACTCGTGAGCACCACCCTGTCCCGAGCTGCTCAGCTGATAGCTGTTGACTGATGAATAAGCCAAGCCAGAGCAATCCGATAGCAGTTGTTCACGTGGCGTCGCCACCCGTCGATAGCTGACCAAATATTTGGTGTTTAGCAGACCGCCATTGAAGCCCGGCTGCCAACTGAGCACTACATAGTTGTGAGCCACCTCGAGTACCTATTTTAAAAACACAAAAAAACATTTACAAATATATCTTGGCTTTGGTATAGTACTTGAAAATACATAAAACCAACATTAAATGATTATTTTTTAAGTGCTTTATTTTCATTTATATAGTAATAAGAAACTATGAGAATAAACGTTGTCAAAACTTTAAACCAGGCATTTTTATTATGGTTTGAATTTCAGATTAATGCTACATTTAAAGTTGAAGACACTATTCTGACTCGATTTCCACGTTTTATAATATTCAGAACTTTCCGTGTCCAAAGCTTTGTCAAAACTCAATCGATTTTCTAAGATCTCGACAAAACTACACTTAAAGTTAAAATGTGATTCTGAGTCGATTTTCAAGTTTAAAGTATAACTTCAATAGGAACTCTTAGGGATGGTTCTACATTTTCGACAGCAATAACTTTGCTTAAGCTCAAACCGACTTTCGAGAAAACTGTGCAAATTCTGAAAATTCTCAACAAGTAATCAAGAAATTGTTAAAATACCTTTAATGCATTTGGTTTCTCTGGTGCACCCTTCGGCTGCAGACGTATCTGGGTGCGTATGGTGTCCAAGGGGTTGACGGCACGGCAGGTGTACTCTCCATAGTCCGAGTGCTGCAGATGTGCAATGCGTAGAATCGATGTATAGATATCATTGTTCTCCATGCGTGTGCTGATCTCGTAGTGGCCATCCGAGGACATGGTGAGTGGGGAGGGATTACTGCTGAATTGCCATTGAAACTCTGGCTTGGGATAGGCTTGCACCTTGCAAATAACCTCAGCGGATTCACGCATATCGTAGGCAACTTTATTGTACTGATGAAGGACAATTGGTTCGTGTTCGATACGAAGATGCATCGATGAGTTTGCCGAGTTCACATCGTTCTCGTAGAGGCACGTGAAGAGTCCTCGATCGCCGGGCAACAATTGATTTCCATTTGGACGTGCCTTGCCACGGAAGCGTAGAATACTTTGTACGGTCACCACACCACCACCCGCATCTGTGGGCGTGGTGCGTATCTCGTACAGTTTACGGGATGGCAATATTTCCGTACCATCCTTGATCCAGCGTATTTGTGGCGTGGGTTTCGCTTTGGCACTGCACGTCACAGCATAGTCGACATCGCCAACACGTCGAGTCATGTGCTGCTGCAACTTGGCCAGGAATTGTGGCGGCTGGTGGACCTCCAGCACAATGGTGGCCATCTTACCGATGCCCAGCTCATTGACGGCATGACAATGATAGCGACCCTCGCTACCCAGATGCGCCTTCGGTATGGAGTACTGCGGCCCTTGAGCGAGTATCTTCTGCGTGTTGCTCAACTCACCGTCCATGTCGCGAAACCAGCGATATTGTGGCACTGGCCAGCCCGGTGGATTTGCGGAACAACTGAGTGTAACGCCATTGCCCACATGCACTACCGGCTTATTTGGCGAGATGTACGCCTGACCGGGACGATGACGGACCAGCAGTGCAACGGTCGAGTTGCCAACACCCTCTAAACGCTTTGAGTTATACGGTTGCATGAGATTCACCGAACGGCAAATATAGTTTCCGGCATGCTCTGCCCGCACCGAGACCAGGGTAAGTTGTTCACCCGTATAACGGAAATCGGGTGCACCCTCTTTGAGCCACTCAATTGCAATGGGTGATGGATTTGCTGTCACATTGCAACGCACCAAAACGGTTTCACCCTCCTCGGCTTCGTGGGTCTTGGACTCGATGGTAACAATCGGTGCATATAGCACATCCAATATGATGTCCTTTTCACCAGTTTTGCCCAGTCCATTGTCGGCACTGCAGGTGTACTTGCCGGCATGATGGCGACTCACACGATAGATCGTGTGACTTGGGGTGGCACTCACATATTGTCCGTTGCGTGACCAGCGAACATTGGACACCATCGGTTTGGCGTCCACCCGACAATCCAGCTTGGCAATGTGATCGCGTTCAATGCGCAGCGGGTTCTGTGGCCCAACCTCAACGCGTGGATAATCTGCAAAAACGGAAAGTAGCGGAGAAGGTAATGTAATTCAGGATATTAGCCGACCTTATTCGAGTCCGGGGTTAGCATACACACATTGTAATTAAGGTAGCCAAAGTCGGGTTCGTTAAATGGGCCCATTAAGTTGCCAATAGCAATTTTCAATTACACTGCCCGTCATTCAACTACTGACGGTTCAGCGGTGTGTGCCATCGACATTTGAAAATAACATCAATTTGGGGTCTAACAGGCGCAACAACTAGCAAAAAAGGCAGAGACTGCCCAACCATTACGGCCAAGTACATTGCCCAACGCACACTGGTTACTAACATATTATTTTTTGGTAAAACGAAAATTATTTGTGATCATTACTTGTTCAGTTTTCAGATTGCAAAAATCTGTAGTATTTTCGATATATTAATTAAATGCAAAAACTATATAATATCAGAATCAAGCTTTCCAATTAAAATTAATGCAATTTATTTGTTCTAGAACCATAGATTATTATCTATTTTAAAGCTTGATAATAAGCTCAGTTTTGATATATATTTTTTTGCTTTTCTGTACATGCTGACAAATAGCCTTAAGATAAAATTATAATGCCTTTTTTGGTACACCTAAAGTGTTTAATGAAAACAAGTTTAATAATATGTTTTAATGAATTAAGTAAATGTTTCTCTATGCATTTAAAAATGTATTATAATAAATTGTGCATGTCTTTAATTATTATTATTTTGTAACCAATGTGCCGAGGTAATTCAGATTAAATGACAACCATGTGCCGATAGTTAACGTTCGCTTCAAATCGGTTTTTGGGCTGGGTTTTGGCCACTTGGCTGGTTGGTCAAGCGTCTAACATAACGGGTCCTAACTATTTTAGTTGTTGTTGGTTTTATGCTTGTTCTTTTTGTGTTTTGGTTGTTATTTCAGTGCCAATTAACTTTTGAAACACTTTACTTTAATCACCCACTGACCGAATACTTAAATGCCCATTGCTGTGCACAGCTCCAAGTTGTTATTATTGTTGTGCTTGTTGTTGTTGTTTTAGAGCGAGCAAAAAATATTCTAAACTGCCACAAAATCGGGGGCATATCAAAAACTGCGTCTGCTCTGTGCCCAATTACGAGGCAACCAACACATTAAGTCTGGATAAAAACTATACATGCGTCTGCGCAAGAGTGTATTGTGTGTGTGTGTGTGTGTGTGTGTGTCATGTGTGTTGGTGTGTGTAATTATAAAATAAAATTTAATGAGCAACGCTTGTCAGCGTGAGCACAGCTAAAAAAAATACTCCAATTTTGCATTTCAACACATGCTGCCCTGCTCAGTATGTTGCCGTCCTCGCTCCAACTTTTACCGTACTCCCGATGCCATTTTTATGCCGAGCCAGCCATGCAGTTGCTGCCACCTAACGCCCCATCTTGCCCCACTTCCTAGCCACAAACTTGCTGACATTCGCCATGAAGTTGGTTGCGCAATTTTTCATATTTTTCTTACCTTCTTTTCTTTTTGTTCTATTACATTTTTCTTATCGTTAAAGGTATCTTGCTTTTGACACTTGCTTTAGTTTATTACCTATTTTTATTAATACTTGAAGACTTGTATATGGTTATAAACTTACGAAAAGTGTCTATATCGGTTACAATCTTAAATATGTATAAACATTAAATATATGCTGTATTAATGAGTGAAATGGTAAAGCTGAAACTTAATCATCAAACTCAATTATGTTTTATCAAAACTCGCTTGATATAAATAGAAATATATTTTTTTTCTGGTGTTAAATAAAGTTTATTTTTGAATTGTTTACTTTGGATTTTATAAATAAATTCGACTGCATATGAATTCAATCTACGCATTAGACTGTCTAAGCTTAAAGTCTTTGCTCTCTTATAGTCTAACATTTGTTGATCATGAATATATATAATCTATGGGATCGGAGAAACTTTCTTCTGACTGTTACATGTTCTTGCACAACTTTATTATAACCTTTTCACATAATTTCAATGAGGGTATACCAGTTTTTTATGTCTCTGGTTGTGTTCAGTTCATTGTATTTTGTTTTTATTTAAACTTTTTTTTTTAACGAGTTGGCAGGGCCGCATTGCGATTTTAGTTACGCTGCTGCTGTTCACATGCATGTTCGCCACACCCTGGTGGAACGTGGGGAGGCATTGTGATTTCATGACTGGCTACATTAGCGCCGTGCAACATGCGTTGCCTGCACTTGCAACGGCAGCTGGCAGCACCTGTGCTCCCCATAGAACTAAGACTCACTGGCAAACCTTGTTACTGGAGCCAAACGAGGCACTGGCTTCCGGTTAGGCGGGCGTTAAATAAAAATGAGCGAGCGTTGCTCATACGCCGCGTGGTCTTTACTTAAGCCCGTTGGCCATTTTTTGCAGCCAAATTAAATTATTTAGCCCGGAACTGGGCCGAGACCCAGTCCGTTATTCCTGCCACAGGATGTATCACACACAACTGCTCGGAGTTATTTTAATGAGGCGAGTTTGCATTTGCTTTAATTCTGCAGCTCTTGCACCACACCCCCGCCTCCCTCACTTGCACGTCATGTCTTGGCCAAATTGAAACAGCAACAGCGACAACAAACAGAAGCAGATCCAGCTGCTGCTGCTGCTGCTGTGGTGTACGTGTCACACAACACGTCACGTGACTTCCGCTGCGCGTGCTTGCAACACCTGCATTCATATGCAGTATATGCCATACTTCTCCCCCACGCAATCAGCCAACCATTTCGATGGTTTATGCTCTGCTGTGGGGCAGCCAAACATCTGAATAAATATTGAAACGCCGTTTCCATGCGTTGTTGGCTTAAACACTTAAAGTAAACTTGCTGATAAGAAACACATTTCTTAACTGTCTGCTCATTTCTTATTTTTATTGTTTTTTTCTTTTGATTCTTTTGTTTTATGACTTTGAGGCCTTGAGTGGCAATTCATCACAAAGGTAATTATTTAGGACAAATATTTAATCTACATTTTTGAACGAGCATTGTTTTATTTATTTATTTATTTATTTATTTATTTACTTATTTATTTATTTATTTATTTATTTATTTATTTATTTATAGCCACCTATCGGTAAGTTATTATACAAACTTGTTTCTCAGCTTTAAAGCTACCTGCATGAAACTATCCTTCTGCCCATTTTAAAAAGATTGTCAATCGGACAACTAGTATATATCTTAAAAAATCGGCCAGACTCGCTAGTAGTTCATTTATGATTTTTTATGGGCAACCAACCGTCTGCGTCTGATAAAAGTAACGATTGGTCAGCCACAAATTGAATTTTTGAATTGAGCTTTTTTGCTGAGTGCAACAGTCAGTTGCTGTTTTTTAACGTTGCAATTGTCAGCGAACTCCGCCAAAGAGGCAAAGGCACACTCATTCTCGGCCTGTACACCCAACTCTCCCGCTCTCCCTCCCCAAGCACCCCCTAATGCATTGGTAACCCAGTTTTGCCAACGTTTAACATTCGTTTGGATTGCTTATAAAAAATGTTGCCTACTTTTTTGGGCGATGGGAAACTGGGTGCAGTGGACCATAGGTGTCATATGCATGGCGATTGAAATTAATTGAATTGGCTTTGCGCTGCAACAGTCCCCGCTACAACAATAGCAACAGCAGTGGCAACATTCAGTCGACACTTGCGGTTGCTGATGAAGTTGGTTGAGAACTCTGCGGCTCGTTTTTGTTTCCGCTTGCTGCAAGTTAATTGAAACTGGGCAGCAATTAATTTGCTTTGTCACAAAAGCTGTTAACTTTTTACTACACCATCACCCACACCCAGACAGTTCTTCATTGCTCTGATGAGCTGTAAAGCAAAACATTTTACAACTTTTATGCAGATAATTTGAGTTTAACAACTGAAATTTCAGCTGAATGTGAGAACAATGTTGTGCATTCATTAAATTGTGCAGCTACAGTTCAACACTACTGAGAAAAAAGAAAAGACGAACTCATTTCGGCAAACCTTCAATTGTGTTTTTGAACAAATGTTTAATTTTTAGCAACCAATTTCTAATTTCCGTTGCAGCTTTTTGTTCAAGTGTAAAGCTAAACAGCTGGCGGCACAAACGTCACAAGTTGAAATCAGTTTAAGAAAGCTGAGAGCCAAAATCGCTGCCAGCTCCAATCTTAAAGCATAACAATCGGGCAGGACGAACAGGACATGCCAGGCGACGCCAACGTTCTATCTGCCAACTCCTTGATATTGTGCAACTTTTTGTTGTTATTTTTGTTGTTGGCATTCCTTTTAAGGTGCCGCTTGCTGTCTGCTGTGTGGCTATGCAAATGTCCTGGTGTCAGGATGCAGCAGCCAGGCTGAGGCAGAGACAGAGGCAGAGACAGTCTGGCACACAGCTGCCATACGATGCCCACACACTGACACTAATTGCAATTGTGTGCGGCATTAGCACGTGTCTGTATCGCTCCCTAAGGCTACCTGCCGTTCTTAGACTCCCCCAAAGTTGCTGCAAAAAGCTTTGGTGCTCTGCTTTGGCAGAGGACATTTGGTCCTTTGGTTTTTTGGCACTTTGCCTTTTGCCTTTGGCAACGGCATAATCAAAATGGACAAGCCACAACACTCGCTGCCGGCGCACTAAAACAGGCTCCTTCTCGGTATTGGCAAGCAATAACAGGACTGAGGACTCCTTGTTGTTGTCCCTGTTTGCTGTTCTTCCTCTGCTTATTCTTCGTCTTCTTCTTCTTCGTTTTGTTGTTATAGTTTGGCTGCCGCAGGGATGCAAGCGAAAGTATTTCGTTTGTCAAGGTGTCGCTTGGTTGATATACAGTGCCATCAATTATTAAAAACACAGCTTCACAGAATTTCAGCTGCCAATTATTTATTGATATATTCAAATCACATACTTTAATGCAATCGATAGGCATGTAATCGATTAGTGTCAATGCATAAGGGAGCCAACAAATGCATTCGCTTGCCAAACAGCAAACACTGTTTATGTTGAAACACTGAAATATGTTTAATCGGAATACATTGCTAACTAAATATTTATGCAACATCTTCCTTATTCATTAATAAATTTCTATTTAAACGAGTACTTCAACTTTTGCTACAATTTAATTTAGCAAACGAACAACTATCGATTATGTTACACTGAAAGAACTTGAAGATTAACAAAGATAAAAGCGGCACTTTGCTCTTAAGCAATTAATTAATCTTGATGATGAATTTTATAATAATTTTAATATAATTTTATCTATTGAACTTTTAAGGAATATCTTTGATATGATAAGTGTTCATGCATAAGCGATTCGAGAATTTTGATGTTAATAAAAGCTACGTTTTGCTCTAAAGCTTTCAAATAATTTTGTTGAACAGCAGCCACAAAATGCTTTTAAGGAATATCTATGACTTATATTTATTTAACTTATTAAATTATATAAATTCATTTTTTTCTAACCTTTACGTAAAACTTAAGCGATCACAATTGCAAAACTATCAAATGATTGAGCGATTAAAGTGGCTTGTGTGCGTTTTATAATCGAATCAAAAATGCTTTATGCAAATGTTTGGCCAATGAATAAAAAATGGAATTTGCTGCCGCATCGTTTGTACTTGTTGTCGTTGGCTGCAGTTCCCTTTTGGTTTTTGTGTGCCAAGAAATTTCACGCCCAAAAGCGCATTATTGTCAGAAATGTTTGCCGCCGCACGAATTCTGCATGCCACCTGAGTAGGTGCTGCAAACGGATGTTGGCCTCCCACCCAACCTCAAACCCCAGTTTTCTTTTGCGTGGCATCTTGTCTATTGTCGTTTTCCTTCTTTTTTTAAGCAAATTGAAATGTCTTTTCAACGGCTTTGCTTTCCACTTCAGCAGGCCGAGGACACATGAGTCCTGTTTGACTTCGTCGCCAGCGACTTTTTGGCCAAGGACTCGGGGCGAACGCCATCAAATCGTGGCTGGGCTTATTACGTGAACTGCATGCAACTGCACAAAAGTCACGCGCCATGCCCTGACAATCCGCACCCACAACAAACCCAACCAGAACCAATACACCCACACACACACACACACACACATGATGCTGGAGCCTGAAAATATGTGAAAACGTGCCTCGCAAGTGTGTGTTACGCAACTGCTTTTCCTATCTGTTGTTGTTGCTGTTGTTTGTATAACCAGGTTTAGTTATACCCAGCAATCCAGTAAAAATCTCTACTCACTTTTGTCACTTAGCTTTTCGCTTGTATCAAGTTTTTATACTCTTGATTTTATTTCTTTTTGGTTTAAGGTGCTTATATTGACTTCTTTAAAGTCACTTGATATATATAGAAGCAATTAGAAAATATTGTTTTTAATATTCCATGTTTATTAATGAGTTCGCATTCCATTGTGGATTCATTGAATTAACAGAAAATATATTATTGAATTTAAAGTTGAATTTCGCTCAGTACAATTTAATGAATTGATTTTCAACTTGAATTTCATTTTGAGACATTTAAATATTTGAATGCAGCAAACAAATTGGAATACATTTATTTTGCATTAAATACAATCGCATAAGTGAATTCTTAACGCCATAAAGTGTTTCAGTTATTGAAAAGTCAGACGTCAATTCGAAGGCGGAACCGCAACTTAACCGACTGAAATTTATAGCCCGTATTGAACGGAAATTTACCACTTTTCTGAAGAACCAGTTACAGGAACCAATATTATTACTAATATTGAAGTAATTCACCTGCTTTACCGGAACCATTACACTTTACCGGAACCGTAACCGGAACCCGAACCCGAACCCGAACACGAACCGAAAAAAGTGAATCTCTTTTGCATAAATCGGAATTATAAGCTTAAAACAGAATGTGCTAAAAATGAACATTATTTTCCTAGGCTGCATTTTATTAAACCGAAAACAAGCTAAACAAAAAGAAAAGTTTCCTTTTTCATTATATTTGTTTTGAGCTTGAATCAAGAATGTATTTCTAGGTGATAATAAGTAAACTACACTTGATTAAGGGGTATCTTCTTGTCGAGCCACGTTGCTTGTTTTAGCTGTTATCTGTTATGTGGCGCCACGCTGCGTATGCGCAATTAGCCAGCCTCATTTTCGATGCTACGTCTCACTAATTTCAGTCTCTTTATCATATTTGTTGCGCTCAGCGGGCTATAACACCTTTTGATTGGCATACACACACACACGCACACACGCACAAACACACACACACACACACACACACACACACACACACACACACACACACAGCGAGACAGGGGTGGTCATAAAATGTTAATAATTTCATTTGATGATTTTTTGCACGTTATAAAACACTCAGCACCCGTTGACACTGACTACAGGACGCATTGCGAGTTCTTTTTCACAATGCCAGTGAAAATATCGTTTTTTCTTCCTTTTTTATTTTTGGTGGAGAGATTTTCGTTTGGTTGCCTCTCAGTTTGTTTTTTATCTCTGGAAAACGCAGCGGCTTTGCTGGCATATAAATCAATCAAATGCAGGCAGAATACACAATGCACGCAAAGATCAACAGCAACAGTCGACTTGGTTGGGAGTGGGGTGAGGAAACGGAAGCCAAGAATCCATGCAAACATTTTCAATTAAAAATTGCTCTGTCATTTGTCAGTATACATCTGGCCATATGTGCGTGTGTGTGCGTGTGTGTGTGTGTGCGAGTGAGTGCGCCTGCTTGTCCATTTCTTTCGTTCACTGTCACTGTCTAATATTGCCAATTGCTTATCCATCACAATCAAAGTGAGGCATTAGACATCCAACAACGTCGTCTTTGCTTGCGGAATGCATTCATATCTTTTCTTGACAGTGCTTCGCAAACTTGGTTTTTTTTTAGAATCTTATTGTTGTTGAGGTTTTTTGATAATTGATGTGAAGTTTCTTTCATGTTTAATTCTTAGCAAATGTTTGCTTTTATGAAAATGTGTCAAGAAGTATGTAAAGGCATCTCTCTCATCAGCATCCCAAGTCAAGTCGATATATTC
Source organism: Drosophila planitibia (assembly GCA_035043785.1). Lineage (NCBI taxonomy): Eukaryota > Metazoa > Arthropoda > Insecta > Diptera > Drosophilidae > Drosophila > Drosophila planitibia. The sequence continues at coordinate 1,223,096 of JAWNMS010000044.1, read as the reverse complement.
GTCGGTCGATCTGTGTGCAAAAGAGTTCCTTAGTCTTAAAGAAGATAGCCGTATTTTTGCTGCAGGCAGTATATATCAAAACGGGCCTCATCGGAACACTAAATAACACAGCAATAATCAGAGTAAGCTGTTGAAAATATTTCCCAGTCGTTTTTCTGCTGCATTCAGTACATACATCAGAATCGACCTGATCGGATCACTGTGTCTCCTAGCAGTAATCAGATTAAGTTCTTTAAATTATTTTCCAGTTTTTGGATAAATTTCTAATTGAGTTGCCTGGGCAGAATCGTTGCATAATTGATATCTCAAGCATAAACTATGACTTCAAGTTCCATTCAATTTCCAGCTCGATTCATGCATCGGACAGTGGCTCTCAAACTGTGATAAGCGGTTACTTTAACCCAGTGGCCGGACTCTTTGGCCCGGAGGCAGCCCTTGCGCTCAAAATTCAATTGTTGTTAATCGTCTTGGCCAGGTTGAGGTCCCTGGATGTGTTTGTGTTTTGGCCCAGTGGCGTTGCTCGTATGGGAAAGCAGCACAGAGCAGCAAAATACATTTGGCTTCCGGCTAAATGCACCTTGGAGGCACTTTTGACTTTGGCTGGTGGCCCAAACACACATTATGGCCAATGTGCTCGGCTCCTGGCTGCTTGCTGTTATGTGTTCTCTATGCCTTTTATTTGTTGCTGCTGCTGCTACTGCTGCTGTGGCCTATGCCTGCTAATGGATTTTAAATGAGCATCATAAATACTAAACCCAAAATTGCTTCCAAGCCCCGCCCCCCCACAACACACACACACACACACACACGCAGGCACACTTACTGGTATTTGTGCCTAGAATTCTTTGGCAGTACTAACTTGAATTTCTCAGTTGCTGCCTGTTTCGTGTCTTCATATTACACTTTTTGCTTGCTGTCATTTATTGTGTTTTGTCTGTTTTTGTGTCTACTACACTCGATGCGTGTGTGTGGGTTTGTGTGTGCCTGTGTGTGTGAAAGAGGAAGAGGGAGCGGCGGGTTGCTAGGTTGAGTAGGAGTTTAACCAGCTTTCGGTAATACCTTTTTATGCCGCTTAGGTGTTCTTTCAAATTTGTCATTAAGTTTGTAACGTCTCAAAGGATTATTTTCGCAATTTGCTTAATTTGCATAATTTGTGTAACTTTGGTAAGAAGTCTTCAAGTTTTTGCTCGTCTAATTATATCTAGTTCACATTTTTATTTAAATTTAATTCTGAGTACGAAGACTCTTTATGAGAAGTCTTTAATTTTGTATCTGTTATAATTATAACGAGTTGATTTTCTTCTCAGTTCATTTCAAAATATTTTTAAAATTTTAATTTGAGTTTAATTGTAGATGGTGATAAAGCCACGCAAAGTTCCCTGTACACTTTGATAAGTATTTTGATTTTTATATAATTATTTTTATATTTTTATGAATTCAGTAATTCAATTAAATTTATTTATTGTTATTATTATTATTATTATTGCTTGTATTATTATTTTTAATGTTTTCGCAAATCTAAGCTAAGCCATTTATATACTTGTAAGTTAATGATTTCTGCAAAAGTGTTAAGTTGAGGTATATTTAAGTTACACATAAAATTGAAGCACAAAAATAATTTATTCTTTTGTTTTATATAAATACGTATTTTTCTATATACACTAAACTTTGTATTCTATTATCTTTGTTCTGCTGAGAGAGTATTTAGTTATGGTTGTGACTGCAAATTTTCCACATTCTTGTTTAACTTTTTCTTGAATAGTTATTTTATTTTTATTTTGGCTTTTGGTTGCTGCTGCTGCGAGGACTATAAATATTTGTTACGCTGACGTTCCGTGAACGCTGCATGTGACACACACACACACAAGCATACACACACAGGAGCTTATACTTACACATGTGCCGGTTGTTGTTGCTTGTCTACAAATCCGGCGTGTTGTATAAAAATGACTGCAATTTATGTTTTCCTATGAATATATTTGCGCGCGTCTCCTCTACCGCCTATGGCACGCCTCCCGCTGCTCTTGTGGAAACTGTTTCGCCTTCACATATATATTTATTTTTCCACCGGTTAGCAAGATTGGAGTATAGTCATAACTGTTACTCGTTTTGATTGCATAAACTTGATGCAGATTTCATTTGTTGTCATTTTTAGTGATTTTTATTAAATGCAAGTAACGTGACAAGTTTATTGCGCATACGCAGCGTTGGCTCAGCCATGAAATTTAATATTAGCTAAAATGATAAAACGCTTAAGACGGTTGCCATGTGTACTGTACACTGTATACTATACACACACTCCCACAGACCCAGCTTTATGCTGCACTACAGACTTGTCAGCTAATATAACAGCTTGAGACTTGAAACGCCTTCCTCGCCGCAGGAGCAGCTTTTACACTCTCCGTGTGTGTGTGTGTGTGGAAACCAATAACTAGCAATCAACTACTGTGTGTGTGAGGGTGTCTATGCATGTGTGTGTGTGTGTGTGGGTGTGTGTGCATGCCAGACACTTTATGTGTCTGTCATGTGTGGGGCTTTTGGGTCACGTTGATCATGCGGCGAGCTGAACGAGCAGCATTTGTTCAGCAAACTGCAGCATTTAATTACAAAATGTGACAAAGAGAAATAGTAGAAAAATAATATGGAGACATCAAGCAAGGAAAGCGAGAGTGCAATGCAACGCACTTTAAGTGTCCTGTCAACAATCAATTAAACTGAAGTCAACATTAAATATATATTAAGTTTACAAAACAAATGTTGATATAAATTTTCACTTGACATCAATTCTGTTTTATGTTGTTCAAGTTGAAAATGGTCTCAGTAAATAGAAATTGAAAAAAATACCAGTATTATATTGCTCAGGCTATATATTTATATATTCTATATATATACATTTATATGTATTTATTTTTATTAATTTTCTTTATTTATATTTACGGTATCATGGTATGATTAAACTGATATATATTTCAACGAACCCATTAAAATGGTAAAAAAACGGTTTAAGGATTATAGGCAAAAGTGTTTAACAGACTGAACAACTCATAAGGTATATATATTCTTGATCAGGATTAGCAGCCGTATCGATTAAGTATTTCTGTCTGTCTGCTTGAACAAGCCGATCTCAGAGATTATGAGAGCTGGAGACTTGGAATATAAGTTCTCGCATATAATACATAGATATATTGACTTATTATTGAACAACTGTTTAAATTTCAATAAGATTCAATGAAATAAACACAGTATTTTCATATAGCACAAACTAGACTCATCAAGTCTGTATATTGAGTATCTTCTAGTCGAGCTGTCTCTTGTAGAGTATTCTAATTTGTTTATTATGTACAAACTTCATTGTTTAGAAGTTAAGGCATTCATTTTGAGCTTCTTGTACTTTATCATTTATATATATCACCTGGCACCGTAAATATTGCACACTTCATAAACAGGACGGCAACAACAATTTGCAAGAGTCCACTAAAAAGCATAAAACAAAGAACCACCAAAGTCATAAATTTCGAGTCTATGGCAGGCATTTCTGTACTATTTTTTGCTCCATCTTATGTTTATTTCTTTTCTTTTTTTTTTCGGCTGCACTCCGTATCATTTGAGGTCTAGAGAGTGTAGTATCCGCCCAATTCCCCGCTGCTTTTATACTCACAGTTGACATTTAGAGCAACGCTGGTCTCGAGCGTATGACCCTCGGGCATGGCACGATTCCAAACGACGCATATGTACTTGGCACCATCGTCGGCCCGTCTGGGAAGTATCTGCAGTGTGGCATTTGTGTAGTGGTTCTTGGAGCCGCCCTTCAGCGCATATGACTGCAACGGCACTTTGCTACCCTCCCGGAACCAGCTGCAAGCGAGAGCCAGAAACAGCGATTTAGTGCCGAAAAAAAGAAGAAATATAAAAAAATAGTAATTGTGTCGGGTTTGGGGATTATTAATGAAGGCGACCAGTTAAGTGATTTACTTGCCGCCGGATGTGCTTAAACTGTCGCTGACCACAGCACCAGCGACGACAGCTGAAGCCCCCCCAAAATAAATCTATATATAGTACTATATAAAAACTGAAAGCTTTCTCGCAGAAAAAAAAAAATAATAATAAAAAGTTTACTTTTCGTTGTCGGTTTTGTAATACGCTTGCGGGCTTGTAAATAAACTGATAATATATTATAGTAATCTCATCTGCAGTAAAAAACAAACTTTTATAAATGCATAAAAAAACACGATAGGTATTAAAATGTACCCCTGTTTTTTAAGGCCAATTGACACTCCGTTAACAATCAACTTGGCTTTAATATTCATAAAAACGTCCAACTTACAAACTACAAAAAGTTGTTATGATAAATTATTAGTTTCATACAAAAATGAGTGGCGTTGAATTAAATTACAATTGAAATATATTTAAATAGAAAAAATGTTCTAGTCCGTCCATCAATATTATTATTATTTATTGTTACTTTAATAGTTACTTTATAATTGATGTACTTGAAATATATTTAAAAACACTTTCTAGTTGTCTAATAAATAATAAATATTAAATATTATTATTAATACTGCTACTCTCATTATTACTTTCCTCTCACTGTTAATGTTATAGTTAAGCTCACTGTTACTGTGATTATCCCTCAACTGGCAGACATTTGATCTCACATTTATAATATACCCTGAAAGCACTAAATAAATGCCAAATATCCCGAGAGAAGTGTATCTTCAATTTGCATTTATAATGGGCTCTTACGTTATCATCGGATCCGGTGAGCCACCGATGCTGCTGCAGGTCAGCTCGAGTGGTTTCTCCTCGGTGGCGACCGCAATGTTGCCGGGCGTCACCATTGGCGGATGTGGTGCCGTCAGCACCGTTACATTGTAGAACTCCTGATGCACATCGGCCCCGGTGCCTTTGGCCTTGATGCGGCACTCAAAGCGTCCATTGTCCCGATTGTACGAGGTGTTCTTAATTTGCAGATCGTAAATGCCGCGACCCGGTCGAAAGTCAAGTCTGCAAGCGAAACAGAGACAGCGATAATGTGAGAGAGAGTGAGAAAAAAGTGAATAATCAGCGACTAAAAAATTCAGAGTGTGAGTTAAGGGCCCCGATTTGTAGTGGGTAAGGCAAGACAGGAAAAAAAAAAATGCAAAAGTTGGAGAAAAAATATTTTCTACTTTATGTAAATTAACTGCGGCCATACTTTGTAAATTTACACAGCTTGAACTGCGTATATATATACATATATTTTATATTTATATGGAGGTATGTGTATTAAATTTCCTGTGATATTCCTTCTTTTTTTTTGTATAAAAAGCATATTGGTTTGTTATTTAGTCTTGTAACATAAGTGGAGATACTTATACGTTTGTAGAGGGAGCTGTAATTTTGTCGTCAAGTTTGTAACGCATTAATGTAGACAGCGGCGATCCGATATGGTATATATATTCGTGATCGACATCACTGGGCGAGTCGATATAGCCAACTCAATCTTTCTATGTTTAATTTTAGACCTATCTTGATACAACTTGAAATAGATTAGCAAATATGTCGGAAAATGTGTCGAAGCTGATCGGATCACTATATAATATAGCTGCCACTGCAACAATCGGTTGAAAGTTGATTTTTGAGTTGTGGGATCTAGATAAACCTAGAACTTGTTACAACTCCTGTCTTCACTGTTTTCTAAATCTTTGTCCTGTTCCTATGCAGACAAGGACCATTTTCGAGAATTTTTAGTTGAATCTTGACATTTAAAGCCCTGGCTGTGTCATACAGATTGAAATCGTGTTCCAGACTGACTTGGCGCTGCTTATTCCGTATTTTTCTTCAAATCATTATTTCTGTCGAGGTTAAGATTCAGGTGTTCACAATCCCAAAGCTTTAGTCGGAAGCTCTCTTTCAGCTCAGCTCAGTTATACTTATTATTTTCATTTTACTATTATTATTTGCGCTGCTTATTTTGAACAAATTGTCTAGCAAAGTTGACTAAATAACCGCAGAGAGCATCTCAAAGTCAAGAGTCCAGAGCTCTGCTCGTTTTGTTTGTTTACTTTCGAGTATCCTTGCAGCTTCCTCCTGCGTCCAGGTTTGGCCAGTTGTTGTTCATTTCTTGTATTCCTGCTTATTATGATTATTTTTATTATTTTGTTGTTGGCTTTCGCTTTGGATTTGGCTTTGGCCAGGACCACTTCGGGTTTGGTTTCGTGTGGCTTAAGAGGCCGCGAAATAAAATGAAAAATGCTCATGGCAAATTAAGCGTCGAACTCATTTTTGTGAATTTATTAGCTTAATTTTAAGGGGACTGAGTGGCTAGCTAGCTTCACAGTTGCCATGGGCGCCACATTACATTTTGATTAATTTAACATCCATTTTTTTGTTGTTTGGTTCGCTTTTGTTTTTTTTTTAGGGCCATGGCAATTGCTACCTGGCAATGAAATAAGAGGAGGATGGAGATGTGGCTGGTTTTGCGGCTGTATTTCAAGCTAAAACTCAATCAAGCGTAATAGCTCGAAACTGTCGAAACGTCAAAGAAATGCTTTTAATGTATATTCCTGATAAATTCGATATACATAGTGGTATTGGAAAGTTTCATGTTTTTGTTTGTTATTCATATCTGACTTAAAAGTTTAATGGCGACATCGATTGGAGAATTTTGTTTGTAATTCATTTTCATTTTAGCTTAATAATATAGACACAGGCGAAATGAAAACAGCAAAATATTCGAGGAAAGGCGGTCAACCGATTTCTTTGAATTTAGCTGTTCAAGGCAAATAAACACAAGCAAAAATAAATATGGGAAATTAGTTCGATTTTGGGTAGCTAAGCAGTCTCGTTCAAAATAAATCAAAAACATTTTCACTAACTTTTACCTGACAAATTGTACATACAATTTTGTGAAATTAGTTCAATTTTATGTATATTTAAAAAAAAGGAATCGCAATTTTACCAATAACAGAACCGATTTTTTTTTTCAGAAACCAGCTACAGGAATGGAAACTGCCGAAACGGAAATGAATAGCCAAAACTAATGTGTCACAAGTGTGGAGCATTTATCGAAATGTTTACACTTCACGTACCGCAACCGGATGTGAAATACGATACGATTTGGCAGCCTGCTAGAAAACCACCAATTTTTTTTGCAACAATTTTTGGCATTTAAAACAAATTAAGAACTTTTTTTTTAAAATATACTTTCCAGCGCAATGCGAAATTTAATTTTGATCCGCATCAAAAGTTGGCAAGTTGGCCTTATTCCCTGCATCCACCAATCATCTCCATCAACGTCTTCATCATTTACTTAGACTTGCAGCCGGAACACTTTGTGTTTAAGTTTTAATTTCTCTTGATGAGATTTTTTCACAGTTGCAGCCACACAAGTTGCAGATATGTAGGCATATGTGCAGCAAGAGGAAATGACGAGTGTACATATGTCTATATGTATATGTGTAGGGGGGTTGGGCTTATAAATCATGCACTCGACATTATTAAAGTAGATCTTATAAACTTCTTGAGTGCATTTGCAAGCAGGCGAGGCCAAAGCGAGAAACTTTTTAAATAAAATTTCAATTTTGATAACTTTTATGGCAAGATGGCTTGCAGCAGACGAGGAGGGGTAAGGGGGTGTCTGGTATGTAAGGGGTAAACCACACACACAGATACACACACACACACACACACACACACAGCTGTGCAATTGCAGAGCAGTTCCGTTCTGCGAGCTCAAATAGCAATTTTGGGGTTTTTGTTCCCAGTTTTTTTTTTTTTTCATTTGCTGGTCCTAAAGAAATGACTTGCATTCTTACCGCTGCCAGTAAGATTTTCTTTCTGCTCATTTGAATGCCCTTGCCGAAGGTATACGCATTTCCATACGAAGTGTGTAAGTCTTTTATTGAATACTCTGAAAACTCATAAAGCATATTTATTTTTAATGTGGGTAGAGCCTTTTTCGAAACTGTCTTGAAACTTGGCCATGTAAATATAACTAAAGAGAAAAAGAAATATATTTTTAACAACATTTTTAATTATTAATTATTTTATTTATTGCTTTCTTACAATTAATTTTCCATTTTTACTTTTACTTAACTTGCTAGACTTATCTAACTTAACTTGCTAGGGTATCTAATATTTGGTATGCTCAGAAAAAATGAAGATTTTTTTCTTCTCATTTTTCATGTCGCTGCATTTCCGCCAGTGACTTTTATGAGGCTGCATCTTGAGTTTTGTATCGCAACGGTGTGTGTGTGTGTGTGTGTGTGTGTGTGTGTGTGTGTGTGTGTGTGTGTGTGAGGGGTGTGTCTGTGCCGTGTGTGTGTGTGTTTGTGCCAAGTGGTGCAGCTCAAGCGAAGCACATAATTGACTCTGCCTGCTGCCTCAACTGCTGCCTCAGCTGCTGCCTGCTGCATGCTGCATGTTGCATGTCCTTCGCCCAGCCAGTAAAACCGAAAAAGGAATTTCTAATGTGAAAATAAGTGCTGCCTCCGCTATTATGTTGCATCGTCGCAGGACTTATGCAAAACAGTCGCAGAATTGTTATGCAAATTGCAGCCAATTACATGACAAATGCCTGCCCAACCAGCCCAACCAGCCCAACTTCGCTCTGCTCTCTCCCCTCCCCTCCCCTCCCACACCCTCCCATGCCATGCCATCACATCTCCAATCCACCTGCAACTCTATCGTGCATATCTCTCAACAAGTACTTCTTTGACTGAGGTTGTCTCGGCAATTGCATTGAACAACTACACTGAACCGCAAAATTGGCGGTTCTCATTCAATTTCTGTGTGTCTGCAAATAAAAAATGAACTAATCGAGATTGTAAATAGAATGTTGCATGCATCATGTTGTGCAAACAGATTTGTTATGAATTCCTATTCTAAATAGTGTGTTGATTGATTGCAGATTGTGGTGACATATATTGATTAGCATATATTTTTGTTAAGAAGGAAAAGACTGCAGTTAATAAAATATCTAAACTTGGCAAAATAAAAATTCAAAATAAAAAATCATAATATATACAATATAAATATTTCTTAGCTATCAAAAATGGTGTCTTAATCTCTCCTTTAAATTAATATCAATTTAAGTATATTTAATAAATTATTCTGTATTTAAATTGAAATCAATTTGTCTTTGAATGCTCAAGAATCATTTTTAGAACTCAGCATTTATTGAAATCCTTATCAATTGATATAAATAGTAGTTAGTTGACAATATTTTAGTTTGTGATGAGGAAACACCTAAAACCTAATCAGTAAAATTTAGTTCAATACTTAAATAATAAGAAATTTGCTGAGCAATAAACTAAGTACTTATTTGAGTACTAAATAATAAATAAGGTAGAAAATGCCTCAATGCGCAAACCCATAAGCCATTTATCGATGGATCACTGTATGCGTAGATATACCAAGGTTTTGTGGCACAGTGTCAAATGTCACATGCTTATTTGGCTTGTCTTGCTGCCTGCTACCCTCAACCTGAGGCATGCCACGTGTCTTGTTAACTGTAGCTGAAGCTCGTGTCTGGTTCGTTACTGCGGCCAACGACTACAACTACAACTACAACTACAGCTACAACTACTCATAAAGCTACCGGATTATGTTATTATCGGTTTAAGTATCGACTCGGAGACTCAACCACCCCCCGCCTCTCCTATGTCTTCTGCTGTCTTCAAGCAGCGCTGGTTGCCATATTTTATGTTCTGTTGGCCTTCTCTGCTTTGCTCTTCCCCATATTCTGTGGCATATTATTCGAGGGGAGGCCGTTGTTGCATGGCTTGTTTGTGCTGCTGCTGTTCGCATGCCAAGGCGCTGTCCCATTAAAATGAATAAACTTTTCTTTTTTTTCGCAAGTGTAGCAATTGGGTATTTCTATTTTGTTGCAAACTCTGAAGCGAATAGACGAAAAAACATTTTGTTTTCCCAAAAATATCTCTGATTAAAATTTGCAAATGAAGATTTTTTATTATGGAATGGAAAGATTTGCAAGATTTTAAACTTAAGTTGAACATATAGATTTATATATTTTAAATCTTATTTTTACAAAGCAACATTCCTTAAGCCAGATTTGAGCATTAACAGATTTCTCTCTGCTTGTAAAATGTAAAAAAAATATGGAAACGAAGTCATAAAAAATCTATCTGCTAAGAATGTAAATCTTTAACTTTAAAATAAACTTTAAAAAGGCTGTAAAAACAATATTTATAGCAAAAAAACAACAGTCTAAATCATGATTTGAAAATGCTCTACTATAAAAACAGCTATATCTCTGCCAAATTTAACAAAAAAAAATGGATGCTAAACTTTTTTTGTGCAAAAACTTTCATTTAAAATCACTCTGTTTAAGTTCAAAATGTTTAACTTATAAAAAAACCCTTTAAGATAGCTTTTAAGAAACATATTTAAATGAAGTCTTTCGTCTGCAAGAGTATTAAATCTTCGGCATTAAAGTAACTTGAAAATAGCTGTTCTTTTCTTTATTTTGTGTGTGTTTTAATTTTTTGTTGGACTTGGCGGAGAAAGTTGAAAAAGCGAGCGCCAAAATTGACGCGTGGCAAAGAATATGGCAAGGACTTCAGCAGCGCCCTTACCCCCAAACAACCCCCTCCCACCCCCGCTTATCTGCCCCAGAGTGTGTTCATGTGAACGATGTGCGTTATATGCGGATAATTGACTTTTAAAATGTGTGTGCGAAATCACAACAACAACAACAACAGCAACAACAACAGCAACGATGAGGAGCAGGAGGAGGAGGAGGTGTAGAAGTTGAAAAAAGGGTCGCTGCGTATAATTAAACGGCATATTGTCACGCATCCTTGCAACAGGACTCTAGAGGAAGCGGGAGCTATAACAGCCTTGCGTCAAGGACAAATGGGTGGCAAGCATTTTTGGGTGGGGTTGGGGAGGGGGCGGGTCTGTCTCTGTTACAAAAATTACAACCATTAATGTTGTTGTTGTTGTTGTTGCCATTAAATGCTGCATGTTGTTCTTGGCTGTTGCAATTTGGGGGGAGTGGGAGTAATTTTTTTATTTTTTTTTTGGGAGGGATATAAAGTTAAGAGGTGGCAGCAACAAAAAGTTGCTTAAGAGCTTGTGGAAAATTTCAAAATTAGATTAAAGAAATTGCGAGCGTAATGAGTGAGTGAGATTATGGATTGAATAATTGAAATTTTATATGCGATGTGATATTGAATCGAGGCATGCCATGCAATACACTTTAATAGGGGCAACGATAGGCAACAGGCAACGAGATTTTTATATTAAAATGTGTTGAGCTCTTATAAAATGTATTTTGTAGCATCAATTGAGCTAATCACATTACAAAATCAATAACGCAAAAATATTGTTGAAAAGCTACTAGTTCTTAGAAAACAGTTCTCAGTTCAATTGTCTCTGAGATTTTTATTCCCCGAATCCATTAAAAATAAATGAGGTTTTGTAAAAGTGTAGAACACGCAGAAGGAAGCATATCCGACTCCATAAGATATTTATATTCTTAATCAGCATGAACAGTCAAGTCGATATGGAATATCTGTTTCTTCGTCTATTTGAACTCAGAGACTATAAGAGCTAAAGAGTTCAAAATGTTGAACATAAATTCTCATATAGCATTTTCATATTGAGTTCATTTCATTTTATCGATAACTGCACACGGTTTGCAAATATCGATACAAATCGATTATCGATAGCAATCAAATATTCAATTATAAAGATAAAGCGGAAGAAATAATACATAATATACACTGACATATTATTGATAAACTGTACAAACTTCATTAAGATCGGGTAAAACACAGATTGCGAAAACCAAAACCAATTTTCACATAGAAAAAAACTATAACTTGCAGCCAAAAAGGTGTTTAATAAATATTGCAGGGCCACAAAATAATACTGATACCACGAGAAAAACGAGCTTATAAATTTCTTGAATCGAATTCCAAACGTATTCAACTTATTTGGTTTGAGCTGCGCGTACACAATTATCTAGATAGGTTTTTGTCTATTATTTTTGGCCAGCAATTTCATATGATTAAGAAATTCCATGGCAACAATCAAAGCTCGCTGCATAGAACTAGAAGAAAGGGAGAACGAGAGAGAAAGCGAAGCAGATGAGATGGGACAACCACCAAGTTGACTGCAGGCCTCAAAGCAGCATTCATCAAGTTATTCACACAAATCACCACCCACCAACCAAGCACCCACCCAAACTGGACTCCAAACTGCCGACTGGCAGTTGACTTATTTATGCAAATGGCCATAACAAATGAGACAGAGAGAGAGGAGAGAGAGAGAGAAGGGGAGAGGCAATGATGACCGCACTGTGAAAACGATTAATTTGTGTGTGCGGATGGGGGAGGGGTAGACAGTCAGAGTTCCAGTTCCACTTACAGTTACAATTCGAGCTGGAGACACATTATAAACGGCTGACCTCGGGGGAAACAAATGGAAATGGAACGAGACAGAAGACGGCTGACGAGAGAGAGAAGAAGATGGGCAGTGTATTGCTCAATCGTGTGCCCAGTTAATGCTCATGAATGCTGTGGCGAAAGGGAAAGGAGAGGGGGGGAGAGGGAGAGAGGCAACTCATTATTGAAATATGTTGGTAACATTTGTTATGCAAAGGCCACATTCATGCTAAATGAGCGAGGGGCGAGGAGGGGCGAGAGTCGACAAAGAGTCACATGTAACTGTAACTGTGTAACTGTATCCATCATGCTTATTCTGTCTGTCTGTCTGTTTCCATCTTCTTACGTTCCCCTTCCCTCCTTGTTCACTTTCATTCATTGCGTTCATATTTGACTTGCGCTTGTGCAAAATTTCTATAAATGCCATCAGTGAGACGTCCGCCCCCTTTACCACGCCTACTTATCGCTCTATTGCCAATTTGCTGCTGTGTTCGCAATACCTAGCTAGAGATGGACGCTTCGATGATAGATTCAGCACGAGACAAACAAGCTACATAAATGATGTCAAGAGTATTTTATTTCTATCATTTTATTTTTTAACTTTTATTCTATAAAAATCTAATCAATTTTTTATGTGCACATTTAAGCTAATTATTGTTTCAAGCCATATCAATTATGTTGATATAATGCGTGCTTATTCGTCTCACGACACAGAGAGATCACGCAATGCGCTCAAATTTAATCTCGATGTGTGCGCTCTCCACACACACACATTTATCTCCATCTCTTCTTCTTTGAGCGCTGTCGCCTTTGTGCCTTTTCAAATTCAATGCAATGCTAACATTTCTATACATATATGCATTCATCTGTGTGTGTGTATTTGGCCTTGCCTGGGCTAAACTATTTACTTAGTAAATTTCACTGTGTGTGTGCGTGTGTTTTGTATGCTGCTGCTGCTGCTGCTTTGTGTGTGCGAGTGTGTGTGAGGCGTTGCTTTAACTGTTAGCGTGTCAGTGTGTGTGTGCGAATGACAGCAATGTGACAGGCCAAGGCGACAACAACAACAACAACAGCAGCAACAGAGAAAGAAACTACATACGAGCTAACAGCCAAACACGGATGTTATCCTTGGCAAAGGTTTTAGTGTCTGTCTGTCGACGGCAGGTGTTGATAATAAGGGAAAAAAAGCAAAAGTAAATGTCAAATCTGTTGCTGACACTCGCAACATTTAGTAATCAAATGTTGCCAGCACACACACACACCAAATACACTTGCACGAGACGCTAATCAAATTGTTTGCTTTGCATTCCGTTAAGTTGAAATGCAGTGAGGTAGCTCTCCCTGCCTCCCTCGCACACACACTCAGGCGTGTGATGCAATTCAATGGCTTGCTAAATGGAATGAGAAAGAGAGCGAGCGAGAGAGAGAAAGAGAGCGAGGTGACCGTGCGATTTGCATTTGAATCACAGGTTAACACAAACGCATTTACATACATGACACACATACAAACGCTTATTGTGCAATATGTATGTGTGAGTGTGTTTGTGTGTGTGCGCTTCCCATTAACTTTCCAAACACACCAACAAGCTCAATTCCATTGAGTACAAGAAACAACAAGAACACACTGATGATCTCGCACCCAATTACACAGAGTATTGGGGAGTAAGGTGAATTGGACACTAATCCAGTCTGAAAAGTAATGTTTTCATTGGCATTGTTGCTCTCTGTTGAATAAAAAGTAACTGTTGTTTAGTGGAAAAGTGCATGGAAAGTGGAAAGCGCATATAATATACAAGAATTCTTTACATCGATGATAAGATTAGTGCTTATGTGAAATGATGTTTGAGGCGAGTGCGCAATGCATCCATCAACTTCTCCCATTTGCTAAGCGTCTTATGCACACATACTGCCATTCCGGTCTCACTCTCCCCCTCCCTCTTCCCATTCTATATCTGCCTGTGTCTGCGTGTGTGTCTGTATGAATTTATGCATATTTTGCCTGTCACAGATTTCTCAATAGATTTCACAGTGGCGAAGTATGCATAAATCATATTGTGGCTGCTTCGGTTCGAGCGTTAAGCAAAAGTCAGCCAAAACCGACAGTTATACACTTATACACACACACACACGCACATACAGAGAGACAGCTGTGCTTGCGGTTTGCGTTTTATGCAACACTTTTTGTATATGTCAGTTTTTATTTGCCTTGCAACAGCAGCAGCATCAGTAGCAGCAGTAAAATTTTTCTGCTGTGTTGTCGCCGCAGTTAAAATGAATGTGAAAAATAAATGTTAATATGCCAAGAAAGAGAGAATCGTGTGGTATGTGATAACACACACACACACACACACACATACACCCAACACATGCACTTACTCCTGCCAAATGCACCGTCAAGCGAAATGTACTTTATATCAACTTTAATAGACGTGTGTAATTTATGTATATTTTCAATAAATTCATTCAATTCAAATATTTATGTAAGTTTATATTTTTATAAAGCATCTCAGTGTATATATTTAAATATAATCTAAGTAAAATAAATCTCCAAGCTATAAATTCAGTTTAGTTTAAGCAACATATTTTCATCATATATAAATTATTAACTTCTGCTAGCGAAATTACCGCTTTGACCCCACTGTGCCCACAGCAAGGTGGACAAACAGAAGTTGCTCCAACAGAACCACACAAAGACAGCCGAACTGCTAGCAGTCTCACTCTCGCTCTCTTCCGCTCCCGCTCCCGCTCTCGCTCTCCTTGTCTTGTGTCTTTTCTTTGTACGCTGTCACACGCTTATTTGGCATAATATACATATAATAAAAGCAAGCGACGCATAGCCAATAGCAACGGCTACTTGCTTGCTTTCTCTTACTCCCTCCCCACACTTATTCGCATACTTACACTCGCTCTCAGTCTGACGTCAAGTGTCATAAGTTATAATCTGTGCGAAAGAAATTGCAGCAGCAGCAGCAGCGACGCTCGCGTCGCGTATAACTCCAATAATTTACGAGCATTGCGCGCTCTTCACGCCTGTTGCCGCTCTCTCTCCCCACTCTCTCTCTCTCTCTCTCTCTCTATCGCATGTGCTATTTCAATATGGTCTTGTCCGTGTGTGTGTGTGTGTGCTGTTTCATGAGTGTTGGCCACATTTTGCATAGCAGTAGCAGTAGCAGCGAAAGATTTTAAAAATTTCCTGTTTATTTATCGGTGAAATATTATAGTTTACAAGATAATTTTATAATATAAAAATAAATATTTCTCAATACGTAAATATTTTCACTCTAATCTATTTCAAAGTAAGTCTCAATTAGGTATTTAATTATATTTTCTATCTCTGACATAAGCTTTGAGAGAGCAATTTTCACTTCTTCACTTCATTCCTTCATTCGTCACTTGCAAATATTATACACTATGTCAAAAAAGTATCTTATCTCTTTTGCAAACAAATGTATTTTATTATTGACACTTTTATTTTTTTTGTCCTATTTTTCTACTATTAAGTGAAGTTCTTAAAACTAGTTACTAAAATAAATTTTTTTTCCTGTATCCAAACACTTTCTAATATGTGTGTAAATTTTGTTGTTCTTTGCTGTTTACAGCATTTTTTGTTTCCGTTCAGTGTCTGTCTGTGTGTCTGCCTGTCTGATGCTGCTGCAGCATAAATATGATGCTGATTTTTATGATTTTTATAATGTTTCATTATGTTGCGTTTTACGACTCATGTGGGAACTCTCTGTGTGTTTGTGTGTGTGTTAGACACACATGCTAGGGTCATATAACGGTATATATGGAATAAATGGAATGCGAATGCGGATACACAATGCACTCACTTCGTAGCTGCTCTAATTTATAGCCTATTGTTGTTGCTGTTGGTGTTGTTGTTGTTATCTACTTTTGGGCCCT
Source organism: Drosophila planitibia (assembly GCA_035043785.1). Classification (NCBI taxonomy): domain Eukaryota; kingdom Metazoa; phylum Arthropoda; class Insecta; order Diptera; family Drosophilidae; genus Drosophila; species Drosophila planitibia. The sequence goes on along the minus strand of JAWNMS010000044.1, from coordinate 1,206,801 downwards.
GCGCTTAACAGTTGTAAGAGGTCGTTGTTTTGGCCCGCTTTACACATTTTATGTGCGCTCAAAAGCCAATTTTGTAGAGATTTTGGAAAATGGCTCGAATGGCCGTCGAGTAAACTCTGGCGCCCCATTATAAGCGCATAATCTTCAGAAAACACACACACAAACACGCACACACGCATACACAAGGGCAGCACGCAACGGAGGGGCTAAAAATGATAATGGCTAAGACCCACTAAGCCATCTTTCTAAGCATGCTGCTACACACACTATATTTTTTTCTTTTTTCACATTTTTTTTTTTTTTTGGTTGCTTAGATAATTTTTTGCCTGGCTTCCGCATTACAGTGAAATTTCGAAAAGCGAAACTTTTTTTTGTAGAAAATGGGCGGAGTTCCTTTTGTCTGTCTGCATAAAGAGTGCGTTGGTAGTGGCAAGTTTATAACTTTCAGCTTAATATTGTATCTAAGAATATATAAAGTAATCAAAATTGCGAATGCTATTAAGAAACAAAAAAAGAAGTAGTCTTCACTGCTCTGCTATTTTCAGCTAGTTTTGGTCGAATTTAGCGTTGAGTTTTAAGTGCTTTTATTGTTTAGCAAAACTAAATCGTTAAATTAACTCAAACTTAAATGCAGCAACATTTTCTACGAGTGAAATAGAATAACTTTTAACAAATTTAGTAGACATTTTTCATTATATGAAAACTTGACTGTGCCTGGCAAATGAGCTTTGTGATGGCAACTAGTTCTGCCGCTTCCAGTTCCCGGTTCCCGGTTCCCGGTACCCGGTTCCGGGTCACTTGAACGAATCCTTAAAGCGCGCTTTATTCTTTTTTTTTTCTTTTTTTTTCCTTTTTTGTGAACATCAAGTTTGGAGTCTAATTTCTTTTGGCAATTTTTTACGATGCTCGCTATACAAATGAGTTTATGCGCAAGGCACAAGGCACAAGGCCAATGCTGTCGCCTCCCCAGGGAGCCAAGCAGCCGGAGAGGGAGCATGCTGAGAGTGACAGAAAGAGAGAGAGAGAGAGAGAGAGAGTGAGATGGGAAGAGATTTTTGTCGTTCAGTTCTATTGCCTGCTTTATGACAGTTTCATAGACTTTTTATGTTTATGTCCCGGGCGTTTAGTGACGCAGCTGTTGCTCCATGGACATCACTTGGCCAATGGCTGACAGAAGGCGAGGGGGGCGTGGCAGCAGATGGAACAGGGTGTAGTTAAAGTTATTCCATATTTGCGTTTCTTATCTGCACGTAATTAAGGCAATGGACAGCAACCGGCTGGTGTTGCCCCTTGGAGGCCGTATTCCACAGTTCTAATCATCGTCGCCATCAACATCATTGCCAGCATGGGGCTGAGCTGCGTGAGGGGGGCGGGGCGGTGAGTTGTGCAGGGGGTGCCTGGTTTGTCATCGGTGCCTTTAACCCTTGGCACTCAAATGTCCGCCCTTATGCCACGAGGCGACCGTTTGTTGTTGTTGTTGTTGCCACCAAAACTATTTGGCTTACACAATGCTCTCGCGGGAGCAATAATGTTTGGCGCCCTCATCGACGACTACAGCGGACTGACTGTCAGGCACTACACAGAGAGAAAACCACAACAAACAACTAGCATACAAAAGGCAAAATTCTTGGTTGCCATTAAAAAAAGAGTGCTTCAATTCTGCATGGAATTCATATTTTTATTACTACAATATTCTGCCATGAATTATGCAAGCATCAAAATAGAAGCAGAGCATTTTTAATACGAACATAAAAAACTAGAAATGCACTCTTTATATCATAACAAAAGATAAAAGAGGAGTTGCTTAACTGGCAACCTTTGACTTTTGGAGCAAATCGGCGAGTGCAACTAAAGTTGAAGAGCTTTATGACTAAAATGGGTTAAAAGCCTTTAATTCGACCACAAAAATGTATTTAAAACTAGAAATTAAATCTCGATTTCAAGTACTGAGTGTAAAATAAAAGATGGGACGCTTTTCTTAACTGATTTAATATAGCTTCTGGCTTTAAGCAGAAATAGGTTGGCAGATTTAAGCTGATAAGAAATCCTTTTATTGATATATATATATATATTATATACTTTTTAAATCTATTTGATACATAAATTATTTTGTTAGCTCTGCTGTATCCAACTAATTTTTGGCTTACTCACTTCTACTGTTAACAACTTAAGCACAAATTTGTCGACACATTTCTTTCAGTGTAGCATCAGCTGCTACTCCTCGCCGCCACACAACCCTCCTCATTGTTTTTAGCCAGCTTGTATTTATTTATGATTGTTCTTGCTGCTGCTGCCCCCAAAAAGCAGCCCTCAACACATATATACATATATATATATATATATATATATATATATATATATATATTTGCACCTGCGGCATTTTCAGTTCCATTCGCCATCCTCACGCCTAGGCCGAGTCCGCTCCCCTTTCCAGCCGCCTCGCAGCTTTCAGCAGCGTTTCACTGATTGGTAACAGGTTACAGCCAACAGTTAGCAGTTGGCAGTTGGCAGTTAACAGATTTTTGCTGTTGATTTTGCGTTGAATTTTTAATTACTCGCAGAATTTCTACATCTTCTTCTTGTGTCTGAGCAACTCGCTTCGTTTGTGTATTTATTATGAAAATAGTTGGGCCAGAGATTTGAGAGATATATATAGATTGTTTATATAGTGTGATTTTCGCTTTATTCAGCAGGTAGACTTTGGCAACTACAGTTCCAGTTACTGCTTAGCTGAACTACATTGTTTTTTCTGAATTTATTTATTAATAATTGTGGAACTAGTCAGCAATGCTTTTGTCTGTTTCTATATTTAAATATATTTAAACAGAAGTTAGCTTTATAATTAGTTGACTTGCATAAGCTCAACTTCTTTTAACCCAGGTTAACTTAATTTGAAAAGTATTTAAATTTAAAGTTAAGTAAATAAATTCACATATTTATATACATTTCTTGTGTATATATATCTGGTTAGATATCAAATGTCTAAGCAATTTAATAAATACAAAATAATTTACTTTCCAGTCACAGCTTTTCAAAAATCCAATTAAATTAATCAAAATGTTATGTTTAATGTTTGGGGTTTTTAATTATCACGATTCCCAAGTTGACTTTTTTAATATGCCGTTTAATTTGAACTTATTTTCTCGTTTTATTCCCCTTTTCGTACCAATTGCAAATCCAGTTAGAAAATTTGTTGCTCGCTTCCTTTTTTTTTCATTGCTGCTGTATTAAATTATCATTCATTTGTTGTTGTTGTTGTTTTTGTTGTTGTTTTTGGCATTAAATTTTTGCGTGTTGCATTTTAATGAGCGCTGGCTTCGTGTGCTGCCTGCCCCCTCCCCCGCCTTATCCTGGCTGCATGCTTTGGCTTTTGCTGCTTCTAGCTAACCATTCGCACTTAATGAGCTAACCGAACGCCACGCCCCCCCCATTCCACCCGCCTTTTGCCTTTCAGTCCCCTTAAATGTTGCCCCATAAACTAGTTTACATGCCTTTAAAGCGGGAATACCCTCAACACACACATTTTAAATGAGGCGCTGTCCTTAGTCCTTAAGCCAATTTTGATAAGCGAGCGAACGACATTTTTGTCACACACTTTCTCTCTGGGTGTGTTATGTGTGTGTGTGTGTGTGTGAGTGTGTGTGTGTGTGTGAGTGTGTGTGTGTGTGTCTGTGTGTGTGTGTGTGTGTGTGTGTGTGTGTGTGTGTGTGTGTGTGTGTGTGTTTGTTGCCAGCAGAGTGGAGCGCGTGAAGCGTTTAAGCTGTAAATTAAGTGTCGTGACTGGATTTTTTAATGAATATGGAAGTAAAAGCCAAGGCAAATAAAATTAAAAAATATATAAAAGTACAATTTCATTAGAGTGATTAAACAATATAATAATAATATAATATAACAATTACGTAATATAATAAAAACAATTTGCTGTAGTTCTAAAAAACGAGCAAATACTCTGCATAAATAGTAAACAAGTATTTCTCAGTTGGGGATGGATGTAAATCTAAAATCCGCATTGGATAGTTGGCAATATGAAGTAATGAAGTAAAGATTAACAAGAAAGAAAGCTTATCTCAGGCACGCCGATGATTACATACCCTGCCGTACCGGATTCAAGCTGTCATCGTCTAAATTTTCCTATTAAAGCCATATAAAGGCATATTAAAAATCGTGACTATTATTTTTAGCAGGGATATCTTGGTAAGCAAATGAGTCTTTCAAGCAAGAACTCATTCTTTGAGCGATTGTTCCTATGACAGCAGTATTCGATCCTCTCCGACTAACTGTGGAAAATATATATAGATTTTCCAAGGAACTACTAAACTATTACTACTTTTTAGTGATACTGATCAAGTATATATACATTATGGAACCGGAGACTTTTTCTTCATTCTGTACAAACATTCACAACAAATAATTTATATATTCTTCTAGGCCAAATTTGGCAATTTTTTGTTTCGTGTTCAGATCGTGTTAATATGGCCAAAATTGGGAAATGCGTTCATCTCTAGTTTGTAGGCAGTGCCTGCTGCTCATTGTCAGCAACACCAACAAAGAAAAAACACGAAAAAAAATAAAAATATTTCTACATTAAAGGTGACAGCGGCAGACGTTGACATCGTCTCCGGATCGCTGCTGCTGCTGCTGCTGCGGCTGATGATGCTGTGGATGCTGCTGTGGAAGCTGCTGTGGATGCTGCTGATTCTGTGAGGACAACGTCGAGGAGGACACAGGAAACGAACAAACAACGCAGCAGCAGCAGCAGCAGTGTAAACATTCACTCTGCCAAGGGGCGTGGGCGAAGGCGGGCGAGACGAAGGCGTGGCTGTTTCGCCGTGCGTGTGTTTATTTTGTCGTAAATTGATTTTAACGGTGAATGACAAGCAGCAGTAACAGCAACAACAACAACAGCAACAACAACAAACAACTACAACAAACAACTACAACAAAGAATTACAACAAACAAGCAGCAAGAAGCATGCGCAACGTTTTTGTAGCATTTAAAAATTTATTTAAAAAGCAGGAGGAGAGGGGGAAGGAGGCGGGGCTGGTCGGCGCTTGCTGGCATGTATTCATTTTCTGATTAGAAAAATTATTACATAAAATTTATGTTAGTTGCATGCGCGACACGGACAAAGTTGATGGCTGTGGCACCACCAGCCGAAGCACAAGCAGAAGCAGAAGAAAAGCAGAAGAGCAGTGACAGGCCAAAGAAAACAAAATAGGGCAGAGGACGAGAGAGAGTGCTGCGAGTGAGTTAGACTAGAAGATACTCAGTAAATCCAGCTAGTTCTTTATATGCATACACAAAGAAGAGCCCCAAAAACGGATTCCATTTCAGAAACGGAAACGGAAAGGAAACTCAACATTTTGTTAAGAAGTAGCTGGAAACACAGCTGTGCCGAATACCAAAAAATATTTGGACCGGAAGCGGAAACAGAAATGCAATCGAAATAAGATTAGACTTGAAGCCAATACAAAAATTAAATTTACATTAATTTTTAGACTCATAATTATTAAGGTTAAAAAAGCTTTAATTAATTTTTAGTCTTGAACTAGACAGTAAAATAACAATTCGATAATTATCGATTTCGGGAGAAGTTTAAAGGTTATGTAAAACATTCGATATGCCATTTGGAAAGAAGGGAAGAGGCTCTTTGAGGCGCAGGCACAGTTGGACATGTCTTAATATATATACTAATATATATGCTAAAATATATACTAATAATATATAAACACCCCACTGGCCACTTTTAAGGGGTATATAAAAAGAGCAGCCAACAAGAGCAGCCAACAGAAGCCCCCAAAGGCTGTTAATGGCTTCCTTTCATGGTGTGCCATGTCCCTCTGATGCTCTTACTTCTGCTTCCTCTTCTTTGCCAACGACTCCCGCTGCTCCAGCTTGGCTGGGTGGTATTCCTGTGCCACTAAGTTAGCTAAACTGTGTTGCGACAACCGCAAACAGCAGCAACAGCAACAGCAACAGCAACAGCAGCAGCAGCAGCAACAACAAGCTTAATAAATGTCGACACAAAAGCGTAGCAAGTAAGTAGCAGAGAGTGTTGGGGGTGGTTGGTGTGTGGAGTTGTTTGTCACTCGCCTCTGCCTTGCAACATGTTAAGCAGGTGTTTCAGAATCACTTACGCTAAAAACATCATCAGCAGCAGCAACAAAGGCCGAAGCAGAAGCAGAAGAAGAAGCAGTAGCAGCGCCAGCATAAATACAAAAGTTGTCAAGACGCCTTCAGCAAATAGCAACAACGGTAACAATAACAACAACGCCGCAAATAACAACGGCAACTCCAACAACAATAAAACAAGCAAATAAACAACATCAATTGCAATGTGCAACAACAACAACAACACCAATAATGGCAACAACAACTTAATTTCAGTCCATTGGGACTCACAGCTTTTGAGATGTAAAACTTTGGCTAATTTCTACATGTAATCATCAAGTGTTTATAAATATTAGATTAGTATTCCTTAAATATATGTTTATATATATATATATATATATATATATACATGCACAAGCGACTCTGGAGAAACGTGCTTGGAGAGAGCGAAAGCAATTGCAAAAGTTTTGCCAGTAAAATATTTATACCAATTTTATGAATACCTTTTCTCGTTACAAGAAGTTTTTCACTTTCTTTGAACATTTTGCATTTGTAATTTTATATGAAAACTATATATTTCTATATATATATATACTCTTATTCTTTCTTAATAAATATAAACGAAGCTTTAAATAGATTCTTCTGTTTTTCTCTTCCTCTTTTTAAGTGGCACTCTTTTTCTTCCACTCTTTCTCTTTCTATCTTGCATTATCTCATCATCTCTCTCTCTCCTATTCTTTGTGTGTCATTCTATATATATTTATATATATATATATATATATATAATTATATTTGTCTCTTTCTCTCTCTCTCTCAACCCATATCTATCTCTCTGCTTCTTTCTCCCTCCCTCTCCATAATAAGTTTCTCTTTTTCTTTCCTTCTTACTGATTTATTGCTCTATCTGATTTCTCTCTCTCTCTCTCTCTCTTTCCCACTATATTTACCCAACTCTCTCACCTTCCTTTACTTCTTAATTGCTTTCCCTCTACTTCTATATTTTTTATCTTTGTTTCGCTGTTTATCTTTCCTTCTTTTTATATCTCCCTCTCTTTATCTTTCCTCTTAATTACTCTATATTTCTGCCTCTCACTCTCTTCTTCTCTCTCTCTCTCTCTATAAATCTTAACCAATTTATCAATTTTACTAAACTTAACTCAAGACATGAATTCATCTCTAATTAAAATATAATTAAAAATATCCTTATTGCATTCAAGTTGCACTTAAAATTGTTGACAAAACTCATATTATTTCAAGCATATCCCCTCCCCCGCTTCCACTTCCCCCTTTCCCACTTGCTACAAAATGCAGTTACAAAAATTCAACTAAATAATTCATAAAGTTGATGGCTGAGCAGGCGACTGAAACCAGGACCAAAGATGTAGAGTCCTTCGTTTCCTGTGTAAGTGTGTGTGTGTGTGTGTGTGTGCGGCTTGTGCGCAACGGGAATGGGCCTCTTTTGTGGCTGCTTCTGTTTGTGGCGAAGCATGGCGGCCGGAAGTACACGTTGACAAGTCGCACTTCGTACAGCGGACAACTTCCGGCGACGCCGTCGCCATTTACTGTTGCCTTTTGCAGCTGTACATACACTCAGAAAAATAAGTTTAAGTCGTACTAATCAGCTTAGTTTTTATGATCATTTATTGTTTGAAAATATCCTTGTTAATCACTTCTAAATTGCAAAAGACTTTCTTTTTTTTAATTTTGTTTGTCTGAATTATTGTGTAAATGCAGCAATAAAATTCTGATCCACAAAAATATATTTTATAAATTTCAATGAAAAGTGAAACGTTTTTTTTTATATTTTTATTTGTATTTTATTATTAATATAAAGGAAATTCTGTTATGTTTGTCGGAGAAAATTAGTGTCTTAAGGAAAGACAAATGCGTTTGTGAAGACTACGCAATCAAATTTTTTATTTGTGGGATGAACTTCAAGGGCATAGATAAATCAATATCAGAAACACAACTAATCAAAAAAAAAATACAGAAATAATTGCGGTACATTGCTAAAAATATATACATTTTTTTTACTAATTAAAAATGATTTATTCTAAGCCTAAAAAAACCTTTTCTGTGAAATACCAGATTTGATCTGTCGTTCTAAAAACATATATGTTTTTGGAGTGTAGAACGAAAGCATTGGAAACCTTATGAAGACCACATTATTGCGGATGGTTGTTGTTGTTGTTTTTGCTGTTGTTCTTGCTGTTTTTGTTTTTGTTGTTGTTTGTTGCTGTATATTTGCATAGAAGGCCAGTGCATGGCAGTTGCTGTTGTTGCCTGTTTGTGTGTGTGTTGGTTTAAGCTAACTCTAAATTAAGCTTAGCGGCTAAAATTAATTTACGCCTCGCCATGCAGCATAACAACGCCACAACAATAAACAGAAACAACACAAACAACAACAACAATCGCAAACAAAAACAACGAGACATTAAACAGAATTACCGCCTCTGGCTTGCCAAATTTAGTTTCACAGTGCAAATCTGTAGTAAAATCAGTGAACCAAAACCTGAAAGGGGTTGCCAGGCTGTAAGGAAATTGTGCTTTGCCGTGCAACGCGGTGGCAAGTCGTTAAAGTCGTTGCAAGTAACAAATTTTATGTTAAGCTCGAAGGACATTAGAGATAAGTTTAAGAAGTTAAACATCGATTCAAGTGGCGGATTAAAATTGGAGCCAAGGCTGTAAATAGTTTAAAATACTCGGCAACATTTTAAAGTTCAATAAATTTAACAAAATGTTTATTTAAGGAAAATAGGATGAACATTAAATATTTATATAGAACAAAGTGAGAGCTTTGAAAATATTGTCAGAGTTCAAGTTTGAAGCTTTTTAAAACTGGAGCAGCAGCAGAAACAGTAACAGGGATAAATTGTAAGCATTTTCAACTTGACTTAATATCTTTAAGTATATATATATATAAATTATTTATCAACTGGAGTTCAGAGAAAATGCTAGCAAGTATTTTGGCATCAGGACGAGCTTTGCGTTTGCTAAATGGCCACACAAAAGTAATCAGCCGAAAGAGTCATGTTGTATCCTATCGCAATGTGCCCAAGGCCCACTCGAAGGCAACTGAAATCGGAGCCGGTGTTGTTGGTGGTGCAATGTGGTGGTGGATTATGTGGCACTTGTGGCATGAGCCCGATCACATAACCGGACAGTTCAACTACCCCAATCCACAAAAATGGACCGATGCGGAATTGGGCATCCCACGGGATGATTAATAGTTCTCACTTTAATGTTGACAATAAAAGTGGCTCAAGATCGTTAAAGAGGAATTCAAAGATCAATATTGATGGATTATATATATATATATAGATATATCTTTCAAGTGAAAAACACTTTTAAGTGATTGCCTCTTGAACACATCTTTTGAATGCGACCAATTTAGCTATTGTCCTTTTTTTACACACTGAACCCTTTAAAAATGGTTGGAAGAGGCATAATAAAGCTGTGTAAAAGCATGATACAGGCAAAGGGAAGTACATCAGACTTGATAGAGTATATATATTCTTGATTCAGCATCAACAGTCGTAGCAATTTAGCCATGTTTAAAGAAGAAACTAGAAAGCAAATTTAGAATATAAGTTGTCGTACAGATTAATTGATAACTGCGCAGGTTGCGCGAATATCGATAGAAATCGATGAACGATAACAATGCAATACAAAATTGTTACGATGTCTCGTTTTAATCGATAATGTATTATGTGTTATTTTATTGGTAACTAGAAATCAACTGAATAAGAAATTGATTAAAATAATAACGGCAACAGCTGTGTACAGAGTGTCTCCCAGTCGAGCTGTCCCGTCTATAGCATTCATATTTGTATGCTTTTTATTGGTGCTCGCCCATTAACAAGAGTTTAATTGTGCTTTTCGTAGGCCGTCTGCCTGCACATTTGGGGGCCTGACAGTGGCAAACAAAAGGCATCTGCTGCCAGGAGAGGGATCAACCAGGCCAGACTCTATATCTGTGGGCAGCCAACGCAAACAAAGCTGCAGACAGCTTTGCCCCAGGACCCAAGGACCAGGACTGTAGATGAAGCTCAGTTTACTCGAATGTTGCCTTTTATTTTTGCGCTCTGCCTTTCTCTGCATATACACAGATTTTTTTGTGTTTTGTCGTTGGCTGCATTGACACTAAACAAAAGGCTAATTGGAATGTTAGCAGGAGTCACATTTTTTATGGCTTACCTAAAGACAAAAGGGCGTATATATATATATATTTATCTAGTAGGCATTATATAGGCTTGTATTTGTTTTTATTCTTCTTGTTGGGTGCAAAATGAAAAATTGTTTTTTAAATGAATTCAATAAAGCGTGAAAATCAACAAAGAATCCTCAATTCGTATAGGGGCTGACTTTGCGGTATGGTATTAGACTGCTCAGTGGGGAGTGGGCAGGCAGAGGTGTCTCTAACACACACATACACAGAGAGAGAGAGGGAGGGGGTAAGGAGACGCCTGGTAAGCGACAGGAAGACAGGAAGACAGACAGTCAGTGAGTCGGCTGGTAGGCTTATTTGCATTTCAATTTGCATAAGTGTGGCCATAAGCAGGCGTACATACATCCTTTGATATGTATCTGATATATACGATACATAAATATACCAGTACAGAGAAAACAACAAATACGAAAAATAATGCAAATGGCTTTCTATACAAAATTATCATATCCTCTTCAAAATACATAAAATAATAAATCTTAAATCTTGTGTTATTGCAGCTTATGCTATAAGAAAGTTTCTCTCGCTTGAGTTTAGACGATTTCAACTTCAAACAAATAAAATATAAAATTCAAATGTTCAGGCTTGCAAAAACTTGTTTCAATTAATTATTCAATACAACTTTTAAGCACACTTCAATTTGAGCAGCAATTTACAATTATTGCATGCATTTGCTGTAACTTTTTGCTCAGTGTACGAATATACATAATATTTATGCACTGTGCGCTGTCACGACATGTGTGTGCTCTGGTGTGTGTGTGTGCGTATGTGTGTGTGTGTGTGTGTGTGTGTGCGTGTGTGTGCGTGTGACTACCCCACAAGTCAAACGAATCGGAACCAACACGTGTTGCCATTTTGCCATACATATTTTGATCTATGCATTTGTCTCTCTCCATGCGTGTGTGTGTTTGGGTGTGTGTATGTGTGTGTGTGTGTGTGTGTGTGTGTGTGTGTGTGTGTGTGTGTGTGTTAAGGTAAAGGTTAAATGTTGACCCGCATTCGCATAAGAAAGAGCTACTGCAAATGAGGTATGGGTTCCACACGTCTTTCTTCTTGCTTCCTTTTTTATGTTTTTTTTGTTTTGAATGCGAGTGGATATTGCCTTTTCTCTTCGGTTTCTGTTCGATTCTGTTTGATAACAGCGCCGACTTTTGCATAAATAGCAAAAAATTATTGCGCACATCCATCACAAAAATGGGCAAATGTGTCAGCTGGGCCTGGCATTCTACAAAACAAGCAACAGCAGCAGCAACAACAACAATAATAACAACAATAAAATGCTATGCAAAACAACCAGAAATTGGTTACGACATCTATTGGCCAAAAAACAACGAATTTAAGTTGCTCTTGCTTGATAAATATCTCGGAGTGAAACAAAAATGGCTTAAATATGATTCTTTTACCTTGCACAAATAGCAGAACATATTCAAAAATTATTCAGTTTTATCCTTGCCAAAAAGTATTTATTATTATTATTTTCAAGATAACAGATAAATTGCACAGGAGAAACAAAACGATTTACGCATATTTCGACTTGCTCTAGGAAATATTTCCAAAATGCGCTTATCATTTGACAGAATAAAGAAATCAAATGCTTAATAAGAATATAATTCTTATTTTAAGTGGTTATCACAAGAAATACAGATTATTTTTTGTATAAGCAAGGACTATCAAAGTAATATACCTGAATACATATCTCCATAGTCCTTGGTAAAAGTCTTTGTTGGCCGTATAAAAATGTATCTGTGTATGAAGATAACCCACTTGGCAGACTTCTCGCTAAATAATTCATGAACTTCGAAATAGCTGTAATTTGTGCCACTCCCCGATTGATATAGGCTTCTTGGATTTGCGCAAAGTGGTTCTTAGGAAGGCCGCAATCGTAGCCAACTGCCCTGCATTATCTTTCAGATATTGTTCTATATAATTAAACTGTATATTCAATTATATTCAACAGCCATGTATATTATAGCTAACTAAAGGTAATCTCTATATACTTAAGCGGAAACTCTTATAACTTAATTCTTTTTGGTAACAAACTTGATGCGAGAATCATAATTGCCAATGGATAAGTAAATATTTTACAGCAGCGTAAAAAATCAATGCCATCCTAGCAAATTTCCTTGCGACTGATGCTACGTAGAGTCGATCTGCCCAATCCCTCCTCCGAACACCCAACACCCAGTTCCTCCCCCACCCAACCACATCATATATGCTGTGCTAGCTGCTTGGCAGGCTGCCCAAGCCCTTGTTGTTTTTATTTTGCTGGAATAGGAAGCGAATTTCAGGGGCAACCACAACAAAGACGTTCCCCCAGGCGAACAAACGAACGTCTTTCAAGAAATCAAAATTAAAAATCGATATGTTGCAAAGAAGTACAACATGAGTTTCATATTAAATTTCTTCTAACGCAATTGAAAAGGCCCCTTTGTTGTTGTTGTTGTTGTTATTGCTGTTGCTGTTTGTGGAATTTTTATCTGCTCGAAGAAAAAAACGAAAATGTTTTTTTGATTGTTTCCGAAATGTTGGCGGGCACTTCTCACAACACAAAATTCCAATATCATTGAAAAAACACAAAAAAAAAATAAAAAAAGACGAAAACTGAATGGGATCTGACAGCTGGAGAGGTGAAGTGCTGCCGTGAATGGGGCTGTGAGTGAATGCGTTTGTTAAAGCAAATTTCATGTCATGAGATGACAATTTTTGTAAAGAGGACCAAAACTGCAAAGCAGTATAATGGCCACCCCAATCAGGAGTGAAGCATTTTGGGGTCAACATTTTAGCCAGCCAGCCAGACAGCCAGCCAGCCAGCCAGCCATCCAGCTTGGCATCTATCATCCTCAATCAGTTTTAACAGCCCACACAGCAGTTAACGAGTCTACGCTCATTGAATCTAGCATTAGGCGGGGGGCAACTGTGAACTGAAATTATCATTAGAAATTTTCATTTGGGGTCAGCTGTCAAGTGATAATGTTTTAAGCTAATTGCTTTGCACTTTGTGCACTGAAAAATGAAAGTAACTAATCAGTAAACGTGAACATTTCTTCACATTCCTATCTATACCAAAACGTTGAACTTGCTTTAAATCTCAACATATTCTGTATTGTTCAATTTTTGTGCAGACATGTTTGCCCATAGTTCACAGTTCAAATCAATTACATTTTGTTGCCAATATTTGACCAACATTTGGTCAGCAAGTCACAAAGAAATCGAGCACAAAATACTGAAAAGTCATCAATAAAATTTTGGTTTTGGCAGTTTTGGCTGTCACTTTCAATGCCCTGTATAATTTGGGAGAGACTTTTAAGACTTTCCATTTTCGTTCCATTGAAATACATACTGAATCAGGGGGTGAAGGTATGTGAATAGTGCTTAAAAGTATTTTGGGTATACTCAATGAAATTTTCGTATATTTTCGATGTGAATTTAGCTTTGCAGACAAAGATTGATTGCAACCAAATACAAAAGAGTGGTGAATAAGGTCGAAGGCTTGTGTTGGGTTCGGCTATTGTACTATATGGACTACTAATATCGTTTGTTTTAATTGTTGACTTTCAGGCAGAATAGGCCTAATTGGCTTAGCTTGACATAAAATCATTTAATAATGATTTAAGACATTTATAAAAATACTTTCACTTATTAATAATGCAAATTATCTAAACATGCATAACAACTCTAAACAAACTATTATATAGGGTATCTGCGTGGTCTGATATACCATACAACTGTTGCTGGCTTTTTGTTGCTGCTAATGGCATTTGTAGTTTTTGTTGTTATTGCTCTTGTTGTTTTGTGGCAACGCCATTAGACCACATCTCTAAGCCCACATAAATCAAACAAATTGTTTAACGCGCGATTAGCTCAAATTTTACAATAATTTTCTTTTGTTGCCGATCTGTTTGGCTATGTTTTTGCATGTTCTGCGGTTGCTGCTGCTGCTGGTGTTGTTGCTGCTGATGTTGTTGCTGCTCTTGCCCATATATTATGTATATCATCTGGCCAATATGGTTGGGCGTGTCTGTCTGTCTGTGTGTTTGTCTCTTTTGTCTCTTTATGCGTGGGCGTGTTCACTGTTGAACAGAACATTTTCCAAACAATTTGCGGCCTACGCCGCATTGAATGTTTTTCACGCTCAAAATGCGCTCCAAAATGATTATTATGATTAATAAATAAATAGGCAGGCGGCAGCCAGAGAGCATGGGAGGGGGAGGGGTGAGGCAATGGAGCAATGCCAGAAAATATTCAGTAGGAAGAACATTCGCCACATTTGCCAACAAACAAACCCAACCATTTTTAAAGGACGCCCAACGCTTGACGAGCTTTCGGCGCTTTAATCAAGTTGCGTATACGCAATGTGTTGCCAATTATAAACAGTGGCACAAATTGCCATATTATTTGAACGAAAAGAAAGTGCTGTCTATTTAAATACGGCTTATGTTAGGGTATCAAACCGGATTCAGAACAGTTAACCGAAAAGCTAAGCCGGAATCGAAATCGGGATTCAAAATTTGATATAAATTTAGTGTATATATTTTACCAAAATTAACAAAGCATAATATTTAGAAATATATTACGAATTCCATTTATTCTTTTACAAATGTAATATTGCATAAATAAAGCAATTTATATGATAGAATTAAATAGCTAAGCAAAATGATTAAAGTATGCGTAAGTATTTTTGTGGAAATACACTTTTTTAGCTCTCATTTAATTTTGTAGATTAAATTAAGATGATTGCACATTTTGTCCAGTTATGATAACATTATTCAAATCGAGCTCTATCTTTTATTTAATCGGTTTATTTTGTCTTGCTATGCTTTGCTGGTCAGTTTCGTAGAACAATTTATTTTGCGTATTTTTGCCATTGTTTTAACAGAATGGTATAATAATAATAATAATTTCGCTTTTGCTTTCGAAACACTGGCGTCGGGCACAGCTGCGTGTGATGGCCACGTTTTGTGCTGCCAACACTTATATATCCCCTTACAGCATCCAACCCAAGCAACCTCTCTGGCGGGGAAGGGGGTGTACGTAGAGCTATCCTCGTGTTTACACTGCATGCGGATCTATCATTCCATCGTCTCTCTCTCTCTCTCTCTTCCTCTGCTGCTGTTGTGGGCGTGGCTGGGCTATGAATTATCGCCTGCCAGATGAACATTTAATGATGTACACAAAACGAGGGCATCTCGCTGATGGGCCGATGTCGATGTCGATGTCGATATCGTCCTTGTCATCCTTCTCCTCCAGCCCAGGCATTGGCAATTTTAATAAATTTAACAGCTGAACGCATCGCGAAACTTTCGCATCTTTCATCTTTTATCAATAAACATGCGAAGCGGTAGGGGGAGGGCTGAGCAGCCTTGGGCCCATAATTCCCATTTGCTTGGGCCTTGAGTGTCGATGTCATTCAGGCAATTAAATAAATGTGCAGTTGACTCCATCCATCCATCCATCCATTCACTCCAACCCACTTCGAGTGCGGCCTTTAACTTTTCGCCTGCCTTATTGACAGGCCATCAGTTGTTGAATTTATGAGGTTGCCTGTGATTTATCAGACGATTGCACACAGAAAACAAGCAGAGAGGCAGACGGACGGACAGCCAGAGTGGACAAGAGACGCACAACAGAACTTACCGATAATTCGAGTTGAGCTGCACATCGCCAATGGCCACGTTCTCGAACAATGTGGGGCAGCAGGTCCAGCGGGCCCAGTAGAAGGTGAAATCAGTTGAATCATAATGCTCGGTGAAACGGCACTTGAGCACCACATCGACGCCTTCGCGTGTGTCCAGCGATTCATCTGCTGCTCCCCCATCAGCCAACAGCCAAAGCCACAGCCATCCTGCAAAAGATAAAAAAACAAATACAAGAAAAATTATGATACACAGTTAAGTAAAAATTGGTTTGGCCAAGTTTCTCTTATTCTTTCAACTTTTCAATAAGAAAGTTGAAAGTTAAAAGTGAAAAATGATAAGCAAAGAAACAATCTTAAAACAATTATACTCCAATTAAAGGTATATTCCACATAGATAGCTGACAATGAATGCTTCTTTTTGTCAGTGTAGCAGAGAGAAGGGAGATAAGAAAGAGAGGTGGGGAAGAGTAGCAAATGGGTATAACATGGCAATGCAATTTAGTTGTGTAAATTTGCAGCTCACATTTAATTAAAAATACGGCGTAGAGTTTAACCCAACACATGGGCAAACAAGAGGGACAACAAAAACCATGCAACACATAGAAATAACTACACACACACACACTCATAGAGAGAGAGAGAGAGAGAGAGATAGAGAGAGATTGAGAGTGAGTGAGAGAGCAAATGTTTTTGCTGCGGGCAGTTTTTGGGTGAACGGATTTGATTTATTTTATTATCAGAAGCAACAGTCGCGAGTTGCTGCAATCAATATAAAAATTCAAAAAAATACTATTGAAATTGTAGAAATTGTAAATCACTAGCCACCAAATAAATAATGCATACCCACACACAAACGAGGCAGCGTTCGAATCTAGAAATAGCAATGGCGATATGTGTAGCAAATGCAATCGAATGTTTATGCTCCACAAATGGATATTGACTCAATTACATTTACATTTCACATGCTCATATTTATGAGGGTTGAGGTAAGATAAACTGTTGGCCATGTTACTTGATTATCGAATCAGGAAACATATTCCGGTTCCATTTCTTGTTCCGCTAAAGGCCATGAATTGGCTTCGAGTTTTGTATCTTAAAAGATATTTTGAATTATAGTTCAATTGTTGAATTTCAATTTTTATTTATCTATAAACATCAAAGGCCTTAATAAAAGTGATTGCAATTTGTGTGCAACATATATCTACAATAATCCAGCCAATCCCAGTCTGCCACTTCAACTCCCCGTCTTTTGCTCAGATGCAATTGTATATTTGTGTGCTTGAAGACCGAATATATTTCATATTTAAATACTCTGAACTTTTTAATGATAATCTTCGACTTCAGTTGTGCTTCAAATATTTACTGCAAATGTCGAGAAATGGATGTTTGGTAAAATATCCAAATTGTATTGGGAAACTAAATGTTTCAATTGTGTTCAGTGCTTTTGCAGAATGCAGCTTAACATTTTGTGGTTGCTTGACAGTTTGAGCAGCATTGTTAAAATAAAAATGTCAGAATGTGGAAGTGTGTGTGTGTGTGTGTGTGTGGGTGTATTTGTTTACAACTAAATGGAGTAAATGGTCGAGTGGCTGCCATTGGGTTGAGTGCTACCCCCTGTTCACCCTCTCTCTCTCTCTCTCTGTCTCTGTCTCTCTCTATCGCTCTCTACTCTCTTGCCTCCCTTTTACCCCCATTGGGATAGTTGTTTGCTCGTGAAGCGCTTAGTTTTAATTTGTCTGCTTGCAGTTTTTTAGACCCCTCTCGTCAGCAGCTGCCCTTCAACTCCCGCATGTATTTTGTTTGCGCAAATCTGTTTTATGTGTGCAATTTATATGTGCATATAAATATGTGTATACATATATATATATATTTATGTATACATCTATTTTTTCACTAGTTCTGTTCATTGTTCAGATGCGGGGCAAGAAAATAGACGAACTAAACACAGATGCATTTCATATTGTGCTTTTTTTCTACACTGCCACAAAAGCTCAAATAGCTCAATGCACTGTGTGTGTTTTGTATGGTTGGAAGAAGATTGGTGGGGGTGGGTGGGGAGGCGGGAGTGCGGCGAAAGGATTTCAACGGATTGAATTGCGACCCGCAACATTTTTTTTATATGGTTTTTAACTTTGTGTTTTTTTTTTTTGGCCTGCTCTGATTCAACATAGCGTTTTCTGTATTATTGTAATTAACATGGCGATTGTTGCTGCCACATGCCACGCAAAAAAACGTTGCAGTTGAGCAAAATTTTGCAAATATATACAAATGTTGAAACATTTATCTGCCGGCAGCAACCAACAGCAATTTTATTCCATTTGAAAGTTAAGGTCTCATATTAATGTGGATAGAACAAATTTTTAAATAAAAACATGTAAATAAATCTTCAAATAAAATCAAAAAGGAAAGTTGTGAAATTTTCACTATAAGGCTTTGAATGGAAATGATTGCAATAATTATAAAAATCGCAATGATTGTGATATTCAAATTTTGTAATATTCAAATTACAGTGCTACACACACTGGGGGCCTAGAAATTCCATAATTTCGATAAGTGTAAGTCGAGTCACTAAACTTGAAGGGTATATTGTTAATCTTCTTTTAATGGTAATCACTTTATCCGAGTACGCCACATTCGAGCATTGATGCAAAAAAAAGAAGAAATTTTGAATGTGGAAATACTCTTTCGAATAGCAAAGCAAATGTGAAACTGTGAATTACATTCGGACTTTATCGTTGGCTGAATTGGTTCACGATTTGCATATTTGTATGCAAATAATTAAAAGCGTTTGCTGACCCTGCCACAGGAGCCGTTACCAGCGAAGCCTTTATCTTGCGGCAAGCACGTAATTGTGCTTATGTAAACTTTATATGCATTTTAATATAGTTTTCATTTGCTTTATTTAAGTGGTTTTTACGCGTTGTAAACAAAGAAAACAGAGAACATGAGGAAAAATTGGTGTATTAAAGAGATAAATAAAGTGCTCTGTTATGTCAACGATTTTTTTTGTTTTATGTATTCTTTTGCATGTAAACAGAAACAGTTTTCGCTTAGCGTTTTATAACAACAAGCTGCAGGCCAAATGCATTCAAACAATTTCACAATCATTTTAAAAGTGATTTTTAACTGATTTGTAAATGCAAATAACAGCTGTTTGCCAAAGGCTAAAATGCGGCTAAAATATTTTAAAATAATATATTTTAGTAAGGTTGAATCGCTTCAATTTTTTGTATACCCGGAAGCCATTAAAAATATGAAAAATTAGAATAATGGAGTTGTGCAAAAGTATGTAACAATCAGAGAAAGTATGAAAGTTCATAAATATGTATATATGTATCTATATTCTTCTTCTATTCTCAACTGGCGAGACGGCATAGCTATGTTCGTCTATATAATGAGGCCGACCTGAGAGATTATATATTTAGAGACCTTAAATTTGGCATACAAGTTCTGACACACCATTCGCAGATTAATTTCATAGAGAACTGCCACAGTTTCCTGCATATCGATACAAATCGATTTCCGATACAATTGTAAGGACAGTCTTTCAATTGTTATATAATTTACCTTGATAAATTACAGATCAGCAGTGAAAATTTCATTAAGAAACACAGATTTGCTCTTTCATATTGAAAACAAACAAATGTCAGAGTATCTTCTAGTCGAACTGTCACGAATTTCGCATTCTATGATATTAATTTTCTATTTTATATCATATGTTGTGTGATAAATTTCACTCTGTTTTAAATTATAATATTATAATAACAATAATTAATATAAATTACATTATTTATACTTTAGAATGTTGAAGCACTTGCTACCCTGAAATGGACTTGTTGGTAAGCAACAAATATTATTCATGAATCGAATTTGCTTACATAATTTTTCGCTTGTTGTTCATTCATTATAAATTTGCAGTGTCAGCCATTATATGTTTACGATGTAAGTTTCGTACAAGCTTAAGATATTATCCCCAAGTTTGTTTACTTTACTGGAAGCTGCCAAATTCAGACAAACATTTGCTAGTCAAATCTATGCTAAGATGTGAAAGTTTATGGATGTTTGCTTCCAACTTGTAAATGTCTCAAATTTTCCAAGATTCACTTTGCATTTAAGAAACGAAGGTGCAACATTCTGTTGCACTTGAGATTGTGGACGACTTGTCATAATTAGCCGACATTACAGTTTTAACTCACACACACGCCCACAAAACTTGGTGGTATCTGCCACGCTCTATGCCTCTCTCTCTCTCTCTCTCTCTCTCTCTCCGCTGCCCTTCATCACTCATTTATGCTTGTATTTCTCTGGTGGCTTTATGAATTTTTCAATTGTGCTGCTGTTGCTCCTTTGGTGAAACTTTGCTGTAGATTCTCGAGTGCTTAAACATTCATAAATGCAAGTGCACACAGCTCACTAGCACTTCTGTCTGGGGTTTGCTGAGGGGCTGGGTTAACGGGTAAGGGGCAAAGGCAACTGAGGTGGGTGATTTGACTTTTGAGGTTGTCGTCCTGCTAGTTCATTTGCCTCTGTGTGCCCACAGAGATGCAAGCACAAGTCAAAAGTCTGGCAAATGCAACCAAAACAAAGCAAACAGAAAAAATATTCACATACACAAACACACACAGACATAGACATGTGCACACAACAAACAGCAACAACAACACCAACAACAACAAGAGTCAGCATTAAGAAAAACTTTTGCCTTGCATTTATTTTTCTCAGTTTTGTGTATTTATTTTTTTTTCTGGCCTGCGGTTGCTGCCACAGTTGAGGGGAGTGATAGCTGGTTGCGTGTTGCGGTCGCTGGAGCATGTGAAGACGATGTCTTCATAAACCAAACCGAATCAAAACAGAAATGTAGACAACATCATAACAGGAAATAAAATGCACTGAGCAAAATGACCATGCGGATATGAAAACATAATATGGTATTTTTATTAGTGTTCTCTCTTTTCTAAAATAAGAAGTTTATTCGCCAAATGTGAAATATTCTAATAATGAAGATTTTTTAATATTTTTATAAATATCCAATAAATGTTTCAGATTGAAAGTTGTGGCCTTTATCGCTTACACACAAAAGTTTAAAGCACTTAATGGGGATACACATATATATGTAGATGTCAATAGTACCTGTGTAAACTAAATTATTTTTATTATGCACTCTTAAACTTAAAGCTTTGGAAAGTCCATAAATTTAAAATTAGTAAGTAAAATAAAATTTAAACTTCTCAAAATTGAATTTGGATAAGCATAAACTTGCCGTTTTGCATATTACGCCAATTCCAGCGAAACCACAAGCATAAATTTCACAAATATTAGCTAATGAAGTAAATGTTTTATTTTTTTGACAATCTAAATATTAAATATATTTTTAATTTCGCAAAAGCTGTGAACACTTTATTCATGCATACATTTAGGATGATAACTAAATATGGTCGGATTATTATTTATTTAGCATGCCAAACGTTTTTATAACAATTTAATCCAAAGCGACCAAAAAAACGCTCATCCATTAATTCGATTAATGCATATTAGTTTTTTGATGCTAACTATTTATAGTTAATTTAATTGATGTTCTAGCTTAAACGGTATTTTAAAAATTATAATTACGGAATGGAATTTGAGCATGAAATACATGTTTTATGTTGATTTTAATATTTAATTCTGGTGTTGGATACTTATCTCCTATATCGACAGCAATTTACCCTCATTGTTAAAGATAATTAATGGGTAATTATATAGTGGAAGTTTGGTATGAGATACATATTTTATATCATTCCAAGAACATTTGATTAAGATATGAAATCCAAATGAATAACTGCAATGCAATTTTGTTTAAGCCAATAAAGGAGATTAACTTATCTGCTCTGTGTATTCGACACATCTCAAGATATGTTCATTAGTTGCAAAGACCGCATTGCAAACATAGTTCAACTCACCAAATACCGTTTAAGCCGCATACTTGAGCATACACACACGCACACACACACACATACACACACGAGCACTTATTTACATTCATATGTCTTACTGTGGCTGCAGTGTAATGCACTTTTAGCACTGTCGGCGTCGACGTATGTTTCCTGCAACTGACTGTGTGGGTATCCCTTGCCCCTTATCCCGTACTCAACACACTTCTTACATTCTCAATGCCTCCATACCTCTAACCTCCCACTCCCCCCTCCCACCATACCGCTGGCCGACACTAAACATCGTTGTGGTTGCTTGCTTGACTTGTTTGTAATTATTTATTTCATACTTGTATAAAGTGTAGCATACTTTTGTGCGTAGACAAGAATTATGGCCATGCTGCCAGTTGTTATTTGTATGCCATGTGTCTGTGTGTGTGTGTGTGTGTGCGGGTGAGTGTGTGTGTGTGCGAGTATGTGTGTATATTTCTTCTATTTTTCAAGAAAATATTTCATGGTAGAGCGCCGAGGCCAACAACAAGCGACAGGACAACAACAGGAAGATGTTTGCCAGCAGTCGCCTCCTTCCAACTACTAATGCAAGTTGTCCACACACACACACGCTCTTGTATGTCTTAAAACAAGCTGCTTGCCTCGTTTACTTGAGGCCTGAACTTGTCTGCGCTCCAATCTTTCCCCTCGTATCACTGCTGCAACGTCGCCTTTCTTGCTTTTCTTTCAGCTTAATGCGAATTTCTGCTTTTAACAACAGCTATTGCAATTGTTTGTGTTGTTATTTTGTTGTTGTTGTTGTTGCTGTGCGGCATAACGGCATAAATATAATATGCAGTCTCGCCCTTTGCTGTTGTAAAATATATTACTTTTTAGTATACCCTCATGCCCTGCACCTTCCCGGCTACGTTCGTCGCCCTCAGCTGTAATTTGAGCTCATAACAATTACAACAACAGCAATTGTTGTGCAAAAATCAACTGCACTATGCAAGCTGATCTGAGCTGCCGACTAGAATGAGACCTTGTAATGTGCTGCTGACATGCCTGGCTTTATTGTAAATACCCTATAACGATTTATACAAAATAATTGGGTAAAATGGTTTAAAAAGCAGATGCACTAAGGAAATATTTTTAAACGTAAATATTGCCAAAGCTGAAACAAAAATTAGTTTACAAGGGTTTGGATCAAATTTTTCACAGCCATAACTCGCTCTAAATTGTATCGACTTTGAAATGGCAACTAATTTAAATCATGGTTTGATCTCTAGTTTAATACTACATTTAAAATTGTCAACGGGCAACTTTCCAAAGCATTAACTTGGTGCAACCACAAACAATTTCAAAAATCATTGCTTATTAATCACGGCTTACTAAATTTAAAGTTGGAAATGCGAATCTTGTTCGAAATTGTAATCTCAAAAAGTGCCTTTAGGAATGGGTCAGAACTTTTAAGGACCATAACTTCGTCAAATCTCAGACGAATTTCAAATGGCAGGGCATTATGTTAATGGTTTGACCTGTAGATAAAACTATATTTAAAGTTGGAAACGTGATTCTTGCTGGATTTGCATTGTAGCATGATTAAATAAATACATATAGCCTCAGGAATGGGCTAAAACTGACCAGAGTCATAACTTTGTCAAGAAACCGGGGCATTTTGATCATGGTTTGATCTCTAGATTATATCTACGTTTCAATTAAGAAATGGGATTCTGAGTAGAAATTCATGATTAAATGATTTCCTCAAAACTCCCTATATATATATATATATATATAATACTTTACACTTAACGCTTAATAAATGGCTACAGGGTATCTTCAAAATTTGCCACGCTCGACTGGCACACTCCACTTGTTGTGTTTGTTGTTGTTGTGATTGCCTGATATTATGGCCAAATGTCATAAGACATTAAATGTTGGCAAAAAATTACGGTGAAACGAGTAGCCATTTGTATGGCAATACGTTCGGAGTGCACACAACTGGGTGCAAGAGTGTGCATGCGTGTGTATGTGTGTGTGTGTGTGTATATCATGTTGTGTACGTGTGACAAACATCTGGTTGCTGAAGCGCTCAACAAGATGCAGTAGCTGAATCTGCAAGCGTCGCATTTATTGCTGCAACCAATGATGCAACTGCAGCTCGATGAACTTACACAACTCACAATCACACACGGCTCCATGGACGGGAAAACTGCTGTGACAAATATTTGCGGCCCATGAAGCATAATAAGCAATATATGATAAAGGAGATACATGTTTTCCTCAACACATATTGAGAGAATTGCAATTGATTTAAATGCGACGTCAATCGATCTGCAAATAACAATAGTGTATTGCTTGAAGGCAAATCGTGAACTTAATGAAACCTGTCTTGTGGTCTTTGCCTGTAACAGAAGGGAGGGTTAAGCAGCAAGGGGGAGGTGTAGATGGTGGTGGGTTGGTGGCTACAAATGTGTGCAGGCCTTTAAAGTGCCGAGACAACTCATTAAAACGCCAGCATGTGAAACATTTTGCAAATTAACTGCAAACGTTGCGTATGCGTAATATACGTAATATAAAAGAGACTGAGCCTGAACAAAGTATTTGCTTATCCACTAGAATCCCCTCCCCCTCCTTCGCTTCAAGCTGCCGTAAAGGTAAATGTGTTGGACTTGGAGGAGCTGGGCTGACGAGTATGACGACTAAGCCTGCAATTATGGCAATTGTGTGGCAGCATCACATCTGAGGCAACAACGAACTGAGAATGTACTGCAAGGAAAGTGTATGGCAGCTAAAAATAAATAATAAATATTTAAAACATCAAAATTACACTTTCTAAAGTAAATATTAAACTATACAAATTATTGATATCTATTTTTATTCTTAATGATATTCTTTTTTTCCATGTTTCTATTTGCTACCAATATTTAATTATATTTCAATTTTATAAAGCCTTCAAATGATAACAAATAATTAAATAAATGAAATCAACAAGTTACAGTCCTACTCTATTAGGCGTTTAAGTAATTCACTTTAACTTGAATTGTGATGATAACATATAATTAAATAGTTAAATGGCTGTTTAAGTGATGTTTCTTTGTTTGTGTTAAGTCAGGACACAACCCAAAAATATGTTTACAAGTTTGTCGGCAATTCTCGTTCCCCAATTCAAATCAGTTAAAGCAAAAATGAAAAGCAAACTTTGAAACAATTCTGCTTCATATTTGTAACCACTTTGAGCAGCTGACACAAAATCGTTCACATAGCCGTTAGACCTGCAACAAACGCTTGCAGCAATGGAATCAGTAATTGAGGGCAGGGTGGTAAAAGTTTAACGCTGCGTATGCGTAACATCTGGCTATGGCTAAAGCCAGTTGTTGGCTGCTGGCTGTTGACGTTTGGCAACTCAGATTCTGTATGTGAATTGGCAGGGAGAGGGATAAGAGGTGGGGGTTAGGATTGCCCCACTTGGAATACCCAATTCCACTTTAATTAAAACATTCACAGTGTGCCTTTCGTTTCCCCATTCGCAGCTAGTAATGTTGCAAAAACTTACCGCCGAGGCCAGATAACCCATTATAAGCACACACACACACGCACACACACCCACGCACACACACACAATGTGAAAACCCTTTGCCAATGTGAGGGGTGGGTTGTACGTATATTACATAATATGCCATTAATAAAAGTGTTTAAAGTTCACTTAAGTGCCGCATGGAGCTTTAGACAAACGGAAACCGTATCAACAACAGTTAGTGCAAACTGAGGAAACTTGAACTCGCAAAGGGGATGGGGAGGGGGTTGGAAGGGGTGTGTCTGTGTATGTGTGTGTGTATAAGCTGCTCGCTTGCTTGCTTACCTAGCAAAGCGTGTCTCTCTCTCTGTCTCTCTCTATTCTGGCAGTGGATTCCATGACAGACTAACACGCAGTTGGATTTATATGCGGCCAGCGTCAGGGTAAACGTGAGTGCAGAGGGGCAGAGAGAGAGAGAGAGAGAGAGAGGCAGGGGAAAGCAAGGATGGATGGATGAAGACTGCTAGAGCAAGACAAATGAACAAATAGTGCCGAGCTACACACGAAGAAAACAATATAAGCCAGAATCAGAAGTCATACATTTCTTAGCTCTCGAACTTAATCGATATTTCCGAAAATAAGTTTTATAGAAATTCAAACTTTTCATTAAACGTATGCAATTGAGAAATTATAATAGTAGTTGTAAGAAACAATCTTTTTCTTAATTTTTCTGAGTGTAGCCTAGAGTCTACGGATTGGGGACAATGCTGACCAAAAAAAAACAAAAAAGACGAAAAAGCAGCCTGTTCTCCTCATAGAAATGACAAATCAACTTGGAATAGTTCACAGTTCACAGTTCACAGTTGTATTCCTGCTTGCAATTCTTCTTCTATGGGCTTTGATTTTGATTCAGTTGCTAAATCTAATTCTGATGCTGGCTGTGTGCGAGGCAGTGCAAGGTGTCCTGCTGACCGTGGACCAGGGACGAGGGACCAGAGACACGATACCAGAGACCAGAGACCAAAGAGAGAGCACGTTCATTTCCGTTGGGCAAGGCAGCTGTACTCACACAATTGACTTTGCGGCTCAGCTTTGTCAAGCTATCAGCAAGCCAAGTCAATAAGGCACGCACGCACCGAACGAGATGGCCAGAATGAGCAATATCTACAGAACAATAGAGATGCCAGAGTAAATCCAAAAGCCTATTAAGCGCACTTTATTCTATAAACAGACAGAGGGGCTATATTCAAAATGCAGCTGTATTTGTGACATTTTAAGCAAAGAGTTTAACTCATGTGTATTTGATTTGATTGCTTCCAAAAAAATGTATAATATATTATAAAACTCTAATCAAAGCTCGTCTAGTGCCTTTTTACTGTCTGAGCATTTCGTTGACATGACGTGTGAACTTTGGGACTTTTTGATTGCTGAGCAGCAGTCAGCAGTTAAGCCATTGTCAAAATGGTCTGGCGGGTATAGCACAAATGGTGTCCTTGAACTTTATGTTAAGGGATCGCATTACATCTAGACTTCAACTAATCGATTTGGAAATGTTCCATCTAGTTTCGTTACTGTCGCCAAGTTTTTGCATGTTTGTGGTTGATATATAACAATAAGCACACTCCTTGCTCTATCTGTCTACAGTTTTCGTATTCATATAGAATCTATAAAAATAAATCGGTTGGCAATCTATTTTTCTTCATTTTGAAACGGAACTTGACGCATTTTCTTAAAAATGTGCAAATTATATTGAGTTAAATATGTTTTTTGCTGGCCCAAAACTCCCGAAATCCCGACGTGATTGAAAATTTATAAATCAAAACAAAATATTCTAGCCTTGGAAGAACATATATATAATATAAAAATTACTAATCAGTTTTTTATTCCGAATTTGTACATAAATGTAGTAAAATATTTTAAACCAAAATTCTCGCAACTCATCAAGAAACTATCGCCTATAGAAAGTGTGTCTTATATGTCGGCCTTTTTATGCTGAGTATTTGCATTTCATTTAATTGTGCGTCAATTGAAAATGGGCGGTTTTTGTGGGTTGTTGCAACGAGTTAAGGGAAGGGCTAGGAAGGGTGGTAGTCCAGTGACTGCATAAATCATGTGGTTAAACATGAAACGTAATTTGTTGTATATTAAATAATGCCAACTATTTGTTTGTAGTTTTCCTGTCTGGATGTGTGTGTGTGTTCTGAATTCTGTTGCATACTTTTGTGCGACACTCTGCGAAACATGCAACAGCGGCAGTAACAACTACAGAAAATGACTGCAGCAGCCGCCGCACTTGCCACAAAATTTATGACTGCATTAATACACACATAACACGGTTCACAAACATACACACACACACACACAGGCGCAACTTGCCCATATTGCAGTGTGCTCTTGTTTTGTGGCATATGCCACACAAGTCGCCTCTTTACTGCAGCCTTTGTTGTTCTCATTGTTGGATGTTGTTGTTGCTGT
Source organism: Drosophila planitibia (assembly GCA_035043785.1). Lineage (NCBI taxonomy): Eukaryota > Metazoa > Arthropoda > Insecta > Diptera > Drosophilidae > Drosophila > Drosophila planitibia. Next base: position 1,178,934 of record JAWNMS010000044.1, on the reverse strand, counting down.
ACTCTCAGACCAGCAGCTGCCTGCTCTTAATTAAATTATGCTTTTAATTAGGCCTTCGTGTTTGACTCTTCATTTGTTGCAACTTTTTTGCAGCAGACTCAAATTCTTGTCGCTCATACTTGTAGTGCACTAATTTACTTAAAAGCTTTTGCCATTTTGTTCAATTATATTGTGCTCAAACTATTGTGTGCTCTTAGAAAACAAACTTTTAAAATGAGATGCTTAAAAGTGTACAAGCAATTTGTTATTGAAATCGATATTAAACTATTTATTTATTTAATGAAGACAAAAGCTCAATAACAAAAAATAATAATAGCATAGGAATAAGAATATTTAAGTTATATCTGTTTTATATTTTATGGCATCCCATAAAATATTGTTTTTAAACTCTCCTTAAACTTATGAAAGTACATCCATTTTTGAGTTATAATTAAATAAGTTGTAGGATAGATTTTAATACTAAGCTCCTTTGCCCCCAAAAATGTCTTAAATCTATATTTAAAACAGTTCATGTCTATATTTAAGACAGGTCGAGCCACGCCCCCCTATTCCCCGTCCGCGGTTTGCTTGGCGTCAGTGTATTCCACAGTCGATTATGCCTCATAGGATCATTTTCAATTGTTTTGTTTATTTTCTCTGCTCTTTAAATGCTCAAGCTAACCAGACAAAATCAATTAAAACCCCCACATGCATAGAAAGGCCCTAATTTATTCAATTGCCAAGTAAACTTGTTCATCTCGCAAGTCAACACCATTAACAACAACCAAAAAACGAAAACCAAAACCAAAACTCAAACTGAAACTCAAACTCGTCTAAAATACTTACATATGCATATTTCAACAGACTAAGCCCAAAGGAGATTTTATACTTTTAGATTTCTCTCTCATTTTTGTGATATTTTTTTGTTATTTATTTATTTTTGTTTTTGTTGCTGTCATATTTGGTTTTCTGCATAATTTGCCATTCGTTTAACTATTCAGCTCGAACCAGCAAAAACAAGAAGAGACGACGCTTATCTCTCTCTCTCATAAATGTTGTGGCTAAAACGCGTTTTCCAAAACAACAATTTTTAGTCATGTTTTCTGTGGTTTTTTTGTTGCTGTTGTTTGCTGTTGTGCGAATAATTTAAAAACAAGCACCTTTGACACTTGCAACTGACACTTTGCCATGTGGATATGCTGGCAAGAAAGATGGTGCGTGGGCGAGGTGGTTGCTGCTGGTCGAATGAGGTGATACCCTGAACGCTTTAATTTAATATGCCGTTGAACAGACGGCACAGCAGCAGCTCCAGGACAAAAACCAAATCCCAAAAGTGTACCCAAATCACTTTTGAAACTATCTGGCGCCTTGACGCAGTCCCCGTGTGAGACAGACCGACAGACAGCAACGATGGAAAGGGATAGATAGATAGCATGCTGCTTTCAAATACTGGCTGGGGCTAAACATTTTCTGACCACAGCCAGCAAAAAGGTTTGGCAAAAAGCTACGACCCAAAACATACATATTTATGAGGTCCTTGTGGATTTCCATTGAGATAAGCGGCAGCATTTAGGCAACAAGCGATTGCCCAGCGGCCAAGCAGCCAAACAGAACCTTTTTTATACATTTTTTCTTTATTTTTTTTTTCTTTGGCTGGTCTTGTTTAAAGTTTTGCATTTTTATTGACAACAAATTTAATTTAAATGTGAAAGGTGCCCCATCCTGTTTTTTTTTTCTTTCGTTTTTTTTTTTGTGCTCAGTTTGGAAATCACTAGTTTTTTACAAGTGTACACAACACATTAAAAAAAAAAACCAGTATAGTGAAGCTATGCAACAGGCAGATGGAAGCAACGCCGAAGTCCTAATATATATATATTCTTGATCAGAATCAACTATCGAGTTGATCCAGAAAGCTTGCAAATTTATGTAAGTGGCAGATGTAAACCTTTTTGACTACATCAGATATATATATATATATATATCTTTACTTGTGTATTAGATCCAAATTTATGTTCTAACTGGGTTACAAGTCATCTTTAAGTCTGGAACTTTCTCTCTACTACTCTACTCTACTAGGTTTTTGTAGCCTGGCAACAAATCAATTGCCTTCGCCTCACTCGAGCGTTAACTACGTGGAGCAAGCAGCGTATACGTAATGAGCTTTTGCTTAAAGATTCACGCGCAACGCTCGCTTTGAAAAAAGCTGGACAAATTAAAGCATGAGCAAAACACAACGAAAAGCAGCTAAAAACTAACGAGCTCTGATGGCCAAGTGAACCCAGTCAAGTGACTCGAGCAAAGAAAAAAAAAAAAACTGACAACAGCATGAAAAATTGTCACTGCCTGAGAGTTGGCTTAGCGTGAGTGGGTAGCCAAAGGGAAAAGGGGAGGATTGTGTATGGAAGGGAAGCGAATCATTGCCGTGAAGCATCTTTGGCCATCTTTGGACATGGCCATAGCTGCAAACACTCGAAAGTAACCGGAAATGTTGCTTAATAAAAACGGATATACCAATTTAGTTTTGTTCAAACAGCAGCAGCAACGACAACAACAACATCCGTGGCCATGGAGCAATAAGTACCGGAATAAAAGAACAGCAGACGACGACAGCAATACGGTTGCAGAGAGAGAGAGAGAGAAATATGAGAGAGAGAGAGGGGGAGAGATAGAGAGAAGGGGTTTGGCAACTGCAAAGCTCAAATAAACACAAAAATAATAGAAATTCATTTAAAGTTAAAGCGCAAGTAAAACAAAGAACACAAACCAAAAAAAAAATAAACAGACAGCAGCAAAAATGCAACGAAACCAGCACAAATACTGAAATCACGGAATACCCTCTATATTTTGATATCTTGACAAATTTATGATGGCCAGGAAAATAAGTCTTCAACGGATTAAATTTCTCACTGGTAAAACTTATTCATTTGAATGACATAAATCTTCAGCAATTGGATTAACTGACGATGTTTCAAATTGGTTTACTTTTTTTTTTTATTGGAGTAAATATTCTCTTTTAACGAAGCCAGAAATATTTAAAAAATAATAATGAAAATACTACAAATATATATCTATTTTATTATTTATTTTTTTGTTGTTTTTATTAGCTTTAAGTTTCCAATTAAAAAAAAAACGTTGCTCTAGATTACAAATTGAGCTCGTATCCGCCATTAAAACCACATAAAATGACAGGGTATAGCAAAAAAATAAAATGAAATAAATAAAATAAAGCAAAGCACAACACAGCAGAAAAGGGAGAAAATGGAAAATGTGAAAAACAACTCAGCGTTAAAATGCACAGCGCAGTGATCAGGATCGGAGGACAATGGAACGAGACCAAGCTGCGGCATGTTGAACATATTTGCCGAGCTGGACTCTGGACTCTGGACACTGGACACTGGACTCTCGAGCAGCAGCAGCAGGCTTAGCGGATGAGGGGAGTGAGGGTAAAAGGGGATACTTGTAGGGTTTACTGTCGCTGAAGTTTGGCACACAGCTCACAGCTCGAGTGGAGCTAGTTTTTCTTGTTGCTGTTGTTGTTGTTGTTGCAGTTGTTGTTGCTGCTTCTGGTGCTGTTGATGGCAGCCAGGCCGCAATTTTTGTGTTTTAGTTTTTAAAGCTTTTTAGTTTTTTGTGGTTGCAACATTTTTTTTGTGGCTCGTTTACTTTTTGTTTTTTGTGGCCAATGCAGCTCGTTTACGATTGAATGCATTTCGTCTACACTGGTAAAAATAAGAAGTGACTTGGTATTTTGAATACCTACCATAAAATCCATGTTTTTGAGGCATTCAATATATGAATCATTAATATCAAACAATCAAAATGATATGTACTTAAAAAATTCGAGTTTCATATATTTCGTACATTTTCAAATGAAATTCGTAAGAAAATAATTAATACGATCCCTAAGAGTGTTATGTATTGTAATTTTCCCATTCCTAAAAATAGAATGGGGTTTCCATAATTAAAATAGATAGCCGCCCTTTAAGGCTGTTCCAATTTTTCCAAGTGTTGGCAGCGCAGAGAGAAAAATAAAGGGAGAGAGAGAGAGAGAGAGGCAGCAAGTGAGAAAGAGAACGCATTGAGTGTGGATTGTGTATTGTGAGCTAGGCCATTTCACTAGGTGGTTTGGCTAAAACAAATGACCAACATGACACATGGCCCAGCCAGGCCCAGACGGCCTGCAAATATTGATGCCAAAAGCCCTCAACTCTTCCCACACGAAGCTAATACAAACAAATTGCAGATACAATTTTGAAATGCAGCAAACGAAGCGAAACGAAATGAAATTCAGTCAATCCATGGAACCATATATAACTCAGTAGCCTCATAATTAGGATGCAGCTATTGCCACATCAAACCACCCACAAAACTTCTCCAATAGATTTGTCAAATTTTTGAAAAGGGTTTAACGCGCAAAATCGTGCGGAAAATGGTTCACAAATGATTTTTATTTTTTTTTTGCAGAAAGGCTTAGTTGGGGTTTCTAAGTTTAAGGTGTGTTGGGGAGTAGAGAGAGCATGTAGAGGGAGGGGGCGTGGTGTAGGCAACGGCACGCACAGCAGGAAGTGCTGAGGAGCTGAATTGAACCGAGCTGAAGCGGAGCGGAGCGGAGCCAAACTAATGGCTGGGAACAAAATGTTGTTTCAAGCTGTGTGCACGAGCGAGCTCAATGATATTTTTCTTGTTTCACATTTCTTGTTGTTATTGTTTGGTTTTTTTTGTTTTCTGTTTTCCGGCCGCTGTCGCTTTGGCAAAAGAAAAACGCGCGTAACTCGACAAAGGCTGTCATAAAAATTCGCCATAGGAAAAGCCGCCAAAAACCTAAGCAATGTTTTTTGAAATGAGCACACAACAAGCGCAACAAAAACAACAACAACAAATAACAAGAAGAAGAACAAACGTGCGGCACCAGCTGGGCATAAGTGTATGTGTGTGTGTGTGTGTGTGTGTGTTGTTCTGTGTGCTGTGCCTTCAAAGGAGTAAAAGATAAATAATGGCCTCCACTGATGAGAAGAACAGCCAGACTCCATTTTTTGGCATATGTCTGTGGATCCAGCTTTGTTCTTGCTGTTGTTGTTGTTGTTGCTGCATGGGGCAACAGAGGCGAAGCTAATACAATTGAGAGCTCACATGATTGAGAGCCTTAGCATTGCCGGCGGTTGCGCGGAAAGTATTACTCAAACCTTGAGTTGTGTGAGAGAAACCCACAGAATGATAGATATGCCATGCGATTCAATTAGAGAAAGATAATGTCGATGGAATTAAAGCGAATAAGGTCGATAAAAGGCTGGGATATAGTTGGATGTTGTACATATGTGTCCAAAAATAGTTATAATTTGACAAATTATCATTATAATATATATATATAATATCTATATTTATTATAAATGCAACTTTGACTCTTTGCCAGCAACAAAAATTACAGATATTTCTAAGAATAATATTTCCATGCTACTCCAGAGACCTTGAGTTCAAGTCAATAAACATACAAAAGGGGATAATACAGCTCTTGCACAGCTGTATGTAACAGACAATAGAAAGCATCTCCGATCTCATAAAGTATATATAATGTTGATCAGCCCCAAAAGCCTCCGTGTTGAATGTAATTTCTCTTTTAACATAAGCCGATTAAGTTTATTTTATTTTTTCGATAATTTCCTACATATAATTAAAAATCCATTACTTATAGCAATAACATTTGTAAGATATATCTTTCTAGTTATGTATATTTATTATATTTATATGGATTTGTTGATCATTTTTAAAATTGCATCAAGATCTACTGAGAAACATGGAAGAAAATTCCGCAGCAGCAAGCGCCAGCTTGCACGCAGAGTTAACACAGGGTATCTGCTAGTCTAGCTCTGTAAACTTTACTATTCTTATTTGTTATTTAGCTGTTTATACTGCCTCCCCCAGACCACTGCCAATGCATAAGTTGAGTCGATACAATCTCAAATCTCGCACACAACTCCCACACACAGAAAATGCCTTCAATCGCTGATTAAGCAAATTATCTAGTCCTTAGGCAATACATTGGAGCATGTGCTTGTGTAGCGTTGGCATGTTTTTGTTTAGTGGCTTATCCGGCAACCTCCACACTCTCCCAATTGTGTATTTATAAGTATATATGTGCGAGGTCTTACGCAATCCGCTCAATCAGTCCAAGACAAACAATCAGGATTCGCATCCCTGGAGCAAAAGTCGTCTTGCAAATAGAAACAACCAAGTAGCACCCGGCTGCACTAAGCCGCCCAAGCAGTTGAAACTACTTAAGAATTGTGCTATCAGCCCCTCCTCCCCCCGCCCCTTCCTTCCTTGTTTGTCCACCTTTTACTGATTAAGGTGCGACTGGCGGCATTTTGGAGGGCTCAACGGGCGTATGAGCGATGGCGAACATTGTTAACGGCGTTCAACTGTGACAAATGCGTTTGTCGGTTTATACACACACCATATACACACACACACACATATGCACACTCTTGGCGTGCTCGTAACATATGTTCCTGTGCATGTTGGCGGCTTAGAAATATTATTTATGAACCAGCCAACGCACACAGACAATGAATGCCCCAACTCTGCCTCCAATATTCCTGCCACTCCTCTCCTGTTGTATGTAGCAACACTTGTAATTTTTGCTGAGGTTTTTGCACGTTTAGTAAATAAATCACGCGTTTGTTGTACCCACTGACCCCCTTTCGTTTGCCATCCTTCTCCCTCTTTATCAGGCCACCAATGCTGCTTCAGCTATTGCCACAAAATGCTTTGTGCCATTTTTTATATAAATAATTTGCTTTGGGCAGTCGACGCTGCCCCCAAGAACTTGGTCAGCTTTATTGTTGCTAGACACACACTTAGAAAAAAATCTTGGCTGTGCTCCACATCTAAGCTGTAAATAAATTTCATATGCATTTTTTTTTATGTATTTACTAAAGTTTTTAATATCTTTAAACTATTTTTCGCTTTACGAAGCTTTGAAATGTTTTGAGTACTTTAATTAAAATGCTCTCATTTATTTTTCTGAGTGTGCACGTTCATGGAATCACACTAATACACATACTTAAACTCACACACGCGCGCACACACACACCCACACACACCCACACACACACACATACAATCTGATCTAAGCGAGTGACCAACGTTGTGGGGCACTTGTTTTTCCTTCTTTTTTTATATGATTTATTATGTGTTGCCTATTAACGTCTGTCTTATGATTCATGTACACGCGTGTGTGCGTGTGTGTACGTGGTTGTGCGCTCATGTGTGTGTGTGTGTGCGTGTGTGTGTGTGTGTATAGTTGCTTACTCTCGGGGCAGTTGTATTTGATAACATAAGTAAACGCAAATCTATAAACTAAACAAAACTAGTAAATACATGTGTTATTTATACATACAACCTGTGTGGCAGAAGGCGCCGAGGAAGCAGCGGAAGTCAGCTACAAGCGACATTTAACATGACTTTGGCCATGTTGCAAGTTATTGTACCCGTTGTTGTTGTTGGCGCAGCTAATGAGCACGAAGTTGTCAATGTGTCAATTTAATTAGACAAGAAACGCAACCCACGAACACCAAGCGATACCAAATTGAATTATTAGACGACATTTGCAACACAGTCCTCCACGGAGTTTGTGTTCAGTGGCCATGTTTGTAGCTACATGTTGACCCCTTGTTGTTGTTGTTATTGTTATTGTTAGCTGTTGTTGTTGACTGTTAGTTGTTTGTTGGTTATTGGGTGTTAAATTATTACTGTTGCCATTGTTGTCGCTGTTAACATTGCAACATTAGCGCCACATGATTTGTTGGCCATGCGGTGCGGAAACGCCCAAAAATCAAAGTAGGAAATCTTTTTCCTATATGGACAGGGACTCAGTTTTGAGGGGTGTGGCTTGCGGTTGTTATTGAGCAGCCAAAACTAAACTAAAGCAAAGCCAGAGCAAAGCAAAGCAAAGCAAATCAAATCATTTATGCTGCTGGCGGCCCATCAATAAAGCCCATTTGACAGCCATAGCCTAAGAAGCATTGGCCAAACAATTAACGCTGCTGCTTAATGATTTATGTCTCTCTATGTTCCCACACGTGTGTGTGTGTAGTGTGTGTGTTGAGATTTGTGTATGCCGTGCGAGCATTTTGTGGGTGAGTTAATTATGCCTCAGCGGAACTGAATGATGAGCTGCCTGAGAGGTTTATCCTGTTTGCCATCGCGCACCAATGGATTTTCCATTGCCTGCCATCGTGAGGGATTAGTTGTTATATGTAATTGTAGTATTTCAATTGATTTTGATACCTATCCATAACTATTTATGCAGTGAGGGGGTGGGGCCACTTATTGCTTCTAAGAGCATAAGTTGATTATTTGTGTGGTCTACTTAAATCTGTTTGCAGCTCCAGTTTTAACTCTACATTGATTTATATTTGTATATATCTTTATTTTAAAGAATAAGTTGAAGCAGTGTTATAATTTTGTCGTGAAATACATATATATATCCGTAATAATAATAATATAGCTGCCAGAGAAACAATCGCTTTTTCTTACTGTTTACTGAAGTATCCAAAACAAACTCGCCGGTTATGAACGTTAGTCATACTTGAACATAAAATCATCAACATCGGATTACTATATAATATAGATTTAAATATATGTTTGCCTGTTAACTGACGTCTACAAGGTCATTCAATCTTGGGCACCCATTCTTACTTGTTTTTCGTTCAAATCCAAGTTAATTTTAGAGTCCTAAACAAAGCCGGGGATTTGAGTCAAAAGTGTGAATTTTAAGCTGCTTTGGTGATTCGTTTGCATGGACAGCTTGTCAAACACATCTCAAACAGTTGTTTCTTTGGAAAATCGCGTAAACAACTTAATCAGAGCCTCCTTTCCCTCTCTGTCTCTCTGTCTCTCTCTCTCGCTCTCTCTCTCTCTCTCTAGCTGTCTCTCCGTTTACTTGGCGCTACTTTACAAGCACTCCTTTGTGTCGCGCTTTCCCACACTGTTCTCTTCCGCTATTCTCCAGTTGTACAGTTAGCTCTCTGGTGGGCCGTTCGAAGCGCTTGCTTAATATGCAAATTTGATGGCTTCGGCTATAAAGAGAGCCGGCAACATTTTCATTTTCAAATTTCACTTGCCAAATTTTAACTACTTTTTGAGTCAACTTTTTTGCATAGCTCTCGACGGGTCCTCCCCCATTCTCCCTCTCTTTAAGGCTTCTTGGCCTGCAGCATTTGTTGGTCCTTGCAGCCAACCCGTTTTTGGCCATTGTTTGTCTATTTACACGAGCTCATTAACATTTGAAATGACTTTTTGCTTTTGCCTTTGCGTTTCAACATTTTCTCGTGCGTTGAGTTATTTTAATGTTTCGACTGGGCAAATACAATCCCCCCTATATCCCACCGCATCCCAACACCAACTGTGTGCCTCATTTTGGGCCTACTTCAGCACTTGTTTTAATTTCTTTGAGTTTGGCATTAAATAAAATTTGCAAAAATAATTTTTTCACCAACCAAAAAAAAGCTTTTTAAACATCGTGTTTTTTGCTCTCTTTCTTCTACTTATTTATAACCAGTGAAGAGTAAGCGGTATACATTTAGATATATATATATATATGTATTAGATGGGAGTGCGATGGACTCCAGAGGCTGCCACTCATTAATGCTAATTTGCGTAATTATGCGCTTCATAAAATCACTCGGCAAATGCAGCCAGCAGCAAGCAGCAAGGGGCAAGCGGCAAGCGGCTCCTAAAAGTTGAAGTTTCCACTTGCCAACATTTGTTGCTCTCCACTTTTGTTGTTGTTGTAACAATTAACAACAGCAGGTCGAGTGGTGGAAACAGTAGGCAAAACGCAATACAAATAACACATAAAATATTGAAAAAGTTTTTACCCCAAGACAGAGAGGGAGGCCTTAAACAGTGAAAGAGAGACAGAGAGAGAGAGAGAGGAGGAATTATGACATAAAAATAATGAAAATTTGTTTAAATGAGAGTTGTGCCATGAAGTCTGTTAACTAAACCCAAGCCCGAAACAAAGCCCAACTTCATCAGCGTTTTAATTAAATCTTACCCGACTTTGTTTAAATACTCTTACCAAAAAGAGTATAGAATATGTGCCAAATATATAGTTTAAATTGTGAATGCTTAGAACCACATTAAGCCAGTTAAACAAGCAGCTATCCTGAACAAAACTTGCTGATTTTCGTTTGTTCAAAACAAAATCTGTGTTTCTTATCTGATATTTATGAAATGTATACAGTTGATAATAATATGCCTGGGTGGATTCTATATTACAAATGCAACGCTTTAGCTATAAAAATTAAAACATAATTCGATTTGCAACGATATTCGCGAAATGGTAAATGAGAAGTTATATTCTAAATTAGAATTCGCTGGCTCTTAAAGTGTCAAGATATAGAATGGGCTTAAAATTCTTAGTAGGTAGAATTTTCTCTTTTGCATATAAATCACGCATTCCTTCGTCCCTTAACTACTTAATTACAGGGTATCTTCGACTCACACACTCCGAACACTCCAATTTATTGTTGCCTTATAAGCAGTCTGAAAGTTCCTGTAATTGGCTTGTTCGCTTTCAAGTAAAGTTTTGCGAATGAGGTTTACAGTTTGACGCCTGCTCACAGCCCGGATTCGTATATGCTTCATTTGCTCGTTGAATAATTGAACATGGTCTCACACACACACACACACACACACACACACACACACACACACACACACACACACACACACACACACAAACGCACATACACAGACGAGAGAGGGAAATGCGAATTAGCTGCCTTGTCTGGCTTAATTATTTATGACGTTTGCCGTGCAATGACTGCCAAACTGTGCTCAATGCCATAAATTATGCTAAAATTTTCAATTGTTGCTACATCGTTTTGTGTAATTTTCAATATGACTAATGAGCATCCTGGACGCACACAGTGATTGGAGGAGGCATGAAGCGGAGCAGCATACTGACATAATATATATATATAATATGGCCAACAAGCACTTTTCGTTATAAACACCTGCCAATATAGAACATTTGGCCAGATAAAATGCACTGTCGAATGCTCGATTATTGCATAACAAAACAGCACATCGATATCCCCATCTATTAATAAACGTATTTTCAACGTGTTTCATGTGCATATTTTATTTGCTCAGCCCGTTTGGCCAATGAAAATGCGAAAAAGGTGAAAATGCGTGTGCGTTACAAGCATCGAATTGTGTTGAATATTTCAGCAATTGTGTGAGTTTATTTGACGAGAGGCATTTAAGTTGATTTTACTCAAATTCAAGTTTCATCTGGATGTACAAGCATTACATAACTTTCGATATGTGAAATCATGTACGAAAATTCTTTTGAAGCTCGTTTATAAATCGCACTTTGGGCAAGCTGCCCTTAACAGCTATACTTCCCAAATTTCAATTATTTAATGGATGAACAAAATGCTTATTCATATTTCGATAAAGTTCAAATACTTGTCAATGTCTAATTTATGGCTTGCGTTATTATAAATATGATCTTAAGGAAACTCGTTGGCTGAAATGAATTATGTCAAATAAAGCAACAGACATTTGTTGTAAGTAACTCGAGTAGAAGACTATAATCAGGACAGCACGACTAAGATATACCCCGCTAATAAACGTAGGGTAGGTTGGTTAACAAAGCTATTGCTGCTTAAAACCTAAAAATATGTCAATTGGAAAAATTTGATATTCGCGTAATGGTCACAGTTATCGGAAAATGTAATTTACTTAATTCCGATTTGAAGTTTGCAGTACAGAAATCTACTTTACGGACTTGGAGATGCTTCCTTCTGCCTGTTGCATACTTTTGCACAACTTCATTACATGTTTTTTTCCATTTCGAATGCGTACAGAAACTTTTCTTCTGCACATAAAAACTTTTTGTAAGCACTTATATATAATTATATTTTTATGAATGCCCTTTGACCCAAATTTTCCTTAAAAATTTACATTTAAGATTGCCTTTGAACTACATTCAGAGAAAAATGTGTATAGCACATAAAAATGTGAGAGATTGAAACTATTTGTGCGGCACTTGACTGCTAAATAAGTTGCTCACATCGAAAAGAAAATTCAATTTTACTGAACTGAACTGTACGATGTCTAGTCCTGATTCTGGTCCTGGTGCTGGTCGTGGTACTGGGCACATATTTGCCATTGAAATGCAAATGAAATTGAATTGTTAATTTCAAATAGAAAATCCTTGTGGGCCATTCATTCAATATTGAATGTGTTCGCAATAAATGTAATGACTGGCACAGTTTTTCTTTTCCCCTCGATTTCTTCTCACTCCCCCACTCTGGTGTCACATTTGCCAGGAACCACCCCCTCCCCCATCCGGCCTCTGTCATGCCCAGCAACTGGCGACAAAATTGGCACGCAAACAAATTTTTGTAGGAAACGTGGCCCGTTATTTTTGTGGCATGACAGTGCGCGAGAGTGCAAAGAAAATGCCATTTTATATAGATTTTATATATGGATGTATACCCTATATGCATCTACTACACACACTATGTATACACGTACATATATAAAGCATATGACGTTTCCGCTTCCGCTCCTGCTACACCCATTGAAAAAACATGAACGACGACAACTTTTTAGTGCGTAGCAAGTGCCAACAAAAAAACAACAAAGAACCAAAAAAAAACCAGGAATAATAAAATGTACCATTGGCAAATGAAAACGCATCTTGAAAAAAATTACAGACATTTTTGTGTCATAACCATTTTTCATGTGAAAATATTGTTAAAATATTTGCAGTAATTATTTAAATTGTTGGCAAAATATAATCCATTATTGCCAGCTGAAACAAAGGCGACTTTTGTGAGGACAATGAAATGTCAACAGTTGAATGAACGTCGAAGCTGTGTTAAAATATTTAACATGCAAAAGGAGGCATGCCCCACCCCACAAAATATATGTATTCCTGATCAGCAGCACTAAGCGCTAAGAGAGTCGACATTGACAGGTTTCTCTGTCAGTCGATTTCTATGCAAGCTAGTTTTTTAACTTTAAGACTATTTTGCTGAAATTTTAAGTATATTCATATTTCTGCTGCAGACAGTACAGAAGTCGTTGCCGGCTCCTAACAACAATCAGTCCGTTTTCTAAATTTGCTATGCTATTTAAAGGCAAACGGAACCCAGTCTCTATTCTAACCTAACCTAACAAAACCCGTACCCACTTTGTGTTTCACAATCTTATTCATTCAATTCAATTGAAGTCCATTCAATTTAGATCCAGTTAACGTACTAAAGCCAAATAAATGCTGGAAAGCATAGTTATTCCTTTTATACCCATCACCATCCCACTCACACAACCCATAGATAGGCACGACACCATGTGTCCCCCCCACCAAAAAAGCAAAAAACTAAACGTTCCACATTCTCGAAATACGTTGACAAAGGTCGAGACCTCGTTTACCTGCCAAAAGGTTGGCCCTAGTCACTACAAAGGGTGTTATTATGCCGCTGACACATGACACCTCCAACTCAAGCTATGTGTGCCAGTGTGTGTGTGTGTGTATTGTGTGTGCGGTCAAAATGTTGCCCCAAAAAAGTTACAGAAATATTGTAGCATATTTTGCAGCGTCGCCCATTCAATGCTCGACTATTCACTAACCTAACTGTGAGTAATTCACATTTTGCAAAAGTATGCAATGGCAAAATTATGTTATTATTATTATTAGGTTAAATTCTCAATTCTAGGCTGCTCAGCATGTATCAGCTTACTTAAATAGTATTTTAGATTAATTTTTAAAATTAATATATCAAAATGTATGTTGCCCAATCGTTGATTTATTACAATCAGCAGGTGGGATAGATAGTTGTAATCAGCAGGTATGATCCACGGGTGGTGAATATGATTTTGAGCCAGTGGTATTTTTGGGAGGGTATTCATTATTCGTTTGTTTAGGAGCATTTTGTGCTATTGGTGTTTGTACCCTTTTAGCACATGTCAAAGCATTTTGAACTGGTTGGCATTTTGTAACACCTTTTACACCTTTCTCTTTGGCATACAGAACCCTCAGATGTTGTGCTCGTCTAGCTGTTGCTGTACTTTTTGTTGCTTTTGGTTGTTGTTTTATTTTTGTTGCTGACTGTTTGTGTATTTTGTTGGTCGCTGACGCTTTCAAAATGCCATTTAGAAAATTCAATAGCGCTTTGATTTTGTTTCGTTTATTTTCACAAAGTGTTTTTCAGTGCCCCCACTTTCGCCACTTTCCTCCAACTACCAACTACCAACTACCCCTTTACCCATTTGCACAGCTCTCTTAGCCTGGTCATGGAGTGGAGGAGACCAGAGAAGCAGCGAATCGGCTCAAATCGATTTCGCGTCGTTTGTTGATTTTTCGCTGCGTTTTGTTTAGCGTGAAAATCAAACTGTTAATTTGCGCTTTTGTCCGGAACGGCTTTAGGTATGGTTCAGTTCGCTTAGGTTTAGCTCTTGAGAGTGCTTCCGCAACTGCAGAGAGGAGGGAGAACGGAGAATGGATAACTCTAAAAACCATTTCCTCATTTTCGCATTTTCCCACGCTCCCATGCAACGCACGTGGTCAACAACAACATTTCCACAGAACTTGCACAAAAAGCACTTTGGCAGCCATTTTGTTTGTTTGTTTGTTTGTTTGGCTGGTTGTCTATTTGTTTGATTTGTTTTGTTTGTTTGTTAACTTGTATTGCGGTTAGCTGAGCGCCATTGTTTATGTGACTGCAAATTAATGTTTGTCCAAAGGATTTAATAAGTAAATGATTTGACATTTTCCCAAATGGCACCGCTAGTCAAAAAAAGGACAACAGAACAACAACAACCTTCCTTTGGCCAATACTAGTGAAACGTTTTGCTCTGCCCTCGCTCGCTTAAGTGGGGGAATTTTAAGCATCATCAAATCATCAATCAACATCAATTCAAATCCAAGTCAAAAGATGAGCACTTGATAGACAATTGCGAAGGAAATTGAATGCACAGTGCACTGTAAGAGATGATAGTGTGTTTGAGTGGGTGTATTTGTCTCTATAATTTATCAACATTGAATGATGAGCTCTTCTGAATATGCACAAGGAAAGAACGACTTTCTGTGCCAAGTCGAAGATTGCATATCCTTGCGGAAAATAGTCAATCTGCAAGCATCTATATTTATATAATGACCGATTGTTCCTGTGTAAAACATATGAGTAGCAAATATATTGATAAACAAGAAAGGACAAAATTATAAGCTTTATTGGATATTGAAGAACTACAACTGATATGGTGATGATTGAATTTGCATGTAGTTGTATATATTTTTCACATTGCTGTCAACAAAATGAACAGGCTTATTTGTGTCTATTAGTTTTATGATTTATGATTTAATTTAAAGGCAATTTAATTATTATAGATGTATAATGCCAGTTTTAGTCAGAACTGATTATCCGCCAAAATCTAACCACAAAACCAAAGCAGAAAGCAAGGCAGACAGCAAAAAATGTACGCCTTGAAATTTGGGGCATGGCCAGCTTAGAGGAAAACTGTCAGAAGTGGGAGGTGGTGGGGGGAGGAAGAGCTCACTGTTTTTCCATCAATTTTGAGCCATTTGTTTGCTTATATATTCGCTGCCTAGTCAAAAATTAACTTGACGCCAACTATTAAAAAGTCTTATTAGATTGCTTTTGTGCCAAAGTTTTGGCTGTTGTTTGCCTCAAGCAACAGTGGTCTTGCAACTCTTCTTGCACTCTTTCTTCGCTCTATCTCTCTCTCTCTCGCTCTCTTTTGTCTCGCATCTACCACAGACATCACACGACGCTAGTTACTTTACTTTTAATTACTTTTGTGAAAATTCATTTATCACTTTTATCCCAGCTCTAAACCAAAGCACAAAGCGTGGCGACCAACTGACTAGCAGCTGGAGGAGCGGGGTTATCCCTACTTCCTCCCACCTCCCAAAGATCTATGTGAAGAGTCATTTTTCACTCTCAAACTTTTTGCACACACATACATACAGTAAGGAAACGGAAAAGAGGAAAAGCGGAGGCGGGAATATAAAATTGAACGCCCTTTGGCCAGTCATCGGCCAGTTTGGCAGCTGAAAAAGTCAAGTGGAAATTCAATGATGCCATTAATTGGCCAAAGTTTTCACTTATGTTCTGATTTTTGGCCCATACACTCACACACATACACACACACACATGGGCACACACACAATCACGCTCTGGGGCTAAACTGGCCTTGGCTATCAGTGCAGCAACTGTGCCAGCAACTACAAATGTTGCTGCCTGCTAAATTTACAGTTTACCCTCCCCAAACCCAACCGTTTGCAACTTTCATCCAACTTTGTGCAGCCAAATTGCATGAAATCAGTTTAGCCAGAACACGCCCAAATACACACACACACGCCCAACCACACACACACACCCAGCCACACAGATTGAGTAAGGAGTACTTGCGCCCAGCTGGGCTGGCTAACTGGCTAGCTGCTTGGCTGACTGGTGGCGGGCCATTTATCTTGCAACTGCAACTAGCGCGAAGCCCAAAACGTTTCCTGCACGTTCTCCATATACATGTGCCACACACATGCCACAACAAATTATACTCCAACATCTACTCTGCCCTGTCCTTGCTCATCAGTATAAATATCACAAGCATTTATTTAGTTTAAGGTGTGGAATATGTCTATCACATAGTGGATCATTATTTATGGCTCAGTTGATTTAAGGAAATGTCCTTACTATTAACTCAATATCTATGTCAAAGGTGAAACGACATTTAAATAATGATATATTTCTATTTGGAAATACCTTTTTTGCTCGAAACAAACATTTGTCTCAAAATCAAGACACTTCCCAAACTTTTTTCCTTTTTTCGCTATTCGTTCTTAACTTCTTAATTACCAGTTGGGTTTTAATGAATGTTTGGAGTGAGGTTAAGCTAAAAGACACAAAAGTTCGTATATCGTTGGCTTAATGCATCTATCACAATTGCGGCTGACGTCAAGTGCAGCTACCAATTGCCATTGCCAAAGCGATCTGTGAGCGGGCGAGGCATGTGAATGGATACCGCTCTTAGCCCTGTGGCCATTTGAGTTGCATGAAGAATGGGCGCGTCATTAGGCGTTGACATGCCATAAACAAACAGTTTTTGCATTTCAGCGGAAGCGGAAGTTGGGGGAAAAAAAAAAGAATGAAAAAAAACCACTCATAAAACTGAGACAAAACTTTGAGCAGATTGATGACACACGGGCGGGGGGACGGTGGGCGGTCAGGGGCCGAGCCTAAATGTCAATCGATGGCCACACTTCACTGTAGCGAGTGGGCGTCAGCCAGGCGGCTGCAAAAACTCCAGCGAACGGCAAAAACTTTTGCCTGATGTCGCAAACTTGCAACTATTCTTGCACCACCAATATAAAGTTTCGGCGAGGAGCGACGGAGCTGACAGCCGGCGGGCATCTCTCACTCACTAATAGTCAAAAGTTTAAATTGTTACGGAGCGCGGCCATATGAAAAGTCAACGCGGCTGTCGCTGCTGCTGCTGCTGCTGCATTTGCCACTTCTCAGCTGCTGCTGCTGTTGCTTCAGACATTTGCAACAAAAAGAACAAAAAAAAAAAAGACTAAATTGTCAGAGAGTCGTTTATCTTCGAGCCCATAATGACAGTTTTTGGAAAAGCTGGAAGAGCTGGGCAGCATCTCTGACACTTGACAGAGGGAAAGATATGGCAGAGTGAAATACTCTCTAAGTGTTTGTCTGTGTGTGTGTGTGTGTGTATGTGTGTATTTGATTGTGTGTGTAGGTGAAGGTAGAAAGCAAACCCTTCTTGTTGATTGCCGTATTATGTTACCGGTTTTATAGCAACATATACAAAAATATACAGCAACAGTTTGGCAGTCATTGAAGATACATTTCCATGCTTAAATACTCTGCTCAAATGGGCTTATTAACCAAAATGTATGTGCATATTGAATGAACTAATATTAGCGAACATGCTATTCTATTCAATGCTGGTCTCTTCCGTCGAGCTGCCTGACTTTCCAAATTTATATGCGGTCCTAATCTAAGCAGTAAAACTAACAAGAAAAAGTTTTGACAACGCCATAGATAAAACTCACTTACCACCATCTTTTGAATTTAGCTTCTTGAAGCCATGTTGCTGATGACTAACGCATAATATGAACTGATAAAAGGTAAGTTTCTTCATTTTAGTATGATAGTGGCCAGAGTTTAACATTTAGTAACCTGGCAGTCATAAAGCGCTCTCTAAGCATAAAGTGTGCTCCACACAGAAATCCATTTAAGTGCAGTTTAAACATGACTTCCGGCTAATAAGAGTGTAGTTTGACAGCGACTGCGCTTGCTGGCCCACAACTCATGTCAAATGACTATAAACATTTTTTTTTATTGTGTTTGCTTTGATTACGAGCCACATTTCGCACTTTTAACAACACAGTTTGATGGCCACTACAGCGACAGCCAGGCTATTTCAGTCCGTTTATGGGTTTGACATGCAGTTTGATTGCCTCCTGGATCGCTGGCACAAATAACATGCAACACTTTAAAAGCAAACAAACAAACAAAAAAACAGCAAGAAAATAGGTAACGACCAAATCAGACATGGCATCAGCTGCTGAAACCTTGCAACCTAACCCCAACTTATCCATCGCCACCTTCTTGTTTCGCCCTTGGGTGGGCGGGGTTCATGTCATAAATTATACGACAAACGCGTTTGTCTTGGGGCGTTGCCATTTCCGAATTGTTGCCAGCTGCCTGCTGCAATCATTGCGAATGTTGCACTCTCTCACGTTGCATACTTTTCGGCGCCATGATTCGAATTGCGCCAGCTTGTTGGTTGTTGTTTGTCGTTTGTTTTGTTGTATGACGATGACTATGACTATGCCAGGACCCACACGGCTAGCCTATATGCAGCTAATATTATTTTATTGCCTGCGACTTAAGAAGCCGCAAAATTTATGCGACAACAACATCCTTGGGGCAATAGAGAATGCAAGAATGAGCAGCAGGAGCAGCAGGAACAGCAGGAGCAGAAGCAGGCACCGAAGTTGTAACCATAATAATAAAAGGCAGCCAGCAGGTTGCCGT
Source organism: Drosophila planitibia (assembly GCA_035043785.1). Classification (NCBI taxonomy): domain Eukaryota; kingdom Metazoa; phylum Arthropoda; class Insecta; order Diptera; family Drosophilidae; genus Drosophila; species Drosophila planitibia. Next base: position 1,159,858 of record JAWNMS010000044.1, on the reverse strand, counting down.
TTGCCATTTTGTGCAGTTGCTTTTTGTTGCAAAGCCATTGTTGTTAAATGCCCCGCAGATATGAGCACCACCAGAGGGTATATCACGTCATAGGCAGCACACTTGTATCAGCAGTAAACAAAGTATTTTAATATTAGTTCAGAAAGCAAAAAATTAATATAAAGAAAATAGCGGTGCTCACTTTAATTGATATAATCAGGCTAGCTATTTAATTTTAATTAAAACTTGTTTTATTTATATATTATTTATACTGCGATAAATTAATTAATTTTAAAATTGACCCACTTAACTTCACAACCATAGTATCAAACCGAAATTTAATTAGCTTGCGGTTCCAGCTCTGGTAAATAAATAAAATGAAAAGGTTTCGTTTCGGTTACATAAAGGGAATATGAATTGTTTTACATTTTATTTTAGCTACTCGATCTCGAATTAGCAAGTTAAGGTTAAAGTTCAATACTGAGAACAGCCATCAGGCTACACAACTCAGACTTGCTTCTTAAAAATTAGTTTTGGTTACTGGTTCTTTTCAAATGTTGAATTTCAACACCGACATCGATTACGTCACAGCGATGGTTATACCGTATATATAAGATATAAAATAGATATATATATATATATATATATATTCGAGGGTATCAGCTAAATCATAATTGTAAACTTGGGCAGCTGTCTGCTGACTGGGTTTAGTTGCTATTGTTGCACTCAGAATGCAAACAAATTTGCATGCCGTCAGTTACTATTTTACTGCCAGCTGGGAATGGTGCAGCATACAACACAGCAGAGCTGGGGTGGCAAGGTGTGGGAGTGTGGCAGTAGGAGTAGTTGGAGTATGAGTGGGTGCAAGTGCTACCTTGGCAAGGTAGTAAATCTTTTTGTGCTTTTCCATTGCGGTTATTTCGTTTTCAGGTGTGAGTGGAAGAATCGTGCAGAAGGTGTGGGTAAAGGGGGATGTAGGTGTAAGAAAGGGGCAAGCAACTTCTTGCCAGCGTTGCCACATGGTGTGAAATATGCAATCAGAAAGGAAAGCGACGCAGGTGGAAACAAAAGTGCACGTCACATAACCATCTCAAAGACTGTTGCCTGCCACACAGTTACCCACAAAAGTTTTTCCACCTTCGCCTCGATGGCCGTGGATGGTTTCTCGTTGCGTTCCGTTGCGCTTCGCACGTTGCACACGTGACTTGTTTATGTAGTTGAACTTTCTGGCAACACACAGTGAGTACTCACTCATATACATGCTGTATGCACCTCTTAACTGGAGCTGGGAGATTGCTGCTCTCCGCTTCCCTCCTTCATTTTCTGTTTCGTTAGCTGCGCACACACGCAAGCACCTGCCACCCTCCCCTCTCCCACCAGCCCCTCCGTTCACTCTGCCACCCTCCAGTCAAAACTTGCTTTTATTGATATTTAAACATTTTTTATTGTGCGTGCATAAATTTTTCCTCATTTGCTTGAACAACTCAGTTTGCGTTTGGAGAAATGGCAGGAAAAAATGTTTCTAAAACATTTGAAGATTGTTTCATATGATGTAGTCGGAATTTATCAAAGCAAACAAAGGCATTCAGCTTATACATATATCATTTAATATTGATGATGAGGAATTGTTGTGGAAATACTTTTTAAAATGAACCTTAGTTTGTTATTCTTTTGGTGACATATATCAGAAGGTCGCCTGATTATTATTTTTGTTGTGGTCAATCAGATAATTTCAGTTGCATAAGTTGCTGTAGATTCTGAATGAGAAATTGGTTACAAGTCGAAATAATTTCAAAATTTAAAATGTACGATATATCAAATCATCAAAGTGATAAAATAAAAATAATAAAAGGTGTCAAGTTGCACTCTCAATAAGTACAAAGAGAAGAACATATTATTTTATGAACCATGAACACAAATATGGAATTGACTAAGATAATAAATTACAAAAACAAGCTGTATTTGTCATTTAATTGAAAATATACATTTTAATTAATAAATCCACATTATATTAAATACATACACTATATACATATATAGCTTTAAGTGCAAACAAATACCAAACAATGAACTCTACTAATTTTGCTGGAATTCTCAACTTACAAGACATTCGAAAACAAAAGCTGATTGCAACTATTTGAAAAGATTTCCCTCGTGTATTAACATGATTTTCTCCAACATTTTTTTTCGTTTGTTAACTTTCAGTCTAGCTGTTATCAGATCCACCGAAAGCAAAAGTTTTCTACTCATTACATTTCGCACTTAACAGCGGCAACACTTGCAGCTGCCAGTTGTCAGATTGTTAGTGGCAGTTGCTGCTGTTGCAACAACTTTGAAAAAGATTTCCATGGCTTAAACTTGAAGTGAACAAAAAAAGTAACAAATAAAGAAGAGAAAAATCTAAAGCCGAAATGGTGCTGCCAGCTAATTTGACATTTAAACGTCAAATGTCAATCAGATAAAGCAAGGAAGTAGAGAATAGGCAAAGCGAGACAAGAACTAAACGAAAGTCAAACCACAACCGACACAAAAAACAACTACAACAACAACAGACAACAAGCAGCAACGAACAATGAACAAAAAACATAATTGGCCACAAAACAAGCTGGAATAAAAGTGCAGAGAAAGTGCAAAAAAAATTCCTGAAATTTGCTTAATGCGCCGCATGAATCAAGCAAAAAGCAACTTAAATTGTTAAGAAGTACAAGGTGCTGGACTAGCAGTTACTCTCTAATAAAACTAAAACATACATATAGATCTTTATATATAGTATACATATTTGTAATATATTAAAGTGGTGGTTCCGGATCCAGTTAGGAAAATGAATTGGATCCAAATTTATTTTTTGACCGGTTCCTTAATATATATATTATAACTAGTCAAACTAGAATATTGAAGCCTAAAAAATGCATTAGTATTTGTATATATATATATATATATATATATATATCTGTGCTTTTATAAATTTTAGCTTAAAATTAATATGACTTGGATCCCTTTTCAATTCAACTCAACAATCTGTTGAAAAATACCTGAAACATCTTGTCATAAAATTCGAACTAAATTTGAACTTGACTTAACCCAACATTTTCCCACTTAATATATGCCTACAAAGTATAAACTGAATCAAACCCCAAATAGTAAGCAAGTTTAATTCGATAGGAACATCCTACAACAAAAACAATGGTAGCAGCGGGAGTGGAAAGGCTGAGAAGGGAAGTGAAGTGAATTTCTGTTACAGCTGCTAGTAGAGCTGTAAGCAAAATTCGCTTGGCATTTTGGCTACCCAAAAAACTCTGCATACGTGTGTCTGCGAGAGAGATACCCCTTTTATAGAGTAGGGTGGTTGCCATGGTACAAGAATTATACGATTCTACAAGAAAATCGCATTTTCAACGCGCAACAATATGAACCAAATAAACAGAAACAAACAAAAAAAAACAGACTGCAAAAAATGAAAAAAAAAATGCTTCAAGCTGTAAGGCGACGACAGATAGCGCGTAGGGGCAATGGAAGAATAGAGGAGCGGGGAAATAGGGGGAGGGGGTGGGTGCCTTACTCTCAGCAAATAAAATAAACAGCAGCTAGGAATGCTGGTACACCAGAGACAAGCAGCTTGCTTGGCCCAAACCTTCCTTGTAGCCCACCAGTCCCTCAGAACCCCCCAGCCTGTCGTAAAGTTGAGAATCGCACAAAAGTTCAAGTTTTGCGAATACTTTTTCCGGCGTCGACGCTTCGTTACCCCCTCGCACCCCTTGAGCACCCCTTAGCTGCCAGCACACTGCCAACAGCTGCAGCATAGCTTCATCATCATCAATTTTTTGCATACCCTGTAAATTGTATTATATTTTGGAAATTGAGTGAAAAGGGTTATCGCAAAGCCATGCAAAAAGTATAATGGAAACATTTGCTATTTCATAAAGAATATGCATATTTGTAATCAGCATTGTAATACTATTTGGGAAACTAGTTTTAGGTATATAATATCAATAGTTATTGATTGTCTTGAGCATAACTGCCTAGAATCCTTAGAATCTTAATCCGTAGAATATTAATTTTAGTTACCTGTTTTTTGACATTTCAGCACATTTAATTTCCATATTCAATCCCAAAAAGAATTATTTACTAATTGTACATTTGTGAGCTTTGGATTTAGGGTATTTGCTAGTCGATCTTCTACAAGTTGATCAGTTTGAGTTCGCTTGCGTTATTGTATTGTAGCTGCCCCGTGTGCCGCGTTATGTTGCATATTTTGGAGGCGGGTGCACTTTTTGGCTTCCATCATGCATGCATTAAACATGACACCCCCAAGCCACGACCCCAGCCACACCCCATCTGCATCACACCCCCATCCCTAAACTCAGTTGACCTGCATAAAAAGTGCAGATAATGGGCATCGCATAGCACTGTCCGACAGATAGTCGAGGGCAGAACGCTGTTCGCGTCAAAAATTCAATTGCGACTTGTGGAGAGGCTTGAAATGCAAATTAGAATGCCAGAAAGGCACACGGCAATAACAAAATGTTTGCCAGACACACACAGATACAGCCGCAGCAGCAAATGCAGATCCCGATACAGATACAGATACAGATACACATTGAGCCACGGATACAGTTGCAAAATGTGGGCGCGGCCTTTGTTGCTAATTGTATGCAGGCTGCAGGTGTTGCTTCGATGTCTCCCTCTCTCTCTCCCCACTCTGTCTATCTCTATCTCTCTCTCTCTTTCCACCTGTCCGCCTGTCATGGACTGCGGCCATGTGACTGACAGTCAAGCAGACAAGCTGAGCTGAGACCTAAAGCGGATGCTGGCCAAAACTCTCAAGTGTTTTCCGCATCCTTCGGTTAAAGGCAAAGCAACATTCAATTTTTTTATTATTATTGCATACGATTTTAATGAAATTACCGTGCAACTGGGTTACGGATTTTAAAGTGGACTTTGGCACAGCGGATATTACTTGTGATTATATGCTTTTATATATGGATATACAATTTTTATTAGTCAATTTTTACGCTGTCAAATTTTGATTTAATTAAGATGGTCTATGCAGCATTTGTCAGCTTCATCACAACTTCAATAAACTAAAGCATAGTCTAATATAGATGTCAATACATTGACTATGTTTTATTATATTGAAATTCTGATGAAGTTAATAACCCATGTTATTAACATCATAAGCGAAAAAGTAGTTCATACAAGTGCTCATCTTTCCTATGTCAGCTTTATGATATAGGGAACCGATCCAGCTAGAAGTAATTCTTTACACATAAGTAGATAGACAGCACAAAAAGCACAATTTAAATAATACTAAAGAATAACATTTGCATTCAAGCATTGTGTAGCTCGCTAAGATAAAGATACAATAGCGCCGTAAAAGTATCTCACCTACAAAACTCACTGTAGTTCGATGTGTTTACAGTAGCCTTTTCAACAACACCCCCTTTGTTGACTGTTTGGGTGTGTGTGTGTTTGTGTGTGTATAAGTGTGTGCCTGATTTAATTATTCCTGTCGCTGTTGGATTCGTTAGCATATGGCCACAAGCCTGACAGAAAAAAAAACAATGTCCTGGGTTGCAAATATTTGCAAAGGATCATTTTCCATTTTCAACATAAAAATAAGAAAAAAAGAGAAACTTGCCGAGCAGCATGCTGATGATAATAATTATAATGATAATAACGATGATTATGTTGATAACAATGTTGTTTGATGCTGGTGTTGTTTTTCTTCATATATTTCTCACAAAATGTTGAACGCAACATTTTTGGCAGCTGAGAATTTTCAGCTAAAACTTGTGTGCAAACTTTTGTAGTTAAAAAAAAATGCACATATTCATGGAAAATTTGTGGCCTGTTTTCGTTGCTATCAGTTGACTGGAATTTTAAGCGCAATTAAAGACACTGTGTGTGTGTGTGTGTGTGTGTGTGTGTATGTACTATGCCCGAGGGCTTTCAACCTACATGCATGTGTATATGTAATGCTAATCCAAGGCTGCCTAAATCGAAAGGAAATTGAAAGCAAACAAAAATTGCGTAGATTAGCCGCTGGCGTGATTAGCCCAAACAATAATAATTATTGATAGCTATAGTCACTGCGAATTAAGCAACCCACTTGGGGCCAGGCAGGGTTTCTCTTGGCTGCATATTTCATGTTGACAAAATGCCGGAAATTCAAGCAAAACAATGGAATCGAATAGGATGGTTCGAAAAGAACTGCGACAAGATTTATGAGTTAAGAGTCAGTGCACAAATTGCAAATTGAATGACAACAAATATATATATATATATATATTTAAGTGGCAAAGACGTTTGCAATCCGCAATCCCCTCGCACATCCCTTCTCCGCCCACTCAGACACCCTTCAAGTGTCTGTCTGAGTCTCGTTGCCGGCTCAGCGTCTAGACTTCCGGCGAGACATTTTCCAAAATGGAAATTCGAATATTATGTGCTCAGATTTTGGCTGAACGCAGTGACAAGCAAACAGAGAGAAACGGCAGCCACTTAACAGCATCCGGGCAGGGTGGACTTGCCACAATGCGCACGTTGCATGCCACGTAAGCAATTGGCCATCGGCCAGACAGTAATGTCAAACGTTAATAAACATTAATTGTACAAGCACATTTTTACGGCCAACAAAATGTTGCCACGCTCTCCACTCACAGTTGCGGATTCATATCCCATTTATTTTGTCAACGATGCGTTTTCAAATGCCCTTCCGACAGCAGGCCTTTGAGCTAAAAGGATCGTTTCGACGCTGTTCGTTGGAATATTTGCAATTGTTGTGTTTTTGAGAAAATGTATGCATGTTTCCAGACAGTCAACGAATAGAACTTAAGCCAAACTTAGCTTAGAAATATAAATAAACTGTAAGTTTTTTAATTGGGCAACTGATTAGGTTAATAATTAGTTTCATTCCTGGTTCCTGTGATTTTTATTAACTGATTTTCTTTGTAATCAGAAATGTACAGCTACAAATAATAGGCAAATAAAAAAATATACTAAACAGAGTTCTCATTTTCAAATTCGAAGCATTTAATGCTCAAGTGGCTTACAATAGGTGTGGTGCCTTCAATAACGCCTTCGCATAGAGCATTTAAATCTCGCTTTTAAAAAAAAGGGGATTAACACAGGTCCTCCCCCTTCTCCATCACTCACCTCACCAATCTCTGCTGCACTTAATTATATATATATTTTTCGGTTCTTGTCCTTTTGTCTTTGTGTTTCACAGTTGAGCGAATTTTCTTTTAATTAATTTTAAATGAATGTCGTTCGCTGGCGCGTTGCAAACTTTTTCCCCAAGCAGTTTCCGGCTTTTCAATGCAACAACGCTGCGGGGGGCAACCGAAAGGGGTAAAGAGCTATGTTGGGGAAGGGGTTGGTCGGTGTTCTTGTTTTCATAGCCGTTGTCCAGCCAAAATGTCATGCAGCACGGTGCCGCGCGTTGACTTTTAGCTTAATTAGCTTTTGGAAGAACACAAATTTTAATTTTTTTTTTTTTGGGGAAGCTGCTTCCTGTGCAGAAAATTGATATCCTTCAGCAGCTCTCCAGCAGGAGTGGAGCCAGGAGTGACTGGAGTAAGTCCAGCTCGTCGCCTACAACGTGAACGTGAGCCAATTAAATAGGTTTCGCAAAGTGCAACAGCAGCTTACTGCAGTTGCAATATGCTGCAAACAATAATGTTGCAGCTGCTACCGATCGTCGCTGCTGTTGGTGACGTCATCAGGATTGGCTTGTCCCGTGCCGCTTGCCTGTCTGGGTGATTGTGTTGTTCTCTTTTGCATTTCCCCTTGCGCTTTTAAGCCTCATTTCATACCCTGTACGCGTTCAAAAGGAGTCAAAGATTATGATAAAGATGGGCAAAAGTGTGCAATACGCAGTGGGCAGCATTTCCGACCCCATAAGGGATATGCATTCTTGAGCAGCATCAATAGTCGAGTCGATCCAGGCAAGTCCGTCTGTCAGTCTATATGAGCTTGCCGATCTCAGGCTTCGTACTTTTCATGTTGATCAAACTAATATCAACAGCTGGGCTTAGGGTATTTCCTAGTCGAGCTGTCTGCAGGCTTAAGCTCTATGAAAGTCTCCATTAGATCTCCATGAAATTGATGACATGAAACACTATAGCAGCTACTACTACTTAAAACAATGGGACCACAAGCAAGAAATAATAAATATAAATATAATATATAATAAAACTCGTTTATTTGTATGCTGAAGAGATTCGTCAGCAACATTTTAAGAAACAATTGCAACACCCATTAATATCTATTACATACAACGAGTATTTTAGATCTATCTACAGGGTATCTACTCGTCAGACAGTCTGCACCAAAGCAGCCAGACTGGTTGTTGCTTGCTGTTATGTTATGTGTTGCATGTATTATGTTTAAGCTGCACAGCATGTGGCATTACTCTCAGTTTGTTGTGATTGTTGTTGCCGCTTCAAGCGAAATGTGTTTGTGCTGTTGTTGTCGTTGTTGCTTTGTTTGTCGTCGCTCGTTTGTTTCTGTAGCTGCTGCTGTTGCCAGTCACCATTTCAGCATTTGCTTTTGGTATTTAACATTCATTTGAAATTGTCATGCCCGCAGTTGGCTCTTTGGCTTTGCCTCGTTGCTGTTGCTTGTGTTTATTTTTTATTTTTGTGTTTTTTTTTTTTGGGTGGAGATTGAGAGTCCTTTCCTGCACAGCGATTATGTTGATTGCAGCACAGTTCCTGTGGACCCGCCGCTGCTTATTGTTTGCCTAACTGAATGACTGAATGGCAAAAGGGACAAGTGAATACAATTGTTCCAAAGGGGGTTGGTACAGGGGGTGGTTGGGGATTATGAGATTTAACCGCCGCACGATTTGTGTTTTTATCCACTCATTTAGTGCACGCTTCTGCAGAGCCATCGCCATTACATAATGTTCATTATATCCTGTTGATCTGTCAAATGAAGCCGCCTACTCAACGGAAAACAAGTAAGGGTTAAGGAGAGGGAGAAGGCAGGCGCATCAATTGCAGGCAAAGTGGTTAAGGGGGGCAAATTCATTCAGTTGCCATAAACAGTATTTCTCTTGTCTTGTTTGTAATTTTTTTTTTTTGACGCACAACATTTGCCCATTTGAATTTTGTTGTAGTCTTTTATATATGCATTTTGATCTGGTAAAAATGAACTATTTCAACAATTTGTATAGTTTTTGGTATAGCTGACGAACTGTTCATAATAAACCATTTTTTTCCTGATTGAATCGATGAAGTGTGTGCAATTTTATATACTTCAACAATATTTGTATGTTAAAATAACCACTTTATATAGTATAAATATAACTCAGATAGTTATCCAAACCAGCTATATATGCCTTTTATTTATAAAATATGTAAATTGGTAATATTGAGTGCGATTCGACTATTCATACAACTCTGAATTCGATATAGTTATTTTTAGCTTTTATTTATTGATTATTAATGAAATCAATTAGCATACTTTCATATATACACAACTATATATAATTTGGAAGTATGCTAGTTGATTTCTGAAGAACCTTATCGAATTCGGAAATCTAAATGTGAAATATTGATTCAATAATTTTGTATGGCTATAATAATTTAGTTAACATTTAAGACTTTGTAGCATTAAATTATATGTGAATGGCTTTTGATTAAGCTTACAAAGTAACTTTATTAGTTTCCGGAATAGTCGTATTCTTTCAGTCGTTGATTGACCTAAGCCTAAAGCTATTTCCAGGGTGTCAAACCGGAAACAAGCAATTTGATCAATATTATTGGGCAACAGTACCTTAAAGGCAACAATATTGAACAAATATTGAAATCAATTCATTAAATTTGTAACCTGTTCCAAAGATCTATTTCGATATATCTATATTTAAATCACTTCAAATAATGTACCTTTGCTGCCAGACATAAGCTTTGTATTAAAAGAAAATTGTAAGCGATAAATCTGGAAATTTCGTTATTGTTAGAAAAAAGTGTCTGTAAATTTTATGCCCCCCAAATTTCCACGAAATCCATCATTGAGTAACACCCACAATTTGTATGGCATACTTTTCAGCACTGCGCATATATTTTTGGCATGCCCAGACTTCGATGATACTAACACGACACCACCCCCCTTCCCCTCGGTTAACACCCCTCTTCGTTTAGCTATGCTGATTTTTGCACTCCCCACTTTTGGTTTGTGCTGCTTTCCTGTACTTTTGCCTCATTTACATTTCAATTTTGATTTGTTTCATGTCAATCAGTTAGACAGACTGCCGCGCCACGCCCACCATGCGCTGACAATAAGTTGGCATTGTTGTTATTTGTTGTTCTTTTTGTTATTGCCAGTCGCTGAGGCTTTTCGGGCAACAAATTTTTCAACGTTAATTGAAAATTTATTGAGACAAATTGTGTTTTATTTACGCATTATTGACGATTTATGTATGCATGTGCGCAAGTGTGTCTGTGTGTGTGTGTGAGTGAGTTGGGTATGAATTATGTGCTAGTTGTATAGAAATTCAGATTATGCCCCCTCTTCGTTTGCTTATAGGCATACCCTTCTTATTCCAGTCGGGCAGCTTTTTTAAATAGCATTCTCTTTGACTGTACTCGGTTAATGACAATTTAATGCCTTTCTGGATACCTTTTTAATGCCCCCCAATTATGGGCCCCACTGAAAAGGGGTAGTTTATTTTGGGCATACGATTTCCGATATTTCGAATTCTTGATTGAGAACAGAGTCCCTAAAAATTAATATTATGATTTGTAATTTATTTCCCATCAGCATTAAAGTTAAACTAACTTTTGACAGCATTTGATATATTATTTGATTGCAGGATATCTCTCCGTCGAGCTGTGTGGCTTAATTAGCTGATTTTTGTTAACGCATTTCAATAATTCGCTAGGCATATTTATTGTATGAATGGCGTGATCAATAAGCCAAAGCGATTAAAACAAATGCACTTCGTACCTTTTCAAGCTCAGCTTTATGTGTGTGAATCTCGGTGTGTATTTGTGTGTGTGTGTGTGTGTGTGAGTGCATATGTGGGCATCAGTGAGTGTGCATTTAATTAATGCAAACAGATTTAACTGGTTTTTTTTTTGTTTTTTTTTTTGTGCTATTTATTTGGGCATCCGATCGCCTCGCGGAATATTACATAATGAAATGGTTGTCGGATATTGATATAAATCAATCGTCGACGCACGGCTGCAAAACCAAACAAAACAACTGCCAACAATAAAGGGATGGATGGTTGTCGGGTTGTCGGGTTGTCGGGTTGTCAGGGTTGATTGAGGGGAAGCAAATAAAAATTAAATGGCATACAGCAAATGTACAGAGAATGTGTGTGGAACAGTAAACACGCTCAGCCAAATTGAAACGAATTTCCTGAATGTGGCTTATGACGCTGATTTTAATGTGCTTTTGCCATGGCAACATTATGGGGTCTCCTTACCCTATTTTATTTTTTTCAATACGATTTAAATAAACAATGGACATTTAATTGTCAGGATATTATTTCTATTAAAGTTTTAATATTTGAGCAGAGTTTCGTGTGTGGCATTTTCTTTGATGCCTCATTTATATTTAACAATTATTGGCATTTCTATATGTACAGATTAAAATAATTGACAATTTTCACCATCACATTTTGACTTAAAACACGGTGCAACATTCAGTTATAATTGTTTCTTTTTAATGTTGATTCTCTCGAAGTTGCTGCCCCATTAATACATATGAGATAATCAAATTATTCTCTTTCATTGCCCTCACTCAAATATAGTTTTTAATTATTTTTGTCAATTAAAGAATTTTACTTTTATTTTCGAATAATGAACATTTCTACGTGCAATTAAAAAGAAGATAAAACTGCCGATAAGCGACGACTTGTTATCCTTGCTGATATATACACTTGAAAATGTTTTTAATTGTGGTTTTTAAACCAGTTTAATACTCTGATCTGATCTTATATGTAATAATGTCAAAGATTTTGATAAATTATTGATAGATAAAAAGTCAAATATCAAAAGATGACTTCTTCTACACGATTTAAAGCAAATTTTATGCTTAAAAGACAGAATGTTAAGTTTTCTATTTTATTTAATGCAACTAGACTATTTTCTATTTTTGGTAATCGTATTCACAACGATTCAGAAATGGGAATTAATCAAACTAAATGCCTACTAAAACGAAGCTTAGGGTAAATAAAGTATACTTAAAGGATTAACTTCACTACACAAAGCACTCTAATGTGTTAACACCACACAACCCCACTCGCATTCCTGTAAAAGGTATACAAATTCAATTTGCTGGCAGTGGCAAAAACAAAGGTGTCAAATGGACTTAATTCGAACCGGCGTTATTATCCATTTTTGACATGTTTTATTTATTAGTTGCCCTTTAATATTTTATGCGCCATTTTCTCTGTCTGCTTATATTTCTGAATTATAATAACCTTTTTTTGTTTATTTTTTTGTTTGTTTGTTGTCTGGATGTGTGTCATTTATTTGGATTTAATATTTTGCAGGGCGATGAGTTGGAGGAAAGTGTGGGTGAGCAGTTTACACAAGGTAAATTAAGCCAATGATTCCCTAAAAACAACAAAAATAAAAACACAAAAATCAGCAATAAAATCGCAAATCTGTGTGTCGCTTTTGTTCCACTGTGCATTGAGCATATAATGAACTTTATGCGCCATTGTTTTATGGCACATTGTTTTGGGTTTTCATCGTCAGCGTGGTTGTTGCTTTTGCTGGCTGTCAATAAAGTGTCAATAATTTATAAAACAAACACAACTGCTATAAACATCGAAGTATCGCCATCTAATGCAAATATTTATCTACAGTTGTGCGACTCTCTCTCGAAGCGAAACGAAGCGAATCAAATCGAATGGAAGCTTTCGCTGTCTGTTTATTTAAAATTTATTAAAAATACGGAGCCAAACAACAATATCGCGTAATGAATGCGAATGAGCAAAATGGAATATTATGTGATTGCAATTTATGTTGACATATACTTAAGCTCATCAATTCCATTTGATACCCATTCACACACAAATACACTCACACTCACACTCATTCTCTCCCCTCTATCTGTCTATTGTAAGCATTTGTGTTCTAAATAATTAATCCGCAAGTATTTAAATATAAATGATCTATACACAAACACAACTCGTTATATAATAGCTCGTGCACAAGTGCTGGTTAAGTGTTGCAAAGTGCAACAATAATTAGTCTTGTTACCGTCTGCAGGCATATCAAATGATAATCATTGAGTGCGAACTGAAGTCCACATCAGTAGCTTTCGCATTGTCTAACATGAGTTGAATTATGTCGGTTCAGCTTACAATTGAAAAGTGATGAAAACTGAAAGTTCACCATTTACAAATTATATCTGGAGTCAAGTCGAGCGAAACTGAAGGCGTTTAGAACTTAAGGTAGCAATTTGACCCTAAATAGCAAGAATATAAGTGAGAATTAGCCCAAAAAAAATCTCGTTTACATGTTAAAATTACACTCTCAAAAAGATCTGGACAGATAACAAAATCTTTAGAGCCCCAACCTGGTCAAAAGTGAACAGATTTTCAAAAGGAATAGCTTTTAGAAAATAACTTAATATTACATTTCTAAGTCAGATTTTTAACCCAAACCAAACTACAATTTTACCATTTTAAAATGTACTTATTATGTACATGGCCTTCTAACGACATACGCAAAACCTAAAAACAAACTTTCGCGAAGTTTCACTTGCACAACTTTATTAACAAACAACTGAACTTCCAATATGTAAAACCATAATAAGGAAGAGGCTGAATACAATGTAAATATGGGGCTCAGTTCACAGGCACAAAATACGCGAACATGGCCCGAAGTGTTTGGCATAAGTGTTTCAAAACCCAACGAGGCGCAAGACGCATGGAACTGATTAAAAAATGGAACTGAAAAATAAAAATGAAACGACAGCGGCTTCTAAAACTGTCAAAGGGGACTTTTTGCCACACGATTTTATGATGAGCAAAACTTGTGAAGCGAAATTGCGAGCGTCGGCGGCGTCGAGGAAAATTAAAAGAGGTTGCAAAGACAAAGGCTGAGGTGAAAGTGCAATGGCGAAATGGTTAGCGATGGAAAAGGATGCTCCAAGGATTCACTATTTGCAGTTACAACGAGTGAGAATAGAGGTGGTTACCACGGCAGTGCATTTTGTCTTTTGTAATTAAACTTTTGCACGACAATGCAGCGACGAAATGAATTTCTAAGAAGCCGCAGACGATGACGCAGCCAAGGTGCAAAAGCTGACAATGCAACTCTGACGCTGCGCGAATAAACAACAACAACAATTAAAGCTGACAACAGGCACCGGCTGCCTATGCATTGCAAAAGTGCCACTCATGCAACAAAAATAACTGCGGCAGAAGCAGTTGGGGCAAGCCAAGTGGTGTCTCATTTTACTGATGGAGAAAGAGCAACCAACGTCTGCGTTGGCTTTGGCAACCCGCAGGCATGTTAAGGACACGGCTCAGCGACTCGAAACAAAAGTACCAGCCTAGGTCCAAGAAGTTTGCCAAAGCTGCCACAACGGCCACAGCGTCTGGTGCAGCGGTATCTGCAACAGCAGCACCAGATTTAGATTTAGCAAGCATTTTTTATTTTTTTGTTTTTCTTGTTGCTCTCGTCACTTCATACAACAAAAGAGAAGTGCAAGTAGTGCCTCAAGGCGGCGGTAGCAAAAGGATTCAAACTGTTGCAGCAGTAATGTTGCAGGCCTCTTCCTAAGAACTCAGCGTCGTATTTTGCACAGCCAGAGATATTATGTGCATCCAGGCAGATGACAGAAAAGGGTCCAAATGAAAAAACGGTGCAACCAGAATGCAGAAAATAATAGTTCATAATGAGACTAGAAAATGCTCTAAACGCTAACTAAATAACTGGTACTTGAGGGCTTAGCTGGCAATAGCAGCGGCTAAAGTAATTAAATGTAATTAAAAGCAGATTTATGCTAAGAGGAGAAAAGAAAAAATAAAAGTAAAGTAAAGCCAGGACTAGTTAGTTGATTAGTTAATAATTTATTACATTATAATTAAAGCATAGTAAATTGTAGAAATTAAATTGTAAAATATTCACGGTATCACTTCAGCAATATTAAAAATACGCAAATATTTCCACAAAATTAATAATATTAATAATATAAATCGACTCGCATTTTGAATACTTTTGTGTACCTAGCTTACTTACTTAATCCTGTGCACGTCTTAGATGTGTCAAGAAAAAATGGAATACTCTACATTCCACTAACACAATGCGACAATAACTTGAGCGATTCTTCAGAAGCGAAACACCTGGCATAAAAAGGTGAAGACCAACCGTTCAAAACGTGCGAAATGCTAATAAAAAATGCAGCGCCACGTGGCTACTTAAAGCACTGAGAAGGACTGCCCGCCAGCAAATGTAATACAAAGACCATCTAAAAAAAATAAAAAAGAAATTTAATGTAGAGGCGGAAGAAAATAAAAAATGGTGCTGCAGGCAAGTTAACAACTTGCGAGAGGGCGAAGTGCGAAAGGTTAAACTTGGAGTTAAGCCCCAGAGCAAGAAGGCACACTTCAATGGAGTTTGCACAGACCGGGCCAAATCTAATTTGCAGCAGGCAACGCTACCTTGTCGCATTAGCTTGCTGGTCACGCGCTTAAGAAATTATATATAAAAGCCTGCTTAGAGCAGCAGAAAAAAAGGTTCCAAATTTTCAATTGGTGCCGTTGCAGTTATGAAAAATTCATACTGGATAATGAGCAGACAAGCGCGTGTCAACGTCGTCGCAAGGACAACCAAAAAAAAAAAAGAAAAAAGAAAAGGGATAAAATGCTGGCAACGTTTTAACAAACGAGCGAGCAGGCAAATGCCATGCAAAGGTTGGGGAGGGATGTGTGTAAGCTGGAAATGAGTGAGCTGCTCTATGCGAGAGCTCTGAGCGCTAATTAAAATCCCAACTGGTAACCATGACAGATAAGCGCAAGCTGCTGCAATGAAGTCAAAGGTGTTAGATAAGTGGCTCTGCGAGTGGGCTGAGCGGGTTCGGTTTGAGATGGCATATGCAGGATTGCAGTCAGATTTAGCTGCAGTTGACAGGTTGCTCGGTTGTTATTGTTGTTGTTGCAGCTGCTGTTACTGCTGCAGCTGCTGCTAGTGCTGCTACTGCTGCTGCTACTGCTACTGCTGCCGCTGCTGCTGCTGCTGCTGTTTGTCACTGGCAAGTGGCGCACAGAAATGCGAGAGACAAGCGACAAGCGACGACCCGCATTTGGCTGGCATTTTGACTTAAAGTTGCCTAGCAGCAGTGCTGCAGCAGTTGCAAATGCAGTAGTTGCAGGCAGCACCACTTACATTTACCGCCGCGGGCCTGCTTTGTTATTGGGTTAATAAAACAGAGCAACAATGCGAAAACAAGAACAAGTACAGCAACAGCAACTCACCTAGTTTATCAAAAGCGTATGCGAAATATTTGTATGTGCGGATTAACAAGCAGCCGGAAACACAGCTGACAACCTGACAGAAAAGCGAGTGGGAGACAGAGACTTCCAAGTGCTGCATATGTATAAGTATTAGTACACTGAGAGAATAACATTTGCTAAATGTGCAGATTACATTTGTGACAAGAAAACTATTTTCCTAGTTTCTTAAATACATCTGTTTTTTTTTTCAATTACAAAATATATTTATTATTTTGGTCTGGTCTTTAAGCACTTGAATCGAGTTTTTCGTGCTTGTTTGAATTTAATCTAGATTGCTTTAGAATTTTTGAAAAATTCTAAAGAATATTATGGAGTCGTGAAGTGAAATTTTTGATAGTTATTTCATTTATTCATCTTTCATTTTACTTATTTCATTCATTTTTTTATTTAATAGCTTTAGGATCGTAAGTGGAAACCTTCGCCTGCTAAACAGTCACATTTCTCCCAAAATGCTTCCGCCAGTAACATTAAACTTCCTTTGTAAAATGAAAGATTAAAATGCAAAACTATTTCTTAGATTGCAAATATTCTCTAAATGTATGAAAATATATGTAAAGGTATGTGTATGTGTGTACATATGTATGTATGCCAAGCTCCTATGGCATTTCTAAGGTGGGTGGCAGGTGATGACTGTGGTACACTTAGTTGTAGCCACTTTTTATGGTTTATCTAGCTGTTGCTGCTGCAGAACCGGACAAAGGTAACCAAGGCGAAACTTGGTTAGCATTATGCTTTACCCTTAGTATGAATACCAACAACAAGAAGAACACCAAGCAAAAACAGCAAGCACATTTCGAAGTATTCAACTAAACTATTTAACTTCTGGTTAGCTTTGACTTATACATTTCAGTGGCTGTGTTGCCTCATAATATGATTTGCTGCAGCACCAGCATCAGCAGAAGCAAAATAAAATTCTTTTGAATTATTCATTGGTGATGTCTTTGCATAAATTCTATTTGGATTCGAGCATTAAGTTCTTAACCAGTAAAGTAACACAAATCATGAACATTTCTTCATATATTTTAAATGTGCATTAAGAGATGCATATTAAATGGCTGCATTTTAAGTATTTAAATAAGCTGCAAGTAAGTTTATGTAAAGTTAAGTTATAAAAATAATATGTACACTCAAACTAACTAATTACTTAAAATTAATCGGAATAATCAATTAATCGTACACACCAATCGTAATCAGACTCTTAATTGAATTACTATATCTGTATTTCGAAATTCTTGACAATTGTCAATTTGAAACCCAGCCATTCAAGAAAACCTTTCACTGAACTCGAATTTCAACTTAATCTCAATATCATTAAGTGTATTTAAAGCAGCTGCCAGACAATAAATGCATCTAATTGAAATGGCTTTGCAAATGGAGGCGATGGAGTGTGTTCTGGTCACCTGACTGCGAGTGCGACGTGGCATGCCACAAACAGCTATAATAGTCAGAATGATAAGCACTCACAGTATTTGTTGTTCTTGGCATACACTTTGAGCGGGTGTTTATAATCTTATTTATTGCTTTGATAGATTTTTGTTATTTTCCAGTCAATCTTTAACAAATCAAATAGGAGCAGACTTATATATACAATAACTTATATTCAATACTTGATAATAGTCTCTGAGATCAGCTGGTTCACACAGACTGTCAGAGTAGCATGATTAAATTGACTCAGCTGCTGTTGCTGAAAAGTATATTATAATTATGGTTAATCAATATAAAATATATTTTAATTATGATTAATCACTATAAATCCAAATCTTCATTATACTCTTTTGCTCATTTTTAATGGATTAAAATCAAATTGTTGGCTTGCTTTTTCTAAAAATATGTGGTTTTCATAATTAAATCCAGATGCGAGTAGTTGGAAGGCAGAAGTGGTAAGAGTATTTAAATTTTGCTTTACCATAGATTGCTGTTAATTTGTGTTTTCGCTGTTGTTTTTATAATTCTCCTCTCTCTCTCTCTGCCTCTGTCTCTGTCTCTGCTTGCCACTTGGCGCAATCAACGCAGCTGACAATGAGGACGTTGACAAGAAACGAGAAACGCACTCGCTCTGTAAATGATTCAACACCTACGGGGCCAGCACACTGGCTGACTGGCTGCCTGGCTGGCTGACTGGCTGGCTGGCAATGGAGCGGATAAGATCCGTGGAGACTCAAGGACTGACTGCCAGCCAGCCAGACATATCAATCAGTGAGTGTGTGTGTGTGTGGCTGTGAGTGAGAAAGACGCTTGCTGCCACGCCCATTTCGCTGTGAGAAAAATGACGCTGCATTATTTACATGGCACCGCCTGAAAGCATGCTTTAATTTATTTTAATTCACTTTTTCCCTTGCTACTTGGTGCCGCTGCTGTTGATGCCAGTGCTGCTACTGCTGTTGCTACCGCTGTTCGTTGTCAGTGTTCGCGACGAGTGATATGTAAATATGCAGTTACGTGCGTACATTGGCGTGCAATTACAGTAGACACGCCCACCATTCTCCACGGATTCCCTAGAGCAAACATTTACACACACACACACACACACTCGCTGTGAAATTCTTTTGCTAATGCGAAACACATTCTCGTTTGGCATTAATGCTGTTGCACAGTGGGCGCAAATTGGCGATATGTGGCATCAACATCAGCATTCGCATCCACATCCGCATCCACATCAAGAGCAGCTTCAGCTTCAGCATCAGCCTCGGCATGAACGCTTTAGACGGCTTATTAGGCAGCTCTCGCAAGGCTCTCATGATGACAAGGATGAAGGCGCCGCGCCCTTCGAGCAGCTGGTTCGTTATGTGTAAGCAATCCAAGGCACTCCAAAATACTAATTCCCATGTCAGCATCAGGTGAGAGACTGAAGGAGAGCTGAAGATACAGCTAAAATCCTGCCTCTTCTTGCTTCGTCCTTGCCGTATTTTTTCTGCTGATTGACTTCCGTTTCTGCTCGTTTTGCACTGCCTTTAATCGATTTTGCACCCAAAGGACACTTTTGTGTGTGATTGTGTGGTTTTGATTTTATTTCTTCTTGTTTTTGGGCTTCTTTTATTTGGATTTGCATTCTCTCATTTGATTTTTTTGATTTGTTTTCGCAGCAGTACATTTTTTTCGGCTTTTTTCTAATGTGTGATTTCGTGTCAGCCAACATGTTGTAATGTTCCAGCATTGCAGTTGTAGCCAGACTCAAGCCAAGTGAATTTTGAACTATACGTTGGCTTCATTTAATATAGTGTCCCTTTGGTCAACCACTCGAAGAGAGAAACTTTAAACATAATCTGAATTATCTTATAATTTCTGTTTAAATAATGGCTGCCACAGCAGAAATTTATTAGCATGCCGAAAATTTGTGTTTTTCACGAGTTTTCAATTGCAAAATATATATGCATATAATATATTTTGTTATGTTTTCCCGACTCTCACAAATTTGAAACTTAAGCAATAAAAATGTATTAAAATGTATGGAAACACATTCTAAAACTAATTAAATAATTGGAGGCAAAAATCAATTAAGATCTTTAACATTATTTATCAACTTTAATGCTTTCTGATGAAATTTGTCGAAAATATTTTTAGTTCTGTTCCGTCCGAGTCAGCATAACATAAAATCAGCAACTTTAGCATTTAGTATTTTCAATATATTTGTTTATATGAGTGTTTTAGAGGATATTATACATTGCTTTTCCCGATCTCATAAAGTACATATATAGTTTTGAACAGAAAACATATTAATAAGATTATAAATGTTGAATAACATAAGAATACCTCAAGTTCTAGATTAAAGCCTAAACGTCTAGTGTCTAAGGGTATATAGTCTTCGGCTTTTTTATTTGTTCATTTGCTTTTTGCGGAAATTATAACTTGCCCATATGTCACATCATTATAAATATTATTTCAGAAATATATTGCATTTCAGATTTAATTCAACATTAATTATTGAACATATATTTTGTCATGTTGTCTACTCCATATTAATTTCAACATTGTTGGCTGATGTTATATTTGGATATTGCGTATTTTTTTTTTTTTGCTGCCTCGCACAGGTTCCGCTTCAATTAGATATGGATATGATGTTTGTTTGTTTGCTTTCTTTATTTGCAGATTATTTTTGTTTTCGTTGGCCCAGCCACGTTTTTATTGCGACAGAAATAGCCGACGTGCTCTGTGTGTGCAACTGAAGCTGAAAGTTCAACTAAATTCTGAAACTGAAACTGAAGCTGAAATTGTTGTTGTTCTTGTTGTTGTTGCAGTCACAGTCAGTCGTGGTGGCAATCTTATAAATTTTGGAGGAACTTTCAAATTTTTCAAGCCATGTCGCCTGAGAGCGGTGAAGCAGCAGCAGCTGAATCATGTAGAACTAAGCTGATGCCCTTTGTCTCTGTCTGTATATCAGTGTGTGTCTCTGCACTTTGGTCTGGTATGAATGTCACAAGCGGCGACGTCTGCTATTTGATTTTAGTGCATGGAAACGCTTAAAAGCAGACAAAACACAAAAACTTTTTGGCCCCGAAACGTCACCTGTGCAAAAGATGCGACGAGATGAGGGATTAGTGGACTATTTGTTGGGGCTGGTGTAAGAAGGGATGCTTAAGAGCCAGAAAAGTGCTCAGATGTGTGTGCTTTGTGTGTGCAATGTTTGCTCGCCAAGAAACTTTTACGATTGGTCATATAAGTATATATAAAGTAATATAAAGTAGATATATCCGCATTTCAATATGTGCTTACATTTAAAGTAAAGCTAAAAGCAAACACGACTTAAGTAAGCAATTGCAGAATATACTTAGAATATGCATCGGTCTCTTAACAATAAATTGTAGACTAAATAGTTATAATCGGTGGAGGAAGGATTGATTGAAGAGGTGTAGGCTCGGCAGAGGGTATAATAGCTATAATTGGTCAATGTGCATTAAAACTAATAATAGTCTTAAAATTAAATCCAAATTGGGTTTTCTTAGACCTCCCTCTAATTGTGCACTCTTAGATTAAATGTGAGTTGGCGTATAAATATTAATAAGCATTAACTAAAATCCAAAACAATTTTAGGCAATCAAATTTCATTCAAAATATCAACATTAATTTGGCTGGTTTTGGAAGATGTTGAATCGATTTCTGTTTAGTTGCTGGCCCGCACAATAGTTGGACGGCAACACAGCTCATTCGTGTTTAATTAAAAGATAACACACAGATACACACGCACACACAGGCATGTACACACTCCGCATTACTTGTGCATGTATGATTTAATACTTGGGGTCTTTAAAATCTGGAATTTATCCCTTGCATATTTGAGTCTTATATCACATTATTCCATTCGCTGCATTTGTTGCTCTTCTGCCAAATATTTCATTTTCAGCAAATTTTACGTGTGTTTAGTTTGCAGCTGCTAAGCTTTGAATTTGCTTCTCTGTTTTTGCAATCTACTGGAAAATATTTCACAGCTCGAGCTGTGAAGCCTCCCTCTGCAATTTACTTCGTGTCTGTGCTTGTAGATTGATATTTTTGGAGATTCGATAGGAGATTTTGTGCAACTTTCCGCCCATAATTGAAACCTTTAAAATTGATGGCCAACTTTTTGGGGATATTTAGCATATCAAACGGGAAATCACATAAAATAAAACAAACTAAAACTCGCCGCACGCAGCAAAATTATTCCAATTATATATACACCTCCCGCCTCTTGTGATACCCTCGAATTTGCTTTATATTTTATTGCACTGAGAATTTAGCGCCATCAATTAATGACATGCTATAAAAGTTTTATTAAGTGATTGACTGTCCACCACGGCACGGGCGAAAGTTGAGTGACCCAACCTGAGAGAGAAAGACAGAGAGAGAGAAAGAAGGAGACGAAGCTGAAACCCCACCAAAGACGACCCCCTTCAACCCCCATTGATAGCATCGTCATCGGCTCCACTTGGCAACTTGGCAACTTGGCATGTTGAAATATTTAAAGCCGCTTAAATAAATTGTGGTTTGCTTTTGGTTCTGGTTTTTGGTTCGGTTTCTGTTTCAGCTGCTGCTCTGATGTTGCTTGCGGCTCTGGTTTACTTTGCAGACAGAAAAAAATCAATAGCAGTGTTGTAAATGGGGAGGGGTAGGGTGTCGGTGGGAGGTGGTAAGTGGTAAGTGGTTGGGGGCAGTCGTAATCACACATAAAACTCTCGTTAGTCGCATTAAATTACAAATTCCATTAAAATGATTATTAAGGCAAGTATTTGCTAATTAATTTACTCGCCACGCACAATGCCCGAGCGCAATTAATAAATCCAAATGAGCAGCTAAATAACGCAACGCGTCGACTCAGAATCGAGTCAAGTGTTTCGTGACTATTCAAGTGCCCTATAAAAGCACATTTCAGATAACGAAATTCCATAAAAAAATAAAATAAAAAATAATACAACACAATTCAAATGGATAAGAGTCTCAAGTTGGCGAGAGAGAGACGAGGCGAGTCCAGGCGGGGCGACACGGTGCTAAATGGAATTTACAGCTCGTTACAATTGATGCTGGTCGAGGTTTAATCATTATTTAATGGGTAATATAATGCGAATTTGCAAGTTCCAAGAACATATATTTTATTTTGTATTTTTTATTTAAATATATCTATTTAGGCAATTAAATGTGAATGAGTTCTTAATCAGTTTTATAGTCGATTTTCAAGCATTTCTATACAGATTTATAGCCGTAATTTAGGCGTTAAAAATAAATAAAAAATTAATTTTGTTGTCTGAAATGTAGATGAATATTTAATTTCAATAGTTCAATCAATGCGAATTTTAGGAGACAAAAGCACTAATATTTTATTGAATATAAGCTTGAAATGGGGCAATTTCAGCCCACCAATGTTTTAACTGGATTTATTGCTGCTTTATATTTCATAGTTTCTTAGGGCTTCTGCTAATTCAAGTCAATTTGCAAACTTCAAATGTGGACTATTAGTAGACAATACTACTAAAATGGCAAAACGATTCCAGTCCACAGAATCTTATTGTATTTATTGTATTGTATTTGTATATTGTATTTAGAAAATATATTTACTCTTCTACTACAAAATTGCAACAATTGTATTTATGCATTTATTCCATTTCTATAATTCGATTTTGCACAAGCACATTTGAGGGTTGTGCCCAGCGTTTGAGATATGCAATTTTAATTGAGTTATGTACTGCAGCATTTAACTTACTTGGCCCCCGCCCCTGGCAGCCCACACTGTGTGGCAAACCTTTCCAAGCACTCAACGTACCTTCTACTTTTTTTTACTGTTTGCAAAACTCTGTAATGTAATGAATAACTGCCACTGTGGCACTTGCGACCCCTAGTCCTTATGAATAATAAGGCAAATAATCTGTCAGCGTCGCAGCCGCCTAAAACCCATGCCAGGCAGCCACGCAGCCAGCCAGTCAACCAAACGACTCAATTTCAATGCGAAGGATAACACTGTGGCAGGAGCAGGAGTGGGAGTAGGAGTAGGAGCCGGCTGTAGCCGGGCTCCACTTCAGTTGTATAACGATTTCAGCTCCGCGTTTGGTCAGCGACATGCCGTTTGGGTGTGTGTGTGTGCGTCAGTCAGGGGTTGGGGATGAAGCTATGTGTGCAGGGTTGGCAACTCTGTTGCTAATAACACGAAATCGGATTTCAACGTTGGGCCAGTTTGACGCTGCGTGTGATAAAAAGCAACAACAACAGCAACAACGACGCAGGTTGCGGTTTTCACTGTATATGTTGTGAGCCGCGCACGCTGCGTATGCGTAACGTGCGTTTTAATGAAATATTGAATTTTATTGCCTGCGTGCCTGTCAACAACTTGGACAGAGCGAGAGCGACCGTGTGTGTGTGTGTGTGTGTGTGAGGGGGATAGAGAGAGAGAGAGAGAGACAGAGAGGAGGTAGTCCAGCAGTCAGCAGTCAGCAGTCCAACGTTCACGTCCACGTTCACGTCCTGGTTCAGTTTGCTGTCCTGGTTCACGTCCCACTTCACAACTTGTCACTGCCTGGCGGGCAAAACAGGGCGCCACCAACTGGCGTCTCTTTTAATTTGATTTTCAGACAGCTCATGACCAACCCCGCCTCTACCCCAACACCCAGCTCCCTCCTCCCCCATTCACTTTGCTCCCCTTTGTTGACCTTGTCCACCCCACATAAACACCTCTCCCCCTCTCGTTCTCTCGCACGCATTTTAACGCTTTTTATTTGCTATGCAAAAGTTCAAGTGTATTATTACCAAAAAGAAAAAAAAATTATGAGAAAAAAAGAAAGGAAAAAGTTGGTTTATATTCCTCGTTCTTTTTTGTTGTTGTTGTGCCTTTGCTAATAAAAGCAATTTATGAAGCCCAAAGCGCGGAAATGAATTGTTAACAAATTTTGCGGCGTTGAGTTTTGTGGCGTTCAGCTGAAGATGATGGAAACGGGGGCGTGTGAATTGGGGGCACACTGAGAATGAGGTCGGCGATGATGAGTGGCAACGTTGTCGAGTGGACGACATATCTTGTTTATGGTCATGCCCGGACGCAGCCAAAACACACTCATCAACCGACTGGAGTTTGGGGAGCGGTCATAACCACTGCCTCCCCCCCACTGGCTCTCCACCCACTGCCTCTCATGCCACCTCCATACCCAATCGACTGCGTCACGCCCACCGACTCGATGGCATTGTGAAATTTCCCAAAGCGCGCATAAAATGAAAACCCAACGCAAGAAGCAGCAAGGAAAACACACTCAAGTGCAATCTGTGGAGTAACAATAGCTTTAAACACTGGCCACATGTTTAAATTTTACAGTCTCTAAAGTTAACCAAGAGCCAAACATAAAAAAATTCAGAGACCCTTAGCCAGATAAGAGAATATCCAAGGCAATAAGGACAACTTACCAAGAATTCAGAATAGAATATATGTTAAGCAAAGAGTTGTCTTATCATATACTAAATCAACTTTGCTATTATCATATTTAAACTGTTTCATTTGTAGTACATAACATAAATAGTAAATAAACTCTGCAGGTGCACGCAGAAGCAGTTTAGATTTTATTTGCTTTTGGTCAACGTTTGAATTATTATTTTCTCCCATGTGGCTTAAATATTTTTTGTGCAATAACGATAAGTCCGTAAATCAAGGAACGGATAATTTTCTTTGGGTTTTTAACTTCTTTTGTGGCTTTGGTTTCACACTTCGAATCGATTCCAGTGTGACTTGAAATATGCTATATTGAAATTTATTTCTTTGCTTAAATATCCATTCCATTTAAAACAAATTAATATATATTCTTAGGCTTGAAACATTTTTGATCAAATTTACTGCAAAATCTACGAAATTTTAATGCATTCATTCATTTTATTTCTTTAATTTGATTTTACAAAATCTGCACATTTTTAGTTTTTAATAAAAACTAACTAATAAAAAGCTGAGGTCTCAATTGAATTTTATTCTTCCCAAATTCAACTCGTTGAGTAATAATTTTCTCTTCTGTCAAAAGCAGATGATTGTGATTTCTACAAAATAAAAATACCGTATGTAATAAATAAAAAGTTGCGTCATTTTCATTATCTGTATATATTGTAATGCTTGAAGAAGACAATGCAGTTGCTAACTGGATTTGTTAGATTTTGTTTTTAGTTGAAATGCATAAGCAATGCATGACTGAGTTTCTGGTGTCAAAGCTGAGCAACTTTCTGACAGTTTTATATGTGCAATATAAAAACGTCCATTGACAATGGCAATTGCAGCTAAAAACGATTTTCACAAAATGCCTGCTGAAATATTGCTTAATTTCTGGTCAGTAAATCGTTTATATTTTTAATTTTATAAATATTCAATTTAGTCTACCATTTTGGCAAATAGTTTGATAAACATTTAATTCCACTTCGTTTTCAGCAGTTTCCTTTGATTTTATAAAATATAAATATTGCTTAATTTCTGTTTTGTAAATACTTAATAATAAATATTTTATATTATTTTATATTATACCTATTTAGTCGACCATTTTGGCAAATAGTTTGACAAACATTTAATTCCACACAGCTTTCAGAAGTTTAATTTCTTTATTGTGAATCAAATCAAAAACTTTGTTCGGTTGGTTTTTCTTGTTAATCTGTTAGCTGGCGCTAACAACCCGACTGCTGTTATATGTTTGTAAACGTATTTAGCAGGCACTTACTTAAAACACTTATGACAAAATTAAATTGTTCATATGTGCGTTTGCCATGTCTATAACAAAGTTCCGCTTCGGGGCAAAAACTTGTTGTGTGCCCAGACAACAATAAAATAAAAATAGCACACATGCCAGAAGTGTGGCAGCAGCTGCTTTTGTAGTTGTTGTAATTGCCATGATTGTTGTCTCTGTTGTTGTTGCTGTTGTTCTTGTTGTAATTCCTGCTGCTGTTTAATTGTGAGATAAAACTTACCAATAATGAGGAGCTTTATGGTTGTCATGTTTGCTCTTTGTTGTTGCGGGTTTTTGGTTGCTGCTGCTGCTGCTGATGCCGCTGCTGCTGATGCTGCTTTTGGTTTTGTTGTCCTTGCTATTGTTTTATCGCTTTCGTTATTTTTCCTGTATTGTTAATTCTCTTTTGGTTTTCTTTTTGTTGTTGTTTGTTTGCTGTGTGTTGCGTGGCTTTGCGCGTTGTTGTTGTTTGTTTTTTGTAATGGCGGCAGCTGTGCGCACTTTTCAATTGATATTTACGCAATTTATTAATCCGACTTGGTTCGCAGTTTTACAAGCACTGGTAAATGGCATTTCAATGTTACAGCACAAATGCAATTTAATGCATTGTCTTTTTTTTGGCGACTATTGGTATTTTTTATCTTATTATTATTATTTTTATTAACGAGTATGAATATTTCGTAGCATTGTATTTTATTTTCGAATGATAGAGAGAGCGAGGGAAAGAGTTTTAAGCAGCTTTTAGCCTGGCTGCTTTATAATTGAAATGTTTCAATTAAATTGATTAAAATGTGACGTGCCTCAAGGAACACTTATTACACTCACAAAGAGAAAGCCCACAATGAATATTTAAATCCGTAGACATTTCAATTTGAGTTCTCCGTTCTCAGTTCTCAGTTCTTCTATGCACAAGCAATGGCAGTGATATATAATTCCAGATACGCCTAGACATTAAATTAACATATTTTGTTAATAATCATTATTTGTGTCTACACACATACGTTATATATATCTTTCACTCTTTGTGTGTGTGTGTTGTGTGTGTGCCTGCAGGCTTCTGACTCGTACACATGTAAACTGCTGCCTAATGTCTTATTCATGTTAACTGGCTTGTATCCTGGCTCCATCATCTCTCTGCCACCCGCTACTCACTTCCTTTCACCTGTTTTGGCTGTGTTCTAGCTCTAAATTTGTTTGCGTGCTGTTAACTTATTAGCCATGGCCTGTCTGCAGGACCGGTAAACCAAACCTTTTGCCTCAACAATTAGAACAGCATTATTGTGCCACAATAAACTGAACCAAAACCAAACCACAATAAGCAGAAAACTAAAATACAATTTCGTTGTCAAATAACACTTGTCCTCTTTTATCCTTTTGTACTCATTAAAAATTATATCGATTGGCTCACAAAATCATTAAAAATAAATCTCAGGAAATGTGAACATTTTATTCCGTATTATTGAACAATTTTAAAGCTCTTTTCATATGTGAAAAATACTTGTTAACTGCTCTTCAATATATTTGAGAGCACTCTAAATTTGTTACATTATTTGAGGACATGAAATTTTATTTTGGGAAATCACATTAGGCAACTTTTTAGAATACGCAATTACAGCGATTCTTTTTGTTTGAAGTTCAAATCGTCTTTTGAATAATTTGCACACAAATATTTTATTGCATACTTTGCGGCGTCATCAACAATAATAACAAAAGTTATGGCTTAGAAGCCAAAGCTGATTTTGTGGTTTCAAAGTTCTTTAGAATTGCAAAATTAATAAGAAATGGATTTTCCAAACATGTCTAATAAGAGTAAATTAACTGAAAGCACAACAATTTGAAAGCCTAAAATTTGTGTTTGTTTTTATCTGAAATATTTTGGATTTTTAATGTTTTCTTTTATAGCAGTTTTTCAAATTGCAGCTCGTATAGATTGCTCAAATATTTTCGAGAGTCTGTCAAATCAATTTTCATAAATAAATGTAAGCATAATGTTTTTTAAATAAATACATTATTTTATTTAACAATTAATTTCAATTAATTATTGACTAATAAACGATTTGTTAACTTTTAATGCAAAACAGTATTTTAAAGTTAGTAAATGTGCCAATAAATCAATTTATGTCACTGAACTTAATATATTAGTAATTCGCAAGCCAATAAAATAAATGATGATGATAAACACATTATTGATTTAATTTTTTTTTTCATTTGTATCAATTTTAACACGTTCTATTCGAGTTTTTTTACAACCATAAATAAAAACTGTATAAATATAAAAACTGCTCGCAGACAATTGAAGCCTTGCAAAAGTCATTTCACATTTTCTGAATGCACATAGAAAACTAACTCGATTCGCTGAACACAGTTCTAACTGAGATATATATATATATATATATATATATATATAGATTTACAGGGCAGCGCGCCAAAAAGCATGCAGCATGAAATGGAACAATGTGGAGTAGGTCAACATTGTCGCAAGGTAGCCGGAAACAACAAAGCAAAGGTACCATAAAAATAAATAAAATATAATAAAAAATAAAAAAAAAACACAATGCTTTGGTCACTTTATGTGTGTCACAAGACAAACGAAAATCAGCTGTCAGAGTGGAATAATAAAAATGAATTTATTTGCGATTTATACACATTTCATATTGTTGCTGCTGCTGCTGCTCTCAAGGACAACAAGTTGCGACAACAACACAAACAAAGAAATTCATAGAATTTTATAAGGATTTGACAAATGAGGCAACCTGGCACAGAGCCCGGGTTAAAAAAAAACATAGCAACAAAACTGCTGCAGAGCTTTAGCCTTAAAATTCTGCTAAATATGTTAGTGGTTGTTGCTGCAGTTGTTGCTGTTACAGTTGGCCCACTTTATATTTATGTTGTTGTTGTGTTTGTTGCTGTTGTTGGGTTGCCGGCATGAATATACATGTGGCATGACGACGACAAGGTCGGCCTAACAGTTGCACTTGAGTGCCAAATTTGCAGCTGCTTGCCACACACTCTCTACACACACACACACACACGCACACACGCACATAGAGGTCCTGCTGCTGCTGTCCTGTCCTGTAATTCTTCTTGGTGAGAATCTGCAGATGAGTCTCAAGCCAAAAGCAATTTGCATAATTACAACGCACATGAGCAACGCGCTAACCGCCAGCCGCCTGCAAGTAGGCAACAAGGCTTTTCATTAGCTGCAAAAAGGACACTAAAACACACACACAGACACTCAGTCACTCAGAGGCGAAAGACGCGCGTTTTGCGTACGATAAACGACGAACGTTGAGCTAAAGGAACTTCGGCTTGTGCATCCGCTTTGCCGCCCGTTGCCGCCGATTGCTTCTTACCAACTAACACAATTTGAGTTTTGTTATAGCTTTAAGGCCGAAGCTAAGAATTAGATGCACGACCCGATCTTAGTCGGCTGCACTTCGTGGCCAGCCCGAAGCTCGTTCACGAGCTGCCAGTGCAGCCTTGACGCCTGCGCCGCCTTCGAGCAAAGAGAGCACAGCGCGCTGGGCAACATTGTTGCGCTCTCAAATGTTGCGGCAGCATTTCGCTTGTTGTGATAGGTTAGTGTTTGATGGGAGATAAAATTCGGACAATATTTACTCTATTTTCTTATGCTTATTTAGATGATAGAATTGTTAATAGTAAATAACGAAAAGTAAGTAAATAAATACATAACCTTCACATTTGATCTAGGTCTCTCTATATTATATAATAACTAAATTTAAATAAAAACAAAATAAATAAATAGAAAATCAGCATGCTCTTTGTAATCTCTCTTTATCTCCGGTAAAAGTTGCCTACCTTTTTGGGCCTGTTTAACTTTTTGTGGGTCACGAAACGAGGCAAAAGCTATTCGCAATTTCGAATCGCATTGTTCGTTTCATGTTTGCCGAGCCATTCAATTTAAGAGAACTGCGGCGTTTCAATGCCAATTCGTTCCGCTCTCTTTTGGCAACATGTTGCCAACAACTGCTGCATTGTCAACATAGGCGCAACAGTTGTGAGCAGCTGTCGTATTTACTGTTAGCTGTTAGCCGAGTTTAAACTCGTGCCTTTGCTCCACTTACAGCAATTGCCACTTAACTAAAATGTCTCTCCAAAGTGTGGTTGACAACATTTTCCATTTGTTTTTTTGGTCGGTAGGATTGGGAAGGGGGAGGGGGAGGTGTTACGCACTGTGCGTGTGTTTATGTGTATGTGTGTATGTGTGTGCAACGTTTAAGTAAGCTTAGCTTGGTCTCTCCTTTTGGCCTTTGCCTTTTTTGGCGCAATCAACAAAAGTGGTCAAAAAGAGCAGCTTGCAAGCCCAAAAGACCTTTGTGATGCCAAAGAAGAAAGAAAAACATCCGTCAGAAACGTGTGTTCCCAAAACCAAACCAAAACCCCTTTCAGAATATGCACATAAAAAATATTTACAAACTGTGTGCGGCAAGGTTTTGGCTCAGGCAACACACAACACATAAATATACAAATATACATTTACAGTTACAGTTACAGTTACAACAACAGATACAGTTACAGTTACAGATACAGCAACAACTGCACATTCGCAAAAGTTGTTAAAAAGTCCAAATAAATTTGTTTTTTTTTCGTCGAGTCTTTGACATAAATTTATGCGTTTTGTGTGCGACAAGCAACAACAAGCAACAACAAACAACAACAACAAGCAACAACAATATCAACTCCTGGCCTGGTTATAGATCAGGTCATGGATTGCTCTAGGTGCCAGCATTGAGTTGCAAGGTGTGAGTCGGATTGTTGAGCATAAAGCGATTGCTTCTGACAAACTAAAATATATTTCGAAATTGAGTTGTCATAAAAAAACAGCAGCAGCAAGCTGTTAGCTACAGTCAAGACTCTTAAAAGCGAATTCGGGTCATGCCCTGCGAGTCGGAAAAGTTTTCTGGGTCTGTGACAAGCAAAAGTTGCAGGTAATTTGAACCTGTCTAACTTAAATCTAAAAAGTATTTCATAGTTTCCACAAAAATAAAACAGTTTAAGTGACTTTTAAGAATGATTTCATCCCATCAATTTAAGCTGGCAACTTTTGCTTGCTTAACAATTTTATTAGCAAATATGTTTTAGGCTTCAAAGACTTATTAAAATAAGTCTCAGCTTTGTGCGCTCAAATATATATTATTATATCATTCAGCTGCCAGCATTGCAATCAAAGATATTAAATAACCTCTGGCACTTATGCATAAAATAACATATTTATTTATTTTATATGTATCACAATTTTTCTTTACAATTTCGCTGCTGCAAGTTCGCTCAATTGCATTATGTAATTGAAAAATTCCAAGAAAATTGCCTTGCATGTTATTTGCAAAGGTATTTTCACTGTACTTGCTGCAATGTCTTTTTATTTGCCCACCACTCCCAGCACCCCTTCTTGGCCTTTTACAACTGACAAACTCATGACTTTGGCCACTTTGGAGCCTGCGACATGCAGACAGACAGACAGACAGAGAGAGAGAGAGAGAGTACTTTCACTGCGTCTCAGTTTCAGACACTTGGCATTACAACTAGCCATAAAATATACGGCAGCTAAAAGCCGAGGCCCCAAACCGGGACAGGGTTGAGTTACAAACTTTTTTCGATTTATATAAAAAGGCTCGGCCGTGCAGCGTGGGTAAAAAAATATAACGACAGGCAGTTTGAACTTTGATGACGAGCGAGAGCTGTAAAATAAAATATCACATCGAGCACTTCCTTCTTTTGTTTTGTTTTCCAACTTTGGCCAGGGAATATGCAAAAAAACAAAGCAAAGTAGGGTGATTTACCAACCTGTAACGAGCAATGATATCGATATATATTTACAGTTTCCCAGACTACACTCAGTCACACATATGTCAATAATCAAAGGCAAAGACAGGTAGCCAATTCAAATATATTTTATATTCTAGTTTTCATAGCCTGTAAAATATAAGTTGCGAGTCGTCAATCGATATTTATCAATAAAATTCAAAAAAATTGCTGCTTATGCCTTGTAAAAATCTAGATATATGCAATAGATATCTGACTGAAATATGTGGTATATATATACATATATTTATATTATATCTCCTGCTTGTTTAATCTTCAACAGAAGATACCCTTTTCTACCAGATTTTTTAACGACTACAAGTTATAAAAACAAAAGTCTCGCGTTGAGTTAATAATATTTTGTTGCTGGGCTTTTATATACGCAACATTGCCCCACAATTTATATATTTAAAGCGTTTTTAATTAATTTGCTGGCTGACAGCATCTGCTTGACATTAAAAATACGGCATTGAGACTGAAATTAAAATTCTTGCGAATTGCAGCAGCCACAACAGCAACAACTACCACAACTCTAGTTAATCAAATGACATGCAACCCATACACACACCCAAACACACACACACACACACATAAATAGTGTTGGGCGTATCTGCAGCACACACATAAATCACAGCCAAAAATTTTCCCACCCGCTCACAATCGACTTAATTGCTTACACAAAGTGCTGCACACTATTGAGCAATTATGTAGTCATCCCTACACCCTATACCCTCTCCCTCTCCCCCTACCCCTATTAACCAACCCCGAAATAAGTATGCAAAACTTGATGCCAAGAAATTAACAGGCCCCAGCAAAATGTCTTAATATATTCAGCGATTTATGTTCGTCGTCAGTTTTTCGGGTACCGCTTCTTCAGCATATAATTTATGCGCGTTTTAATTTCATTTGGTGCCTAACAACTGCCACGCCCATTTCGGCACTCGCGCCCTCCCCCATCAAAAGGCAAAAATATGTTATTTTGACACCTTCAAGGTTGCGCCCAGAATAGCGAACCTCCCAAACTCCACCCACACCGTTCAAAAAAGGTCCTGCAGGAGTCAAAGTGACGGCAGCAGAGCAGGAATCAATACGGTAACAGATTGTTCTACCCTTGTGGCAAAGGATATTAACTGATTTTTATCGGGAGCTTTTATCGGTTAACAGGCAGTTTGCTTATTTACATAGAACCTGCGTCAGGTCGATATTAAATTATTTGTCTGAGGATGGAATTGGGGCTGTGATCCCAAACATTTTATTTGTCCCTCAAAACCTTATACGAATTTAGAAAACGCAACGAAACTATTTTTTGTCGAGTATAAAATACATTAAATTTAGCATTTTTTTTCTTACTCTCTCTTGATATAATTTTTAATTATTTGCCATCAAATATAAGCTTTTTCACAGTTTATAAAAAGGTTTTCGTAAATATGTTGTAAAACGAAAGCTACGAATTAAATTATATAAAATATAATAATTTAAAAAATGTATATATTTAATAAAATGTAAATCAACTTGGTAAAAAAATTGTTGTTTCAATATTTATTTTATTACTTTTTTTCAGTGCCTCTGAATATTTTCATACTCACCTGTAATAAATACAAAACTGGATAACAGATAAGTTGGCATATTTATAATATTATATGTATAATTACTGATATTGTTTTATGTATTATGTGTTTTGTTTTATAATATGTATTACTACTGATATTATTTCATTATGTATATATATGTATGGAATTTCGATTTAAAATTTAGAACATAAAATAAGAATACATTGATTGTTATTAAAAAAAAATGCAAAAGTTGTAAAATATTCTGTTCTGCAAATTCTACAAGCAAACTTAGTTAGAGTATTAGAAATTCATTGCAATAATCAGCGAAATCCTCAATTGTTGTTTTACTTAATACTAAATCCTTTTTGGCATAACATTTACACCAACGCCACCCCTTCAGGAGCACACCCTTGCTCCCGAGTTTCCCCCTGTTCTTATTGTTGATGCCGCATTTCAAAATTCACAATTCAAAACGTGTTAATTAGGCACAGGATGTGGGCGTGGCTGTCGTATACTATAGTATACAACTGGGTTGCGCAAATGTGTTAATGACTTGCCAGCCAGCTACCGTAAATTGTTGCCCCTCCTCCCTCCCTCCCTCCCTTCCATCCTTCCTTACCACCTCGCCCGCAAACCGCGCTTACCTTTCTTCAATTTCCGCGTTTGCTGTCAGAATTTTTGGATGGGCGGTGTCAATAAAATTAGCATTTTCTTTTCTTTACCATTGTTTTGAGTTTGCCATTGTTTTGTTTAGCTTGTCGCACAAATTAAAGCTAAACGTGTAGGGGAGAGCGAGGGGTGTGATTGAGGGGAGTTGGTTAATAAAGAAAATGAGTTGGGAGGGGCGGGGTTTTTGGCGCATTACGCAACTAAATATTCATGCGTCTTGGTTAAAACTTTGACAATGCTGCGTGCCTGCTTTTTGCACATATTGTTAAGGGCTGTTTGCAGGGGTAGTATGAGGGTGTTGGGGTTGGGCATATGTGTGTTGCGGGCATAACTATCAAATTACGTTTCCGACATGTGTGCCAGGTCGTAAAAGTCAATGCTCGGCCCATAAACAGCTGGCAAGCGCAACCAGGAGCCACCAAGTGTTTTAAATATTTTATTGTAATTAAGTCGCGAATCTCTCCCCAAGCGTGGCCTTAAAAATCAGCGCCAGATGTTAACAACTGACCCCCCCGTCCCCTGTCCCCGCTGTTTCGTTTCTTCTTGCGCTGATTTACAGCCGTAAGTTTTGTAGTTTTAACTTTTGGACTGCAACAGTTAACATTTGGCTTAATGCACTTCTTAACACTTTGTTAACATTAATAATGAAACAGCAGCAGTGGCAACATCCTGCCACACTTTCCGCTTACCGTTCACAATCCACTTCCTGTCCGCCGAAGACAATGCACCAAATGAAAAAAAAGAAGGAAACCCAAATGAAAACTGTCAAATGAACCGCAATTACAATTGTTCGTCTGCTTCTTACTAAGATACACACATAATGATGCATCTGTATTAGTGGGCGTGTCTGTGCGTGTGTGTATAGTCGCTGCTGAAAACTTTCACCTGTTAATGACATTGACGCGGAGCGTTGGGTACCGCAAATAGTTAGTTGTAGTCGTCGAGGCCAAGCATAAACTAACTTTTTCTGAAACAACTTTTTGAAAAATGTTTCAACAACTGAAACTTTAATTAAAAACGGGAAATGTATTATCGAATCCCACAGCTGAGATTGTGAATGAGCACAAAAAAAAAGCAGAGGCATATGCTGAATGCATAGCACAAATATATTGTGAAAATAAATAAATAGATGGTTGAGTTGAATAATTGTGGTTGGAAAAAGTAATATAAGTTTTTATCTGAATGCAAAACTTTAATTACTTTTACAAATATTCAATCGATGTTCGAAATAAAAATAACATAAATAACACAATTTTTGACTCACCGAGAGCTTTTTCGGCAGAGCAGGCTTAAATTTGGTTTAAATATTTTATTTTAAATTATAAACGGATTTTTAATGATATTGTATGTCGATGCATCTAAAGTCAACCATATATAGCAATCGATATCTCCAGATTGCATAATCTAATTATTTTCAAACAATAAACAAACGATTGTAAAATATCTTCCACAAAAAAGCTTCAGTATTAAATCGGCTTAGTAAATATTTAATCAAAAATGATGAATACAAAAATATTTAATATAATATTTTGTTGGTTATTTGAAATGTGTGTGTTGGCCAAAACAGTTAAGCCTTTATTTAAACAAAATTATTAAAATATTTAATTAAGTTAGTAAGCCAAAAGAGACAGGGACAGAGTGAGAGAAAGAGATGGAAATATGTAGAGCAAAATTTGGGGTTGAATGTGTATTTAATTGAAAGGCGACGCTTACGAGCTGTCATTAATGAAATCAGCTCTTCAACATACGTTGATTATTATTCAGCCAAATATTACGACCAACAAATAAAAATTAATTTGAAAATAATGTATAATTAAATATCATATTTACCAAAATCGTGGGATAATTACACATAGTTGGAAAACTAAACTAAATATGGCGCTAAAAGGAATGTCAGTTTAATTAAATGAAATTACTACACTAAGAGAAAGCGGTACTCCCAAAAGAAGATCAATAAATAGCAGATGGAATGCAAAATCCTTAATTCAAAATATTAAACTTAAATGAAATACGATCAAGAGTCTATTCTCGGAAATTAGAATGAAAATGATATTTGGAAAATGTAATTTAAAAGTTATGCTTCTTAGATTGCCTTAGTTTCGCTGTG
Source organism: Drosophila planitibia (assembly GCA_035043785.1). NCBI lineage: Eukaryota > Metazoa > Arthropoda > Insecta > Diptera > Drosophilidae > Drosophila > Drosophila planitibia. Next base: position 1,123,108 of record JAWNMS010000044.1, on the reverse strand, counting down.
TACACATTTATGTTTAGAAGCAATTTGAAACAAGAAATTTAATTTTTTAGCATCACATTCGAGCTGATTTGCTAAGCCACACACTCGATTATCGAATTGCAGAGCCAAAACCGCGATAGCACTAGGATTGCAACGTATTAAAACGGGTATTAGAGCACTCGGTGGGTGTGTGTGTGTGTGTGTGTGTGGCGTTTGGGGCTTAAATGAATGCCAGAAATGCAGTACGACAAACGGTCACGACATTGATGCAATTGCAATTGCAATGCGCATTTATTCAGCTGTAAATCAATAAATTTTAATTAAAATTGCAGCCACACGCAAACCAAGCGCTCCACGAAAATTGACCAGCTCTCTCTCGCTCTCTTCCTCTCTCTCTCTCCTCTCTCTCTCTCTCTCTCTCTCTGTCTCTCTCTCTGTCTGCTTCTGTCTCTGTCTAACTCTCTCTGTCAGTCGGACAAATGATATATATCAGAGTGTAAATGCTGCTTTTAACTAACATTTCCATCCACATAAAACAACATTCAGCATCCAATTCCGGAGATTTCACTGATTTTTTTATAATTTTTTTTTTTCGCTTTTGTTCCTTTTTGTTTAGGCAACGGGTCAAAGCCAAATCTCATAATGCGCATTTCCGTTGCCGTTAAGCGACGCTCAGCGCATAATTTGGACAAGGTCGCTGCGCCCCCAATAAAAGCAACCTACGCAACCCACGCCCCCCGGACCCCGCCCTCTCATTACGTAATCGCAAAATCGCTTTTGTTTTGCAAGCCTTGTCATAATTATGTTATGCATTTCGATTTTGGCAATTTGAATTTCGCAATTTCGAATTGGATTTTGATTTTTGGCTATTTGTGATGCTTTCAGCTTTCTGCTGCTTGTGATGAGAGAGCCCCTCAACATAACGCATACGACTCGTTGACAACGCAACAATTTCGTTGCACGTTTCCGCATGTTCTTTGACGAGAAATGGGGGGAAAATTGAAATTTGCCAAATGACGAATGGAAAACTGAAAATCAAACTCGTTTTGTGCTCTTGCCTTTTTGTCAATCGTTTTGCATCATTTATTGTGGAATTATTGAGCTAATGAAGTGCACGCTTTTCGGCTCTTTCTCTCTCTCTTCTCTCCTTCCTCACTTCCCTCTCTCTCGGTCTGATTCTAGAAGCTCAGATTACCAAGCAATTTATGCAGGCGCGCAACTTTCCTGTACCATAAATCTTGCCACGAATCGCACTGCCACATGCAACAAATCATGCCACAAGCGAGGAGCATGCGAAAAGTCTTTCAAATTTCCATTTTCAGAGTGAAAAGTTCTAAGAACTGGGTCTAAGCTCGTAGTAGATAACTTGTTCGCAACGTGAAAGTCTTATTAAGTTTGGCAATTAATCAGAGACTGCATATTAAATGGCTTCTCTTAAGAAGCCACTAAAACAATAACGTTTTAAACTTATTTTACACATCGTCAGCTATTTATTAAATTACATAAAATGGTATCAGATAAGTTAAGATGCGTACGGTTTACGAGAACATATATTCTAAAATTCTGTAGCCCAAATAGTGTCTGAGATCTGCATATAGAGCTACACATAGATAGACAGACGGACACATATGGCTTCAGTTGACTCTGTGTGCAGGATAAAAATAGTGGAGTGGCTTCCATGGGCCATCATTATACAGTTCTTAGCCATTTTCAATAGGTTCACAATATTTAAATGAGAAAGAATTATGTATGATTATAAATTTGTTGCCAAATATATTTATACTATTTTAGTTTCTGTTGAAAAAATTAAAAATGCTTTTCAATTTCCTGAGATCTCTCTCAAGTAATCAGTAATCCGTTTATTCTTCTCTGTCTTCCGTCATAGCTTAAACTATTCCCATAACTTCAATATATATTCATGATAAATCGAATCGATTAGTTTTGCTGGCAAACCTCGCATATGAAATTTAAATGCATTTTCGACAGAGGCGCATAAAGTTTTGAAAGCTCGAGCACACAAACACTCAAACATGAGCACAGTTTGTGACGAATTGTAATACAAATGAGTTGGGGCTTGGGAAGCAGCAGAGTGGGGATGGTGGATAGGGAGAAGCAACCCAGAACCTGTTTCCCGGCACGTCGTTTAGCGCAACAACTTAATTTGCATATCAGCGGCGCCAAATTGCAGGCGGCATGCAACGCAATATAACTTGCAAGAAGGGGGAGAGGGGACGAAGGCGGCGGTAAATGCGCCGGTTAGGTTCTAAACTGAAAGTGTAGGCAACTTGACTAGAAATTGTTTTCAGTCCATAGCTTCGCACACACACACACACGCGCACACACACACACACACACACACGCACACATACATATGAAAGGGAGCACTTCATCAATTTGCCAATAAACTTGCGAGTAGTTTTCGCAATAGTTTGCCAACATTTCAATCAGGCCGGAAACACTCAGCATGCAAACAGAATAGGACCCAGTGCCTACTGCCACACACATCTACCCCTCGAACAGTTATTTTTGGGTAGTCAGCGTAAAATTTTATGCACACGCCACAAATCGAAATGGAAAATTCGAATAGGAATGGAAAACCAAAGTTGTTGCTGATTTGGCGCAAAATTAACAGGCAAAACGCGCACAGGACTTGAATGAATCGTACACAGGAATGTGGGCAATTAATGTGAGGACCTCAAGCTCAATCCTGAAGACGTTTGCTGGCCAGTCCTGGTGGAGGTGGGTGAAAATGCATGAGGCAGTGGTGGGTTGGAGAAAGCCACCGTCGCGTCTCAAATTAAATTTGCATTTCAAATTCGTTTTCGGCGCGTTTTGTTGACAGGCAAAGGGCAGGCTTACGCGGCAGCAGTTAAACAGCGGGGTGCGGCAGGTGGACCTTGGGGGTTGGGGGTCCATGTCCAGTGCGAATCAAAGCATTTAGTTGGGCCAAATCTATTGACAGTCGACGACAAGCAACAAAATGAAAAAAGAACACAAAATAGTAGCACGACGACGAATATAAAATACTCTTTGCAAACTAGAGTTCGTTTTTCAAATTGCTTTGTTAATTTGAAATATTAATAAAATAATAAAAGAAAGAAAACTGATCAGGACTCGTTCGTTCAGTCAACTGTGAAGTTTGAAAATAGATATTAGCATTTAAAATAAAGATAATACTTAAATTTAAAAAAATTTATTTGATTAGTTCAAAACTTTTAGGCCAGTGATCTAGCCAAGAATCAATTTCCATTCACCACTCAATGACGATTCTAAGAAACATTCAAGCTTATCGAAAGCAACACAATTCATCACAAAACTATAAAACCCTTATCCTCTGATAGAGTAATACTAAAAAGTAAAACAGAAAAAAATAAGCAGAATCAGAAAGAGACGACGAAGACGAAGACGACGCTTTCAGCAGGTGGGGTGTGGACAGGAGGAGGACAGAAAGTCTTCGCCTTGCATATAAATCAAAATAATTTTTGTTTGGTTCCGTAATTTGGTGTCTAGGAGTGTGCAACTACGCACCGAGGGGTGGATATTGAAGTTGTAGGTGTTATGGTGCGGGAGATGAGGCGAGTTCTGTGCTCTGAAATCATGAAAAGGACAAATGAAGTGAAATTTAAATGATTGCATACTTCGAGGCGTTTGTTAAACCATTTATTTTCACCTAATTGCACACTCGAGTGGACTCGAGCTAGGGCAGTGTTTGAGGTACTTTTACACTTGGCTGAATGATGGACGACGGCGTGGCAAGGAATTGGGGCACTGTGTTATGTATGTTACACAACATAGTTACAAAATATTTGCTGACATTTTGACATTTCTGCCGAACCAACTTTATTTTGACCCACAACTCCTTAAAAAAAAATTAACTCTACGCCTGCTTCATTAGCCAGGACAACTGGACAAAAGTTTGTGTGCCTCGATGTGCGTGCGTGAATTGGCTTTTATTAAATTTGGGCTCAACTCGTGTGTTTGTCACAATAAGCGAAAACCAATTATAGAAAAGCGAAAAACGGAAATTGCCACAAATAGGAAAGAAGACGAGGACAGCGGAAGGGAAATCAGCACCACATCATTCCGGCAACAGGCATATAAGAGAGAGAGAGAGAGAGAGAGAGAGAGAGAGAGACAGGTTTAATTTTGAATTTAGCACAGCTTAAATATCTGCACACTGCCCCTCAAACTGTCGCACTTTGACATGCATCAATAAATCACAGAGTTGCCATCAAACTGTGCAGTGACTGTTTTAAATATGTAACCATAAAATTCTAAAAAAAAAATAGCAACTTGAATAATAAAATGAAAACCAGACGCGAAGCCTGCTGTTGCTGCGGCTTCTTTCAAGCGTTGCGCTTGTTTCTCTACGGTCTCCCCTTATGCCTTCTCTCTCCCTTCTCTCTCCCTCCTCTCCCCCTTTCTGCCCATCTTCTTCGTCTAAGCCACCTTTGTCGTTGCATTTTGGTCGACGCCTTCATGTCATGACATGTGCAGGAAATGCGTTTTCTGGCGCTGCCAATAATGCTTTCCATATCCTCCACTCCCCGCTGGGACTTCACTAGTGGTTTCGAATTACTGCTGCTGCTGGTGCTGGTGCTGCTGGTGCAGTTACCCGGTTTTCGGTTGGGTTTACGGTTACGGTTTTTTGGTTATGCCGTGTGCTGCGGCGCCACTTGCTCAGCTCCATAAATATTTAAATTGTGTGCCGCCTCGCGACGACTTCTGATTCCCCCCAACTCTCTGTCTCTCTCTCTCTTCTACCCCTACCCACTCCAACATATTTCTCTCTCTTTCTGGTACCTGTCTTGCTTGTTGCTCGCCGGCTTATATTTTGACAGTTATCGATTCGCTGCTCCACATGACTCTGAGACGCTGGCGCTTTATCTTGCCAGGCTTGCAATTCATTTCCTTAAATATGCATGCGAAAAAAGGGCTGTCAGTTGTTGTGTGCCCGACTCTAAGATACTCTGTAACCCAAAAACAATTTAATCATAATTATTAATATTTTTTTGACTTTGTATGCTACACAAGTGTATACATATCAGATTTTGCTTACAAACTTACAAAAATCCAAATGACAAATTTTAGATACTCTCTGTGATCGAAAATGCTTTCATTCCACCCTTTTCTTAAATCCATTTTTAATGGGCATAAAATATAAAAAGGCATGCTGAGGCATTGGCAGGGGAGTAGAGGGAGAGCTGTAGATGGTTCTGGAGCTGGAGCTGGAGCTGATGGCAACGAAGCCAAGCGGCATCATTGCATTGGCTACGCGCTGTCAAACTGCCTGCCTGCCTGCGCCTCCCATGCCAATCCCCCTCGCCACTTTGCTTATCATGATGATGATGTTAATGGATAGGAGCAGTTTGGCTCAATGCTGAAATCCATTTTGAAATATGTACGAGTTATGCCGCATAAGCCGACTCGACTCGCAAGTCTCTCATTCATTTCCTACTACTTTCTGGGCAAAGTCGAAAAACTTTTCAGCTCGCTCGTTGCTTTGTGCATGTTTAACTTTTTGCCTGTCAGGCCCCCCACTCCCCACTCCCTTGAATTCAAAGTGCTTGTATTCAACACCTCCCTCACTTCCCTTCCGGACAGCCCCCGCCCCCTTCCCTCTTCTTTGCTTTGATCAAAGTGACACTCAAGTGCTGCAAATTTTGCAAATGCAACGTTTCCCCCATTTTCCCCCACTTGCCGCAAACTTCACTGCCAACAAGTGAAACAACAACTCAATTAGCAAGAACCAAAAAACAACTCAACGCATTTCAAATTCTCATGTTAACAATGTACTCAATATACGCACAAACACACAGACATATATATTTATCTTCTTGTGTGTGTAAGTATTTATGTCCACATTTTGTGTAATTAAGAAACTCCTGAGATTCCTCTTATTATGTCAACTATCTTATATCTTCTTCACTTACTTGTCGAGCAATTTGCAGTCGCAAATTTAATTTACTTTTAAACTCCATTTTCATTCTGTTGCTCGACTGCCTAATTGATTTGCAAATATTTACAATACTCAATTGTCAAGAGTAAAGTGTCTTAATTGTGTAAGAAATGCTTAAGATATTATTGAGAATTGTGAAATATTGGTATTTATATGACGTATTATTATCATGTAGGAATTAGTCAACTAGATATTATATTAAATATTAGTCATCAATTTACTAAAGGTTAGTTATAAGGCAGGGAAGCCCAGTCAGGTGACTCAACACAAAAATAAAAAGAGCTGAATAGGGAACAAAGCTTTTCGACACAAATTAATACTGTGGTGAAAAAACGAATCAAATATCGATCGGTAAAGATATGATTAGCACAAGTTACATAAATATATATTTGCAATCAAGCACCGTAAACATTTTCACTCTCTCTTTCTTGCTTTTGTTTTGGTGTCCAACAACTTATCGCACACAGTGCGTATGAGCTATGTCGATATATATATATATAATAACTTGCGAAAGCTCTTTTGGTGGAATTCTCTGGCAAATTGCGTTTTATCGCGGTTTTTAATTAGCTTTCAGTTCAGTCGAGTACGATAAGTGAACGCATTTGGACGTATTTTAGAGAGTCTTAGCGCAATTCCAGTCAAATACCAAATAAAAGAAAAACAAAATGGCCCCCGGTGATCGTTGTGGACGTCGCCCCATTGTCAGTGTGAATATCGCACCACGTTGGCCCCGTCGCTCCAATGTTGTGGTTGTGCAGGCGCCACCGCGTCCCGCACCCGTTGTGGTTGTGCAGCAGCCACCACCACGACCAGCCCAAGTGGTCGTTGTACAACAGCAGCCACCACCACCACCACCAATCTACTATCAGCAAGCACCACAAGATGCACACTACCATAATCCACCACCACGCTACTGAGCCAAGGAGAAAAAGGATAATTTTCGATGAATTTATGCAGCTCAATAACAATTTCGTAGACATGTAGACAAGTTCAGAAATTAAATATAAATATATATGTGTGTTTTATAACTTATCACAATATGTGTTCGTTTCACTTTGGGTTATGCTTATCAAAGTTATCTTATCTTTCCGATAAGCCTCCAATCAAATGGCGTCTAGTGGCGATAAGTTCAATAACAATGCCATCTGTGGATTATGCTTCATGTTTTGTGATTATTATCAATGCTAATCAATAACTATCGAGGCATTGATCTGTCGTTCTGGAAATATTCACCATACAAATATGTTCATCTACGAAACAGAAAAAATATAATACGAGGGTTGATCCATAAGAAATGGAATTCGACAACATATTTAGTAAGAATATTATTTTAGGTATGACGCATTTCTATGTTTCTCATACAGGCCACAATATAACAGATAAAAAGAGAAAATTTGAAAAACAAATTTTAAATATATTTTATTGGCAACATAAGGCAATCAAAAAGAAGAAATCAATATTTGTTAGCCAAGACATTTCATATATCAAGTATTAAAAACATTTTATTATAAACAAAAAGACAAACAAATATTTGAAAATAAAATTCAACAAAATTTTCAATTGCAGTTAAAATATAAATAAAAACATCAGTACTACTTGTAATAAAGTGCAAGTCATTCAACTTAACTTTTTGAATTTTATGTAGTTTACTTTGTGTGCAACCCCCGCGACGCTTATCGTCAATTGGTATCAGTTCGATTGTTGCCCACTCAAGATGACTAACCAATCACCTGTGTTGTTGGGTGTGGGGGAAGCGCTTATCTGGCGCACTGGAAATAAAAATGCCATTAAGCTGTGCGCTGATTGATGGGCTCTGCACTATACTGGAAATCAGCCTATGTTGGGTTGGGCACTTGTTGGCTATAGCAAAACATTTTGGCAACGATATGTCGTAGTAGACAAAGTGTTGTGCTCCAGACAGCACACAGAGACGTTGGCAGGAGCTATGCGGTACTATGAAAATTCCTATTGCTATGGCTATCGTCATCACCATTATCGCCCAAGTAAGCAAAATGGATGAGCCACATTTATAGATGGATATGATTGCTCTGCCATATATATATATATATATATATACAATTACAAATATTTATTATATCATGCCATTGCAGATATCGAGGTTGATGTTTTCCCCGGCTGGGGTGGCGCATATTATCAGGCGCCGGTTGCTCGGCCTGAAGTCGTAGTCGTAACCCAAGCGGCTACCTATACGCCCATGCCAGGTGGTCAAGTGATGATGCCACAACCTCAGCCATATGCTGCTAATAGCATGTCCATGGGCACAGCGGGCTATTATCAGCAGCAGCAGACCTATCAGTATCAGCAACAATACAATAACCCACCCTATCCACAATGGTAGATAAACTCCCACTCCGTCTTCTCCACAACAAAATAATGTGTTAAACTGTGAATTATTCTGAAATCAGTTTGTATAAATAAATAGTATATTTAAGGTGCATACCTCAACCCTAATTTGCTTAACTTGTGTTCCGTTAGGTGAGCAAACGATCTACTTGAGTTAAAAGACTTGAGGGAAACTTTTAAAAACTGTCATTTTAAGCAAAAAACTTGAGCTTGCTTCAACTTATCAGAATTTCATGTGCATAATTTTAAGAAGGGTGACAAACAGAATTGTATTTGTCTTCCGGTTCCAGTTCATAAAGTGTACAGGTGCTGGCAAAGGTTATGAATTGGTTCCGATTATTTTCCGTTGTGGCTCTATAGGGACTAATATTATCGGTTCCTATTACTGGTTCTTTAAAAAATGTTGAATTTCAGTTCCGGTTCCTGTTCTGAATTTGAATCGGGAAAGTTGTGGTTCCGGTTCCGGTTGCGTTTTGGGGGTTACACCCCTAACAATAAATTATGGCATTCGAATTTAGAGATGACTTTGTACATATATAATTTACAAACGTTAATAATAATAATAATAATATTTACTTCAAACTTAATATTTTATTTATATTATTTTCACTCTTTTGATAGTTAACTGTACTCAATATACCCATTCAATTACTTTTCTTGCTTTGTTTGGTTTGTAATTATTCAATGTCGGAATTTGTTATTCACTTCTTTTGGCTGAATACACAAATATGCTTGTAGTTGAAAAAGTTTTTTATTATCAGTTTATTATAGACACAAAATTAATTATTTTTGCTTTCTCTGATCTATCAATATCTTATCTACAATTGTACTTTTTGAATTCTACAACGCCATATACAATGCAAATATAAATATATGTTTACTATTGACAAACGATTTTTAGAATGTGTCCTGGAACGAACTTTCAGTGGAAGTAAGTTCCAAAGCTAAAAGCAATGACAGAAGCAATGAGGAATTCGTTGTTAAAGTAATCATTATTTTGGTTTATTATGTGACTTTCGCCAATTTTCATGATTCACTTTCCGATTTCCAAACTTGATGCAATTCGCATGAAAGAATGCGAAATTTCACTACGCATTTTACTTTATTTCGCCTCTCCGTCCCACACTGGAAAGTTGTTTATCAATGTTTATCGAAGACAGCTAAAACCACCTGACAAGATAATGAAGTAAGCCCTCTTCAATGTGCAAAAAAGTACCGACCTGCTCAAAATGACCAAAACCCGTTCGCTTAAATATGTCAACCAGTTGCAGAAGTAAATCAGTTAACAAACAGCGAACGAAGCGTCAAGTACAATTTTAGAGGCGCTACAAGGAGACCTGAGGATATTTACATAAATAACAAACAGGATGCCATACTACGAAGAGGAGCGTCACCATCACCATCACCACCATCATGGTCGTCCCATTGTGGAGGTGGATATTGCACCAATCCGTTTGCCACGTCCATGTATCGAAGTGGAGGTTGGTCCTCGTTACCCTGCGTACCGGCCACAAGTTGTTGAGGTAGTAACACCAGCTGCTGTCTACCAGCCACCACAAGTCGTCGAGGTGGAGGTGGTGCGACCCAGTCGACCACTCATTGAGTTCAACCTCGGCGGCTCACGCTGGTGAAAAACCGGAGAAAAGGAAGAGAAACATCTGGGCGTGGCACTCAATTGAAAAGCCATTTCATATGTTCATTTAATAAGCTAAAAACAATAGAAACTACAACACAAAAAAAACGTATTTATTTTTAATTGAAATTACATTATCATATTGGCTGAAAACAGAAACGAAAAAATGCATTAAATATTTATTTGTTATTTGTCAGTAGTATAAATATGAAATGAAATCCTCTGTCAACTATTCTATATATCAGTCCATTGTTTTTAATTTTATTTTTTTTATGAAGCTTTTAACTAATCGAAATTGTCATTAAAATACATTTACTGCATCAACTTGTAGCATATGATTTTATTGGCGTTGTTTTTTTTTAATGGGTTAACAAAAATTGTGCACATACGGCAGGTGTATTTATAGCAACAGCAGTTTAAGTAGGCTTGTGATGTTATTTTTCCTAATATTTTCGAACTGATAAGATATTCCATTTGTTTTGCTGGAGTTTTTCGTATCTTTTGTATTATCTTGTTACCGATTTTGATATGTTAAGCTCTCGAGTCGCTAGAAATTACCGTCTATGACTTCATACCGCCTTCACCTTGCTAAAGCGAAATCGATTTTGAAGACAATAGATATTTTGGCTATTATTTGTTCTCTAGAATAATTCTGCATTTAAATTTGCTACACATCATATTTTGTAGTTTTCTTTCATCAAAAATCATTGCGCCAAGCAATTAAGTTGGTAGGCTTTGGACTCCCATATCTTTGGAAAGACTGTACAGATTTTCAGTCACATTGTGACCTTGGTTTATTCCTTAGATTAGCCTTAGATCTCGAATCCTTCGTATTATCTATTAATAATTTCCGTTAGAAATTTGAAATTATCCATTAGTTTTGTTCTAATAGTAACTTTTGTCTGCTTCCTATTACATGGAAAATGTACCTGAAGTAAAATAAATGTGAGAATTATAACTATATTTGGTATAATAATTGAGTTTGACCTTTGCGACATAGCTTTCAGGATGGTCGTGCGGATAATTGCAGTATTTCTTTGTCGAACTTATATTTCTTTGAGTGAAATGAGGATTATGAAAAGGCTGGAACTTCTGGATATTCTTCTGGCTTTAAATGATATTTATAATCGATTGGTTTAAGCTTAAATAGCCATTAATCTATAGCTGCTTTATGTATATATTTAGCGGACCTTTAATTTTTTATTTCTGATCCTTTCCTCATTAAGATATTGGTTAATTAAATTTTGCATATATTAATATTTTTATTGATAATATTGAGAAGTGCCTCCTTATTAAAGCTGACTATATTATCTGTCTTTTACGATTATTTAATATATTTTAGTTATTTTTCTTGATCAAAATTTCTATGACCAATTCAAAAGTTGGATACAAAGAAATGTGGTTAATTCCACTAATAACAAAAACCTTGGTACAAATAAAAACAATAATAAATACATTAAGTACACGTGTTCGCATAAATTTATCTATAAACTTAAAAAGGATTTAGTCATAGATAAGAACTCATTACGCCAATTATATAAACAAATGAAATTACCATCGAATTTCCCCAAGTGTCACTTGTGGCAATATCAAAATGACATGATTCACGGATTAACATAACATGAGTCAACCAGAGTCTGATCAGGGAATACTTGCTGATACTAGGAGACAAGCGCTAAGATTCATGAGTCACTCACAAGCAGACTTTGGCCACAAACAGATCCCAGCTAAACATTTTGGCAAACTACACTACGCCTGTCACATGAATCACAGCACGTATAGATCCATCATAAAGGCATTATTTTATTGATAAGATATGTCAAGGATTATGACAAAACTGATACTGGCCGAGTGGCAAACATTTTGCGTTATAAATGCGACATTCAGTTCATTCAATAAGTCAGTAACAAAACGAACGACAAACAAGGAATACTACAATCCAAAATAACGAAATGGCTCAGGTTCAACAAGTGACACAAACCCAACAAGTTGAACAGATCAACCTTCAGTACGAGTGCCATCATCGCCATGGACCCCTCTTCCTCCTGCAGCCCTGGGCCTGGGGTGGCCCATGCCGTCGCTGTGAGCGCATGCAACGCAATGTGGTTGTGGTGCCCACTAATGGAGCTAATGGCGTTGTAACTGTTAATTCTGGAGTAGCACACCCCGTTGTGATGACAAACACTACCACCACCACCAGATCGGTGCCAGCGCAACAAGTTGCATACGGCCAACCGCCCAACTACACCGAAACGGTGATCCTCAAGTAATCAAAAAACCGAGCTCTTAATTTGGATGCGGATTTATATTTCTATATAGCAATGCATTAAAAGAAATAAAGCTGACATTTCTTTCAAATGAAACATAATTGCGTTCTGTACTCTTAAACCATTTAGTTTGTAACAATTTGATTTCATTAAATTTTATTTAAATATTACAAAAGGTTTTATTATTTGTTTTTAAATCAAGAAAATGTTATCTTTTAAATTAGCATATTACATCTACAAAGTAGATGATGAATTGTAGAAATTCCAAAGCAATTTTAACCAAAGTGGAGTCTTTAAAGTGAACGGTAGTAATTTTTAATATAGAAGCTAATTATTAAAAAAAGAATCACTTCTCAAATCGGATTAGGTTTGGTAAGGTCGTGGCATTTTAATATACATTTTTATCATTGATTTCAATAGAAAATCGTGTTTCCAACTTGAAATGTGATGTTTAGATTCACTTTTGAAAATCTGTAATTTATAATATCGAAGTTAAGTAATAAAAAAAATGGACTTGTTTTTCAAATCGGTTCGGGTTTGGTAAAGTTAGGGTATTTGAATGTACATTTTTATCAAGGTTTTGTTTCGAACTTTAAATATAATGTTTCGCTGCGCTTTTGAAAATGCGTTCAGTTGTTCGTAAAGTTATGTGATAAGTTTGTTTCGTTTGAATGAATGCTACTATTTCTTTAGTTACTTGCCTTAATTTGGTTTGAATTGCCCAAAATACAAAGGGTATTCTAATTTTATAAATTCTTGATCAGCGGCACTAGCCGAGTCGATATAGTCTTTTACGCCTGTCCGTGCTTTCATCCATCCGTCCGTCTATTCGACCGTCTTTCAGTTTCTGTGTCTATAACTTCAGAGCCGACCGGATTTGATCACTTTAACATTCAGCTCTCAGAGGATTAATCGGTCGGAAGATGATGTTTGAATTCGAAATATCTCCAGATACCTTATTTTTCCAATATAACTACAGAATTGTATATTCCATATTCAATTCGCACCGGGACGTGAAACAGTAAAGAAATACAATTTATTTAAATCGTACAAAAATATAAATAAATTACCTTAAGCTCCGGACTGAAATTTAAATATCAGCTTAGTTTAATGTCTAATTTACAACGTTATGTAATTATTCAAAAAATGTTTAATTTTTCCTATCAATCTATCAGAGAATATTCAGTAAATACTACACTTACAGTAATCAATCAATATAAAATCATTTAATATGCCACTTATCTTGTTAACGACGTTCAACAAGATTTCAGACGTCTAAATACGAATATTATAGTTTGATTTAACAAATATAACCGAAGGGCCAAAAAAATAATTATACAATACAAAACGCCAAATCCTGTTAATTTGTCAAAAACTTGAGAAATTTACTTTCAGACTCAATTAGAATAGGTATAAGTGTTCATTCATCAAGATTAACACCTTTAAGCTCTTCAGAAAATCATGAGTCAACCACGACGCGTGCTGACTACCCAATTATATATCGAATATATTCTCATTAATCACAACTGCCTCGCAGACACCGAGTGCATTATCAGCATTTGTGCATGAATCATTATGAAATACCAAGTTTAAATCGATTGATAACATACATAAAGGATTGTGAGAAACTTGTGATAACGATTTGTTAACAAACTTTTTGGGGCTATAAATGCAACATTCAAAGCGAGGCTAACAATCAGTAGCATATCGAACGACAGCAAAGGAATATTACAAGCAACAAATATGGCTACAGTTAGAACAATACACATTAAAACCGATTGCCATCACAAGAGAGCCCTGTATGCAGTTCGTCCTTGGATCTGGGGTCGTCCCTGTGGTCGCTGCATGCGCAGCATGTCACAAGGTGTGACCATGGTGCCCGCATCGGGATCTACAATAGTCGGCGTGAATAACGGCCGCCTACAGTCGTCAGCTGTGGTCGCACAACAACAAATAATTGTGCCACAACAACAGATGATCGTCCCACAGCAACAAGCTGTGCCACAAGCTCAAACGGCTCTTGCTTGGCAATCATCCCAGGAGGCATATCCTACGGCACTTCCTCCCAAGTACGCTCTCTAAATGGAGGACCCAAACAAGTTTTTCGTCTTGGATATTCCAAGATACTTTAAAACAGTGCATTGAAAATGTTTCATATTTGTAAGAAATAAAGCAATGATTTCATTCAAATCTGACATACTTGTATACTTTTAAGTTATTATTTAAGCAATTTTAACAATTAAAAAATATGTTTTTATTGAAACGAAATATCTTTTGTTTTTTCTTAGTTTAAAAATATATATATTTTGGAAAAATATTCTCGAAATAGCGCACAATTGTGGCAGTCAAAACTAAAATATCTTTCTTTCTAAAACACGTCTGCTCACTTTTATTTATTCAGTGTAGACTGCTACACAATATAAATCATTTTAAAGAAAATATTAATAATTACATTAAAATTTATAAGTGTATAATTATACAAAAATTGCAACTTGTGATGATTCTGTTCAGCTTTAAGAACATAAATTTAGTAACATATGCTGATATATCACAATCTTTTATCTTTTATGAAGTGTTATTATCCAATAATTAAATTTTATTCGTCTCAAAATAGATGAATCTTGGTTTCTTCCATATCAAAAATGATTGCTTTTTGAACAGCAGAGTTGAATTGTAAACTTTTAACAACATAGCAATAATCTTCTCTTTTGTTAAATTAAATAATATTCTTTAAAAAAAACAGACTTTAAATTTATACTTCCGAAAAGTCAGAATTATGGAAAGTTCTTTAAAGAAATCAAAACGTATTTTTACAATTACAATATATTTGCAATTTAAACTAAATATCCTCAAAAACCTATTTTGCTTTTTTAATAAAAGGACGATATTTCTATCTATCGGAAGCCTCTTTAGGTCTTATTAACAAACTCCCCTTTTGAAAATGAATCACAGCAAGTCTTATCGGCAAAGGTAAGCTTTCATGTCAGATAATGATAACTGATAAGCCCAAATCGGCAAGCATTTTGGCCTATAAGTGAAACACTCGAGGCGGTTTTGGCGATCAGTAACAAAACGAACGACAAACTAGAATAGAATATGGCACAGGTTCAAGTGGTCACTTTAGATACTAGGTGCCGCTGTCGACAGGACTTCATCGGAGCGACGTTTGGCTGGCTGTGGGGTCCTTGCCGAGAGTGCAGGCAACGCAAGATAATTGTGGTGCCTGCAGCTAACGACACCACTCAATATGTGAGGGTTCAACAACAAGTGGCGCGTGGTGCACCACAACAAGTGCAATACGTGACACCAGCAACGACGGCCAACAATTGTCATCAGCAACAAGCAGTACAACAGCAGCCACAGTATCCTTCGACTGCTCCACCTGAGTACAGTGAAAAGGCACCCGTCTATTAAATCTTTTACTCTAAAAAAATTGGTTTAAATATTTCACGAGCTCTGCAGAAATAAAGCAAGAATTTCTTGAAAAAACAAAAATGTGTTCTGTGCATTAAACTTAACAATATTATTTTAAGTAAGAAAATTTGCAAACAACATTTATATCGAGACTGAAATTTGTATTTCTGTTTATTTGTGTATATAATTTTATAAAGTGACAAACAAATACTTCAAATTAATAATTGTTTTGTGAAAAAATCTTTAATATATAAAGCAGCCGATCTCGAAGACTATAAGAGCTAGATACTTCAAATTTGGAATAAAAGTACTCGTATACAATATAACTTATAGTGATATTTAAATACCGAACAATTTGATTAAAGTTCTACTAATTTTCCATAAATATGAGCTGCATTTAAGTGCGTAATCAAGAAAAATACAAAACTGTTTAATCAGTGATAAATGTGGAGTAAGCAGCACAGTTATCCAAGTATTTTAAATGTCCCAACAAAGCGCAAAAGACAACAACAACAATAACAATGGGTTGAAAAACAGAAAACAAAGGACAACAACAAGGAGGGAGACGTGAATCCTGCGGGCTGCTTGTTAAATGAAAATTAATTGGCTACACTAATAGTGTTGCCAACTACTTTGCGCAATTAAAACAAATTGTATGTAACAGATACAAGAAAAAATACAACAAAAAAGGCACACACACAAAATAAAACAAACCGCTTCCCAGTTCCAGTTGAAGTCGCCGCGTCCAGAACCCAGTTGGCAGACCAACCGTAACGGTTCCGGACGCCTGTTGTGCCCTTCCTTTGAAACCCTCGCCCCTCTCCGGTTCTGGGGCAACCCTCTGACAAAACTCGTTGCTGTCCAGACTACTGGCCTGACTCCATGGAACTTTTCCGCACATAATAATTCATGTTAAACTTGCCCCTATTCGAGCTCAGTCTTCTGCTGCTTGGCTGTCGGCTCTTGCAAGTCTTGCACTTGGGGCGCCAGACTTATGTTAAGGTATGTTTCATTCACTCATTCATGCATTCATTCCAACAGTCGGTCATTCGTTCATTCATTATTTAACAAAGCAGCCAACACACGCAGACACAAAACTTATCTAACGTGGCAACGGCTAAACGATGGTTTACCTTCCTTCAAAAGTTGAGCCTGATGACCCGTCGTCTATGCGAGGGTTGATCGTACAGTCATTAATTGAGCTGCAGTGCTTACAAAACCGTTATCTGCAGTTTTGGCTAACTGACCATTCTGTCCTTTGACAAAAATAACTTGGCTAATAGTTAAAATCTTTTTAAATCTATGTCCGAGCTTTCCAATTATTTCTCTTATTTCTATTTGTATATCTCCAGAACTACTTGATGTGCCTTTTACTCTCCCTTTGGTTCGCTTTTACATTTCGCTTTCTCATTTAATTCTCTCTCTCTCTCTCTCTATCTCTCTGGCAGCTTTGAACACCTCATCAGACAGCCTGTTTTACCTGTTGTTTTGCAAACAATGAACAATTGTGTACCATAAGAGTTGGTAGCACCAAGTGCTTAAGCAGAGTTGGCTTGGGTTCGCCGAAAATAAGGTGCTTCCGCTGTTGAGGGAATACCGTAACTAACAAAAAGCAATCCACATACTTCAAAATCCCAGCCTGCCACAAAAACAAATGTCCTGCATACACACAGGATTCGCTCTACTTTCTGGATGATTTGAGAGAGCAGCCAGTGTGTGCTGCCTTTCAGCATTGCATTTCTTTTGTTTCTATGCACTGCTTTGTCCTCGATTTGTGCAGCTTTTGGCCAGCTGCCACCTGCTGGGGCCAAACACCCTGTGAACATTTCACTTCTTTTTTTTTTGGAAGAGCTTTCGCAGTCTTTTCATGGCAAGCCCTAGTTTTAATTGTGTTTCCGGTAATTTTCACTCTATTAAAAAATTTAGTTTTTACCTAAACGACAGACGGCCATCAAAGTCCTTAGTGAGCAGGCTAGAGAGAGAGAGAATGTCATGGCGTTGTCAACTCATCGTCATCAACAATATCAAGCACAAATTCATTCACTACACACATCATCATCATCATCATCATCATCATCATTATCATCGTCATCGTCATTATCAGCATTGTCTGTTGGTAAACCAAATTACATTAATAACTCGATGCGAACAACACAAATCCGAGCCAGTTTCCTGAACAGCTATCACAAGGGGAGACAGAGACAGAGAGAGAGAGAGAGAGAGAGAGAGAGAGAGAGGAAGAACATTCATGTCTCAATCAAAGCAGCCCTACGCCTCTCTCTCTCTCTCTCTCTATCTCTCTGTAGTTCCTACTCGCTCTGTCTCAAGTTTGTGCTTGCATTTGGATTTTGTGTGGAAAATGAAATTTAAAAATTGGCAATCTAGCAAATTTTTAAATAACAGACAAAAATAACTATCATCATGTTACTGAAATACTCTTTCCATTAAAATAAAGCTAGGTTAACCTAACCGAAATGAAGTTAATTATTTGTAACAATAAAAAACTTATTTCTTAAGCAATATTTTTGCGCCTTTATATTATCAGTTGACTCTTATATCTGCCATTGATAAGAAAAAGCGATACGCTGAAAAATCGCATTACCTTTAAAGTTTAAACATATTTGGAAGTACAACTAGAACTTTAACGAAATTTCAATGCATCTGCATTAACTATAAAAATTTTAATATGCTCTACAAAGAGTATAAAAAAAACGATCAAAGCCGCCAGCAAAAGCCGCAAATGTTGTGCAATTTTTGGACCTGGAGCTGTGCCACGCCCAACCAAAGCTCAATGCTATTGTTTTTGTAGTTGTTGTCGTTGTTGTTGCTGTTGTAATTGTCCATTGAGGCATAGAGCAAACGGCTGAGACCCAAGCTGAAGACCAAATTGTAGAGCCAGTTTAGTTTAGCCTCAAAATGCATAATATGTCTATACTAATCCGGAAATTAAATTCCATTTACAAAATTCGTATACAAAATGGGTGTCGCATGAGGCCAGTGAGTGTGTGTGTGTGTGTGTGTGTGAAAGTGTGTGTTTGTGCTTATGTGTGGATATATCCAGCTGAGCATATGTGCCTAATTTATAGAGAGAAAAAGCTGGCCAAAGGCCGTTGCCTGCTCGCTGCACTCAAATGGGAGTCAGAGCCTCAATTTAACCCGTTAGTTAATGATTGCAGATGAGAATTTTGGCTTTATAAAATATCAATGGAAATTGGCGAATTGTCTTGAAATGTATTTCGGGATTTATGCAACTTAAGCTGCGGTCTCAAAATATAAACTTTAATTAACAATGATTCCAGTTGAGAAACATCGAAGACTTAAAATCGAAAGGCATTCAATAACCCTAAACACGATGAAGAATAATAACTATTAGAGGGAATTTACATTCATAAGTAGATTAAATTAATTGCTTGTACAAATTTGATTTACACTTTCAACAATTAAACAGCAACTAAAACAGAAGCAAACTGACAAAAATAATACAAAACAAAACCAAAATTGGTGTCAGGTGAAAGGCAATGAACAAATCGGCAATTTTTTATATTTGCCAGCCAATTTGTGAAGCTATCTAATAGAGTGGCACGAGATTGTATGGAGAAATGGAATGTTCGCTGGAGAGGAGGATTGGATGGGGGGATTCGGTGTAGGTTATACAATCACTTTGGGGTACTTTGGGCATAAAAAGTGTCAACTAATCAAATGTTACAATACGAAATAAAGAAGACAAAGGGCAACGCATAAAGGAACTGAAGAGGCGGCAATCAAAATACAACATACTATACCAGGCAAAAGTGCCTGGCAATTTGTATGCTAGATGATGGGCGCAAGTGACACGCCCACAACACATAACCAATATGCATATGGGTGTGCATGTGTGAGTGTGCTTTCTAATGCGGCAAAGCCATTTAGTTCATTTGTTTTGCGTGCGCAATAAAATTTTTATCATTTTTTATTTGTTTGTTTTTTTTTTGTGCATTTTGTGATTTTATTTTTATTTTTGCGTGCGCGCGTTTTAAAACGCATGCAAACAGCGCGAAAACGGCTAGCAACTCGGCTGACAGCGGCAACAACAATAACAAAAATGTTTATGGCTTGTTATTTGAGCATAAAAGCATTTTGGTACAACTACCCCAACCCCTAAATCCCTATACCCACCCCCAAAACGAACGTGACACTCTTTGTATGAAGAGTAAGCCCGCAAAAAAAAAAAACAAATTATCATTTGAAAAAGAAAAAGCACCAAAAATAAAGGAAATGAAAAAAAAAACAAAATAAAACAAAAGACAATGAAATTGTCAAAATATATGTGAAACGAGACTCGCATCAAATTCTAGCCAGGGGCAGGGGTAGGTGTCGCCGAAGAGGGGCTTATTGTGTGAAACAAACAAATAAATTTATGTACATCATTTGCAAATGAGTGTGAGAGTGAGTGAGAGTGCCGCAGAGAGAGTGAGAGTGCGACAGAAATGGTGAGTATAATTCGGAGCCAATAAAAATTACAAAGAAACTTGAGAATAAGTGTTGACACTTGGCCCAAAAAAATAATATGGAAGAAAAAAACGCTAACCCTTAAGCCAGGCGCCACGACACGTACGCTGCAGAGGAGTAGAGGGAGTCGGCGAGGCACCATGCTGACATACCAATGTTAGCCAAAAGAAGAGAGAGAGAGCGAGAGAGAGCGAGAGAGCGTGACGCAAATTGCTAACAAGTAATGGCAAATGAAAAGCAAATGAAAACCAATGCGAACATAATAAGAAATGTTGCATGAGGCAGAGGTGTGCTGGGGCTGAACGGTGGTGTTGAGGTTAAGCAGCTGAGTGGTGAGGTTAGCGCCATTGACCGGAAATGTAAAATGCACTTAGCCGCCGCCTCAAACTGCGCTTAGTGCCGAAAAAATATCGCTATCAATAAATTCGCACGGAGCTGCCAAGAAATGCTGAAAGCATTGCAAGTGGATTAAACGAGTGGTGCGATGCGGTGGAGGTGTTAAGGAGTCGTTGTGGTACATTTTCGGGATAATTGCAAAAGCCAAGCGAAAGGCAACAGCACAAACAAAGGCAAAGCCAAAAGCAATGGCAAAAGCAACTCTCGCAGTCAGCTGCAATTTTTCGCTCTCCGATTCAATGCCTGCTGCAATTTGAGATTTTGAAACAAACACGCGCCGTAATTCTAAGGAAAGAAGTGGTGTATATGGTGACGAGAGGGTTGGGGAGGGGGGCACTACCCATATGGGTCAGGGTCTGGAGTGTGCTTTGTGTGGGTAACTGCTTTTAGCGAAAATTGCTTCATTAGAAGCTGCGGCAACAGCGAAATTTTACTTCTTAAATTCATCGATTCATTTCTCAAACCCTATCGCTGAGCTGTTAACTGATTTAGTTGCCAACGAATTGAAAAGAATGTGTATGTACTCTAGGTAATTGCAATTAATGGCTCAATTAGAATAGCTTCAAGTAGAACATTTAAACTTTAATTGGGTCGAAATGCTGCTTCAGCAATTTACCTAAAGAGACAGCTCGACAAGAGATCTAGAACTGTTTGCTATTGTTCTCTTTAAAAAATTGTCAAATTTTTTACTGAAGAAGATGATTATTTGAAATATATATATGACTTTGTTAAGCAACTTCTAATTTTGTTGGCTGTTCTGATTATTTTTAGACTGCTCTCGCAAATCATTTAAAAGAGGTTTCCCTAAAATATTATTATTTCACTTGTATGAGTGAAAAAAACCTAAAAAATTACTTCATTTCGATCTAAAATGTTAGTGGCAATGCAAATTCTACTTAACCTATCAATTCCTTGTCTAGTCTAGATTCCTTGCTGGCTGAGCTATATAAAACCAAATCTGGCTGCAATAGAAATCTATTCTGATGCGAACGACTTTCAGGCTAAAAGGGCATTCAAGGGGCCATCACGTACAAAAGAACTTTTGGCACATTCATCTTTTTGTTCGATGCTGCTGATGAAATTTAAGGTAGCACACTTTCAAGCTAATTGCCACAAAAACACGCTGTGTGTGGCAACAGAGAAGAGAGAGAGAGAAGAGAGAGAGAGAGAGAGAATTGCGGCAGGCTGACTAAACAAGTTGTTGTCGTTGTTGCTTGCTGTTGATGTCTGTTATTGTTTGTTGTAGTTGTTGGCTTGGCTCGTTTGCATCCATAAATCAAAGAAGCATGTGTCTGTCTATCAGAAATGAAGCAAGACCCCCTCGAAAATGGCCAAACAATGGAGCTAGCTGCCCAAAAGATTATAGGGAAAATGGCCGCACAATAAATATAGAAAATATAAATAGACATATATATTCTATATAGAAACATGCCGAAAGCCCTAAATGAGACTGCTCGACTTTGTGCTATCCTGCAAACGAACCCCAAATTGAGCATCCTTGCCAAATGCAGTATTTATTTGTTATTATAACTTATAAGAGTGAAAAATATGTGAAAAAATATAATTAACTAATTACCAAAGAGTTTGGAGTTAGCTGTTGATATTAAGATACTTTATTAATATGGTTCTTGTGAAAATATATAAAACTTTATAATAATGCGGAAATTTTACGTTTAGTTAACTTTTTACGACTACACAAATAATAAATGCAAGCAACATAATTTTATATTTTTTAAATGTATATCATTAACTTTTATCTTCTTTAGTGTGTTGTCAACACTTGCACAACTTTATTATGCCCACTTGACTAATTTCCAACGTGTACAGGGTATCATAAAAATATGAAAGCAACAATCAGCAACAGCAGCAGCAGCAGCAACAACAACAGCAAATGGGGCATAAATTACACATGGCCATAGAAAAATGATACGCCGACAACATAAAACAGATGCTGAACTGCAGCCAGGGGTGAAGTGGGTGGCAAATAGGGCAGGAGCAGGGGATGGGGTTGGTTGCAAAACGCGCTCGCTCATCATTTATAAATGCTCGCGGGAATCCCAAAAATATGTTTGAGGGGTGAGCAGTGTTGGATTTATTTCTGGGCTGTAGGTCAAAATGATGTTAGGCACGAATCCGGTTTGCTGGCCAAGTTCCGGGTGCCCAAATCGCGTTACAATGAAAATTGATGATGATGCTACATGGAAAAGAAAAAAAGCAGACACACACACATAGAAAAATAAAAACTATGCAAGCATATTTTGTAGCTGCCCACAAAGTGGCCAAAGCGAATGCGAATGCGAATGTGAATTTGGAGTCATATCATTGACTTTGTTGCTCTGGTTGCTGTTGCTGCTGCAGCCACTTAAATTCAATTGCCAAGCCAACAAGCAGCTGCAACAACAACATGCAGCAAATGCAGCGCAAATATTGTCAACCAAGAGTCGAGTGGCTGCGTCGGTGGTCGCCAGTTAACAAAGTTTTGCTTCCAAAAACCAAACCAAACTCAGCCAACAACAACAACAACAACAAACTAAACAACACTAAAAACAGCAACAGCAGCAGCAGCAACAGCAGCAGCAGCAGAGCTAGCTGAATGCAGCCCTTTGGCTACTTAACTGCCAACCAGGCCAAAAGTGTATGCTATAAAAATACGCAGCACTGATTCTGTCTCCCTCTCTCTCTCAGCCCCTCTCTCTGTCTGCCCCTCTCTCTCTCTGCCCCTCTCTTGTTTTGTACATGTATGTTTTTGTAGTTGGATGTGTAAACAACAATTGAGCCGAATATGTGGAACGCATTTAATTGAATTGAAAAACTAAACAGCGAATTGCCAAAACAATGCAATAAAGTTGATACTTAAATGCCCTAACTAAACACTAGAAACAGTTCGAAGAAAGCATTTAGTTAGAAAGTTAGCTTCAGGCCACAATTTTTAAATACATTTCTGCAACTATTTCACTCATAATAAATCAATCGAAATTAATATATAAATACTTTTATTATTTACTTTCTTACTCTTATTAATAATTATTAATTATATAAATAATAACAATTTAACTTGGTTTTTTTAAATTTCTTTTTATTGCAAGTACTTGAAAACTGGTATTAAAAGTGAATAGTAATCACTTTGGTCTTAACTATGTATTTATTTATTTTAAGTCTTAATCATTTAACAAAAATTAAATTGTATTAGCAGGGCAATGTTATACACACATTAAATAATTTTAGTCTAATTCCCTCCAGGCTGTATTGACAATATCTATGACTCCATGTATCCTCAATTGGAATGCCTTAGGGCATAATTAGCAAGTTGATTCTAGAAATCTAGAAAAAAAACCTTAAGAGCCAAAATATTTGAAATGTATTTTGAAAACAGTGTCGAGCTGAAAGAGTTGACGTATGCAAAATGTGTTCAAAGTTGTAGATTAAAGACGCTTTGAAAGGGATTTTTAATTGTTAATGTTGAATTTCTTCTTATGATACACAAGATGGTTTAAAGCACATGATTCACTTGAATTCGTTGCACTTCTCAGCAGTATGCGTAGGGTATCTTGAGGCTCTTAGCAATTGGATAACGAGAGCGCTCAACAGCAGCGATTCCAATTACACACTTGATGTTTGACGAGTGTAGGTGCTATTGTGTGTGGGTGTGTGTGTATGTGTGTGTATGTGTGGGAGTGTGTGTATTGGCTTGTTAAGTAATATGACGACGCTTAAACCTGGCCAAAAAGGTATTATGCGCGCAAAGTCAATTAGAGCAGCGACGCCAACGCAGCCCATTTTGGCCATTTGGGCCCATTGTCTCCATTGGATGCAGCTAAAATCGAGCTCCATTTTAATGCTACACAATACCGCTCCTGGCTGGGACAACAGTGCGTATTTGTTTTTAGCCAGCAACGATTCCAGGGGGAGGATTGGGTGACGTTTGTATTACCGAGGTTACCGAAATTGTGTTTGGCTTTGGCATTCGATTTCCTGAGCGCATTTTAAAGCGCGCAGCTCTTCATATGATGAGCTTTATTTTTATTACACCCTGAATCCATTAAAAATGGCTAAAAAGGACATAATAAAATTGAGCTAAAAGTAAGTCAATTTTAAGGTGTGACATCTCCGATACGATAAAGTATATATATATTTTCTTATTCAGCGTATGCCGCTGTGTCGATGGCGTCCTTCGTTCTGTCAGTTTTTATAAATAAGAATCGCAGACTATGAGAATATTGTGTATTAGTTTTTATATACCAATTTCAGATCAAGTTTCTGTTTTCCTAAAGTCAACACAAATCGATTAGCGATAGTTTTAAATCCCCAATTTGTAAGCCATCTGATTTGGTAGAAATATGCATTGCCTTAGTATTCGAAAGGGAACATTAAACTACATATTCACATTGATCCCATCAGGCAATAATACATTGCAATGGGTTTGAAATATTTATAAAAGGTAAAGACATCAGTAAAGAGTATCGGCTAGTCGAGCGGACTCGCATAAAGCAGTCTTACATATATTTTTGCATACTTTTGGTGTCACAAGTCCCTGTTTGTCAATTTGCCGGAATTGAAATATGCTCAGCCTGCTGTTATCCTTTTAATGCCAAGCCAGACTAGCTACCTGGTTGGCTGGTTGCTGGCTGACTGGCAGAGTGGCTGCCTGGCGAGGCTAACTGGCTAAAACCCACCATGAGTTTACTTTTAAACGGAAGTTTCGTGCCAAGCGGCGAAAATCTCAACGACTAACGAAAAGCTGAAAGCGGAAAGCTTGAAATATTTAGAGCGCATTATGGAAGGCTCAAACTACCGTTGAGCTGCAGGCATTTATCGTAAACTTCAACTGCCTGTGACGCGTCAAGGATTTGCCAAACATTTAGCCAACATGACACTTCGAACCCCTCCACATAACCCAAATCCAAGCACACACTCACACACACACAGTCTCGTACTCCGAGTGTCAAAACCAATTGGGCCCCATCCCAGTTTTATGGCGGCGACTATATCAATATGGGGCATAAAAAACAATGACAACTCTGTTAAAAAGGGGCTGAGCAAAGGGCAGCCCGACTGCTGCCGGGTGGCATCGAAGACTCCAAGCTGAATCCGACAACAATGCGAAATGCTAATCCAATTGTGAAGCCTAACCAGATCCACATTTGCACAGAGCCGGAGCAGCTGTAGCTAAATAGGGACATCAATGCCAATACACTGCGAACATTTTTATCATACAAATTAGCGACTGCTAAACTGATTTATAAAGCCAAGGCTTGAAATCTAGATTAATACTGCACTTAAATTTGAAATAAGATTATTGATTTTACAATCCAAAAGAAGGAAACAAAATTGCAGATTATTTAAAGTTGCTTTATTTATTTACATATGCATAAAGCTCGAACAAATCCAGTATTTATTCATTTATTTACGCTAAAAGTAAACTTTGCTCACTCAAGCTATTCATCGTAATTTCATGTGTTCATTTTTAGAGTGTATGAAAATGGGAAATGGCCACGGCTCGGAGTCGCCAGCAGGCATGAGTGTAATAAACATAAATAGGCATTATTTATTTATGTGACCGGCTGGAACTTTGGGGCTTACTTCTATTTGATGATGTATTAATTTCTCTCGATATGATTCCACTGCAAATATTCCACAGCATACTCTCTCCCGCTCACGGTCCTCCTATCCTCCTCTCCATCTCCATTGTGAGTCCGCATCGAGTTTGGACTTTGTGTGTGTCCAGGACCTCTGCAAATTTGCCTGCACATTTCGAGCAGGCATTAGTTTAATTGGCCAAGGCTTTGTGAAATTGGCCAACTCGAATGCTGTTGCTGATGTTGATGCTGCTGCTATTGCTGCTGCTGCTTGTTCTGCTCCTTGGCCTAATTGCACTTTTCGCTTGAGGAGCTTTCGCTTTCCTAATGGAACGAAACGAGTTCAAAGCATTTCCAGTTGAATTTTGGATATGTTTGGGGGCCGCTTAGTTTTTCATTAGCCACGGGCTAAGCCTTTTGATGACCGCCTTTTAAGTCTAATTAACTGCTAATAGCCAATAAATCATTATTACTCAAATTTCCACTTTGTCCCAACTGAACAATAAAACTGAGACTCACACAAACGCACACACACACACATGCATGGAAATAAATTCATTAACAACTTCAACTATTTCTCATGTGCGACTCGGCAAATACACTGCAAAATGAAAAGATTTTTATAGACATGGCAAACATTGTGTTGCAATTCAATTCACATTCAAACTGCGTCAACCAAATTACATTTTTAAATGTATATTCAATTTTTTCCGAATTCTATTAGAGAAACGAAATAGAAATCATTTCAAAATTTATCTACAAGATTTAAATATGTGCTAAAAGATAGATGATAAGGACAATTGATAAATAAACCAGTGCAAATCTCTCTCATAAATATTACTTTAAATTCATGTTACTCAAGTGTGTCCTTATAGCGAATGTTGCCAGTTAACCCATTCGAAGAGCCCAAAGTGTATCATAATTCATAAATAAAGTGTGACTAATGCCAATGGCGACGACAGTGACAACAACAACAACTACAACAACAACAATAATAATAATAACAACAAAAACAACAAGTACAATAATAACAAAGAACGACAAAGACGACGACAACAGTGGAGAAAATGTAACTGCAATCCATTAAACAATAAAATGTATTTATTATTTATTATGATTACACTTTGCCCATTGTTTTTGTGTGTGTGTGTGTGCGGTTAAGAGAGGCGGTATACGGGGGCGTGGCACGATTTAAGTGGTAATTACTGTGAACGGACGCCCACATTTTCGGCCACGCCCCACACATATGACGAAAGCCGCCCGCCACACACCAAGCCAAATGGAAATCATAAACATGAAAAGCTAAAAGCGCACGGCAAATGAGGTTGAACCAACTGGTTAGGGAAGGAATCTGGGGGAAGGGTGGTTGGGTGGGTTGGGGGGTAGGCAGGCAGATCATAAGCGTAAAGTGCTATGGGCCGGACTCTCGTCTCCGGCTCGTCTCGACTCAAGCGTAACAAATGCAATAAATGTGAAGAAAAGGACGACGCACAAAAGTAGGCAACAAATGGCGACGACAATTCGAGAGACGAAGACGGAAGGGGTCCAGGATTGGGATTGGGATGTGGATGTGGATGGGGATAAGGCATAATAATAATTCGTAAATTGATTGTGTTTAGTGAAGTTTGAATAAATTCACTCAAAACGAGCAGAGAACAGCAGTCGGAGCAACTAGATGGCAAGTGCCGAGAGCAGGATAATCCACTAAAATTTACAACAAACGGAAATAGCAGCAGGAAAGCAACAATAAATGAGAGGGGGAGGGGAAGGGGTGGCGTGGGGGGAGAACTAACTGAAAGCATAGGAAAATGCAGCAAATAAAAATAA
Organism: Drosophila planitibia; assembly: GCA_035043785.1. NCBI lineage: Eukaryota > Metazoa > Arthropoda > Insecta > Diptera > Drosophilidae > Drosophila > Drosophila planitibia. The sequence goes on along the minus strand of JAWNMS010000044.1, from coordinate 1,095,205 downwards.
ATTTTCTGCTAGCAAAATGCTGTACAGTGAAGACCAAAGCGAAGGCAACCCGCCAGCCAGCCGGCCAACATATGCGCGTTGATGAGTTACGGACGAGCAGAGAAAGGGAGCAGGAGGGAAGATGGGGGGGGGGGCGTGGTGGCAACGCAAAGGATAACGGGGGCGCTTATAAATGAAATAAAAATGGAAAGCAAAGCAAAACTTATGACTGTCAGCAGATAAAGCAAAAGCTAGCAGCAACCAGCTACCAACTAGCAAAGAGCGCACACAGCCGAGCCAAGCCAAGCCAAGGCTGAGCAAGAAACGGATCGGAACGGAAGCGGAACGGATGAAGCGCAAAAAGTGAGCAGGGCAACGTTGATGCTGCGGCATTTCTATTCTTTTGTATACACTGCACAAATTAGAGTGGTGTACATTGGTCTTAAATGAAAATATTAAATATTAAAAAATATTTAATAAACTTTCTTAGTGCTGATTTTCACATTTTCGTGAGCTAAACTAAAGTCTTTTATTTTGATTATATTTCAAATGAATAAAAAAGAATGCAGATATGTGGTCTGATATGACATTGTTTTGCCCCGCTTATGACTTAAATATTGATAGCTAAATTACCACATTAAATTAAGTTAAGAGTCGCAACTAAACCTCTTTCCTCCAGTACTCAGCTGCATGCACACACAGAACAGAGTGTTGCACAGTCGGTGAATTGCAACTGCCACGTTTTCACTTGTCTCATTTTTTTTTGTTGGTCGTTGTCGACGCACGCTTGCAGGACTATCAAAGTGAAATGCTAAAGCAGCCAAAAATCCACGAAATAATGGCAACATAACATGAAACAACTGTGACAACAACACGAAACAACAGCAGCAGCAGCAGCAAGGAGGGTCATGTGGAAGGGCATGGAGGTTACATGGGGAAGCAGCTGGAGTCATGCAAGTGATAGCAAAAAATCCTTGCTGGCAGCCACGGTGTTGCCATTGCCATTTGGTGTCATTTGGCATCATCATCAATATGGCTAAAAGGACAATGCGTTAAATGCGCTCCACACAGGAGGACGAGCTGGAGCAGAAAGAGGCACTCAGCCATCTCCTGCTCCAACTCGTGCCTGACAGCTGGGCCAGTGAGTGCGCATATTTTGAAGCCTGTTACAATTGCGAGTCCAGCACATACATAAAAAGATAAAAAAGAAAATCGCACACACAAAAACGAAACTCCATTAAAGGACTTTTTCGCTGCGCTCACATTTCATTGTTTGCCAATAATTTTGCGCCTATTTGGGGCTGAGATAAATAAAAGCGTTGACTTCTCAAGCTGATTTTGATTTATGTACAGTAAACACACGCTAAGTGCGCAACGTTGATAAGCAAAAACGAAATGGTTAAATTAATCACTGCGCACAGAAGTATGCAGTGTTTTTCTACTTTTGATTTATGCTGCAGATGTAGCCAAGACACAGACCTCGCTTGGAAAACCATTGCATACTTTTAGCTGCTTGCGAACGGTTCGAAACTGCGCTTCCCACAACATCGACAGCCCATAAATATGCATTGTGTCACATTAGGTGTGCTTGAGTGTGAGTGTGTGTGCGTGTGTGTGTGAGTTGTAGTTGTTACATGTCACTGGAGGTTAATAGATTTTCTTTAGCAAGGCACTTGCAAACTGCATGTCATGATGTCAGTGGCAAAACATAAAGGACTGCCAGATTGCGGCTTTGGGGCCTACGGGTGGCAGAGGCAGAAGTAAAGCGCCGGCAGTGGCAGAGGCCGACCGGATAACGCTGTACCCCTCAGCCAGAAAGGCACACAGAACACTCTGTTAAGGCAGCAGTCGTGGAGGCTTACCAACAGCCAGACAGTCGCTTCCGGCCAGCCTAACACATTGATAAAGTACACTTAAGCGAAACTTTGATACACTTGCAAAGTGATTTAAACGTCGTCTTTTTTTCTGCAGATTTCTTTTGCAGCAGTTTTATTTCATTTGGCCCACATATATCTTGGCAAATGTACATACTCTATGAGCTGCACGCGGTGAAATATTTCTTTAGTTTTTATTAATTTTTTCTGTCTTTATTAAATTTATTAAGTAATGGCTTAAGATGAATGCATATTTGTGAACATTGAACTTAGATTTTTCACACAAGCTTATCAACTAATTAAACCTAGCTTTATTTTATAATTTTTAGCTGTTGATTTTATTTTCAAAGACTTTTTTGGAGACGATCAAACGAATTTAGCAAAAATAGGCTTGCTGCCATAGAATTTTAATGTTTTCACATAGATTGTATTATATTTTTCATATCTTCCAGTTTTCTAAATAATTTCCCTTTGGGATTCAGATCTTAGCACTCACTTTGACGAAAACGTTCTAAATTTCCCACATCAAGCAATTGAATAACACTTTTGGCGGCATACTTTTAAGCACGCAACTAAATTCCAAATATTCTTGTACCAAAACAAAAGTCGAAATTTAGCAAAAACTTATGCAAAAAATACAAATATATATAAACTGATATGCTGTACAATTAAAAATTAAAAGATACCGATAACGAAGAGCTTAAACTGGCGCAGAGCGCATTTGGTTGATGGCCGATTTAAAATGGGGTTTTAGTCTTTTGGGCCAAATCTGATGAATTTAATTGCCAAACCCACTTCAAATAAAAATACGCAGCAGGCTCAGGGATTAGGGGGTGTTGAGGGGGCTGTGTTGTTTGGCTATTGCGTGAGCATTGAGCGCATTGCCTTCACTTCTTTATTGTTGTTGTTGTTGTTGATGTAAGCCTGGCCAACTGATTGCTCTACGCCTTTTACTTTTGCCAGAGCCACAAGGCTGGCACAATCTTTATTACAATTTGCTGGAACAACAAAAGTAACAGCAACAACAACGGGAACAACAAAAACAACAACAACAACAAGAAGAACAACAACACGAGCCACCTACACAACAACAACATCAACAAATGGAAAGAAAGGCAACAACTTCTCCGGCAGCAGCTAATGGATTCTATTTAACTTCCACTGACTGCTAATGGATTTTTCTTGACCCCAAATGAAAATGCGCATCGAAATGCGATTGAAAAATGCTTATAAAAAAAATAGTAAAAGGAAAATGCTAAAGTATAATGGAGCAATGAAAAAAAAGAAAGAAAACCAGCAGCAGCAACAGCAACTACAACAGCAACAACAACAACAACAGCTCTAAATGATTTTCCGAATGCCAGGCAATGTGCAATCTGGAAGCTCTTTGGGGGAGGGGACTGGTGTGCAGTAGGTGTAGGGGGTGGGGGCACTCAGTGGGAGTCACTTCAGGTAGAGCAGCGGGTACCTTGGCCCAATCAGCGATTTTAGCCAACTGCTCGGTGCAAGTTCAAGTTTCGCTTATTAATATCCTGTAAACATTAAATGTCAAGCGGGGCCCATTGTGGAGTTAAGCATATGTGTGAAACAAATTGAAAAAGACAGCTGGCATATTTGAAGAGATTTATTATTGACTCAATTGAGTTGTTGAGTCTGTCGGCATTCTGAAGAATTTCAAAAACAATATTACACGTGAAGACATACAAAAGTATTTCGAGATGTTTTTAAATTCAGAAACAGGATAATCCCTTGTCGAGTATACAGATTTTCTGCAATCTGATTGGCATTGCCAATACGCAGAATTTTCAACTTGATGACAAAGGCTGCCAACAACAAACGACGAAAATATTTTAGTTTTTTTCTTCTTTTTTTTAATTTCTTGACTTGTTCAACTACCTTTTTGTGGTTTCCTCTTTTGTCGACCCTTTGTGCGCACTGAAAATGAAATTGAAATTAAAATGAAAATTAAAATTGCCAAAGCAACGTTGTCCAATAAAAAATGGAGAGAATGAAAAGGGAAGCCTGGAAAACCAGAAGCTGACTTCAGCTAATTATTACAAATATTTCTTAATTTTACGAGTCCCAAGCACAAAAGTTCTGCTTGAACAATTTTCTTTAAGACACTGAATGCCTCAAATTATGTTAAATATATATATAAGAAGAGAAAAATTTAAGATACGAGCGAGTTACCAACTGGTTTCTGTAGATTTTCTTACCTTTTTACTTGCCCTCAACTTTTTTACTTTTGGATTTGTTTTTTTTTTTTATATTTTTTTGGTGTAGGTGGAGAAACAATGCATCACTCTTGTGGAAAAATTCTCTCACCGCCGCGCCGAGAGGAATAAATCAACTTCCGCTTGGCTGAAGAAGCCGCAGGCAACCTCTGACATAACTGCGAGGCGCTCAGCCCAGTCATCACAAAATTTGAAACTGCCCACCTGAGCGACCGAACCGTACAGACATGAGATGGAAGATAGCTTACTACACTCAGAAAAATAAATGTGTAAGTCGAAATGGAAACTGATAGCCAGAATTAATGTTTGAGCTTCTTAATAATCATATTCAATTAAAGAATTATTAGATTTGTAATATTTGATTGGTAAAAAGTCCACAAAAATCAAATTTTTTCCATTTCTTTTCTTAAAAAACATTTTTGATAAGTGGAAATGAAAGCCATGAAATTTTTACTTACCTAGAAGATATAAACTTTGCTTATCAGAAAAATATAAAAATGCATTCAACCAACTTTTGTCCATTAAATTTATAAGTGATATTTCGAGTAAAACTAACCCAGATTTAAACTAAACTTGTTGATTTTCCAATTCGTGACCAGATCTTTTCTTTTAGTGCAGTTATAAGCGAAGGCATTGGGAGTTGCAACCACCAGCTGTGGCAACTGTGGCAAGTGAAGCAACTGGAAACCGTTTCAAAGTCGTCACTCGTTACGCCTCGTCGACTGAGCTGGAAAGCAGACGCCAACGCTTTGCATAAGAGAAGACGCAGTGGCCCTGGCACTGACCTATCCCTAACAATTACTAAAGCCTCCATATAACTATCCCCCGTCGACGTCACTCAAGCCGGGGCCCATCATCAAATGGCATTTCGATGCGCGTTAAAGTCGCTCGAGTTCAAGTTGAGACTCATCCATTGTCTTTGCCACTCTTCACACACTACGTCACACACACACACACACACACACACACAGACACACACACATGCACGATAATCATTTCACATTACGGTAAGATAATAATTTCATTATGTATTTTTCATGTTATTAATTATATTGTATGCCATCGAGTTCCTGTCTGCCTCAGTCTCTCAGCCACAGCTCGGAAAATAGTGGGAAAATAATTATTGGAATACAAATTTTGCTATCATGCTGATAATTATGAGCTGCCAGTTCGCTCATCTCTCGTGGCTCTCCCTCTCGCTCTCTCTTTCTATCTCTTTCTGTCTCCTTGCCACTTGCGTTATTATAAAAAGGAAGTTTGTCGTTTGCTATAAGTGGAAGATGTTGCGCGGGGTCTTTGGTAAGACGGTGGCAGACGGGGGCAGCCGGGGCGTCTCTCATTTGTTTGCTAATGGCAATTGCGTGTATGCCTCGCTGAGGCTTGTTTTTATTTTTGGGGAGCTCTCCGTACTTGATGGTCTTTTAATGACAACACAATCAGAATCGAATAGATCTAATGATTTCGCTAGATTTTCCATCAATTACAAAGTGCTTTCCTCTTCGGCATGTGAAACTTATTTGACTTTTACATTTTATTATTTTCACGGGTTGTCACAATTTTTGTGCACTTTGAGAATATTTTCATTTTCTGGTCTCATAGTCATTCATTTTTATTTATTCATATTTATTTGCGTTTGGTGCACGTATTTCCTGTTTTGCATTATTTATTGGAAATCACAGAGAATTTAATCATTTATTTGAAATGCAAAAAATGCCAATTTTAAATTACTTTTTATACATTATTCTTAAACCTTTGACTAGCGTCGAAATTCAAAATGTATTTTGTATTTAAAACTAAAATTCGTACTTTAAACAGAAGGCTGTTGAAATTGTAGCTCTGACTTCATATTTGTTGTAAATTTTTAAGAAATATAATAAGTCATAAATTAAAAGTAAAACAAATATATTAAATCAACAACAATAAGATTGAGAATAATGTTTTAAAAATCATTATTATTTATATATTTTTTATATTAAAAAAACAATTTGCTAATTTTATTTTTTAAGTGTATTATTTATTACAGTATTTTATTTTTTTTTATTTTGCAGTTCGCTAAAAATTGACAGAAAAGCTTCTTTTTAATAAATAAATAAATATTTGTTTTATATTTTTGTATACTATTTTATGAGTTTTTAGTAAATTGCTTTTATTTACGTTAGCTATAAAAATCAAGAAAATATAAATCAAAGCCCCTACAAATGGATTTATAATTGCAATTGGCCACGCCTTATAGATCAGATTACGTTTATAATTAAAGTGTGTGTTTAATGCCAGTGGATCAATCGAGCTGATCGACTCCCCTTTTGACCCTTTCAGCTGTTGGACTTAGCTTGTGGCAACAGCCTGACTCACAACCCCCGACATATCTGCCCCTCTCGCGCTCACTCTTGAAGATGCCGCACAGCAGCTGGCGCCAACATTAAGTGACTTTTGGGTTCATGATGCAGGTAGCTTTTGAAATTTGTTGAAATTGTTGTCGGGTATTTGAGGCATGCAACCGCAGACAGCAATTAATCAATGTATTTGGATATGGAGAGAGGAAAGGGGCGTGTGAGTGGGAGTGAAAGGTGCAACAGCAGCAGCAGCAGCAGCATTAATTTTAAAGTCATTGTGCATAGCTGTGAATTGGGAGACGTGTCTCAAGTCACAGCTAACAGTTATTCGCCAGGCGTTGCCTCAAATTCAAAATGCACTTTGCCGCTTGCCGCTTGCCGCTTATTTACTATGTAGCCGCAAATGAAGTCGCACCACACACAAACAGCATATAACATGTTACGCACAATTGCGCAGACACCCGCACCACCGCACACCCTCCATCTCTAACCCCCCCCGCCCCCTTTTGAGGGCCACCTCTGACTCTGACTCGTAGTCGGAACCGGAGCCGGAGGTGAAGAAGCCAACAATAGCAATTATTAACCATCCAGCAATTGAGAAATTCCCACAGTCAACACACAACGACAACGACAACGCCAACGAGCGTTCAACCCTCACACATGCAAAAGCATAGGGCCTTCCACAACCCCCTCCACGCTGCTTAACAACTACGCCTCTGGTAAAACAATAGCAACAGCTGTATAAGCACCAAGGGGCAGAGCAAAGAGGGAAGCAAAAGGAACTTGTTGAGCTGGACGACGGTTTTGCTGACGTGCTGCTTCGTTGAACTTCTTGGCCAGCCTGAAGTGGTTAGGATTGAGGACTGAGTACCGAGGACTGACGGTCGAGGGTTGAGGGTTCAACAGCTTGAGGGTTCAGGTACGTACCGTACATAATTCTTAAAGGGTCTGGGGTTGGGAGCAAGGACAAGCAATTGTAGTCATCAGCACTTCAGCGCTGGCTCGTCAGCCAGCGAGACAAAAACAACCTGTTAACCAAACAACAACAAAACAACTGCTAAAATGGGGGGTGCTTACAACCCCTGATAGCCGTAACCCTCAACCCTCAGAATTGGCGCCCTGAGATTTGACAACAACAATAAACAAAATCAAATTTCTATCAACAAAAAAGGGTCATCAGGTGTATAAACAAGTGGAACTCGGTGTACTAAAAATAACAAACTAAAACAGGGTTGCCAAGGCCAATTAATTGCAACAGCCTTGCGGGGTTTCCAACGCCCACCACACACACACACCCACACACACACACACATAATGGGAAACCAACTGTGCTGAGTTATGCAGTTCGCAATAGGTGTGCCAAATATGTAAAACCATTTACTCCCCAAGGGGAATCCTGCTGATGATGAGCTTTAGCGAGATTTTATATACCTACATATATACATAAATATATATACATATATATATATATATATATGTTATTTTTGCTTTGATGCATACTCGCACATTTCTAGCCATTGGCATAATTTCCCTCATCTCGCATTCTATTTTATATTTAAACGCTGCAAAATTCAGCAAAAGATACAAATTTTATAAATATTTAACTGATGCCTCTGTAGTTTTTAACAAATAACAAATAACTTAGCTTAAATGGAATTATTACGTAACTTAACTGTGATCAGTTCACAAACTTACAATTTTGGAGTTTATCAAAATAATTTGAGGAAAACATTAAAGAATTTCGCTTGAGCATTTTGGGGACTAATATAATAAATATAAATAATATTTTTCTTAATTTTATTTAACTTATTTTGTTTCACTTTATTGCTAATGAAAAATATGTGTGCTACTTAATATTTTAATCCTTAGCTCTTCTAGTAGATTAGTCATTTTTCTTTGCATTTTTCGTATTAAATAAAAAAATTATTAAAACTTCAGAGGCAGAGCAATAGCTACTGAAGTATCGGTATTAAATTATAGATAATATTCTAGACAGTTGTACTATCTTTTGTCTTTATCATCCGCAGAAGTCGTAGCACTACTTAACCAATTCTAACTTAGATCCAGCATCGGTTCGACTTATATTTGTCATTATGCCCAACTTTCTATATGTAAATACAAACCAAAAATCATATATTAGGTTTTATGGGTTACGGATTATTTTAGTTATTCCTCTCTTTCTTTTTTCTATATGTCTAACTACCAATTGGGATCTATACATTGATGATATAAGGCATATTTACATTGGGGACTCTTGCAATATTAATTCTTTCTCTCTTAGTAATATGCATTTAAAATTGCAATGAGTTAAGGAATTAAATAATTATACATGTATACATATATAATATGAGTTATATTCATTAAAATATAATGCTTATTATTTATATAATACAATATGCAAAGGTTTTTCTTCTCTTTTTTGATATCCCAAATGGCCCTTTGGGCCTGATAACCGGCAAGAGTATCTTGCAGCTGCCGACTGCGGCAGAAGCTGCCACTGTTTGCGGCAATACCAGGTAGCCAAACACTCTGCACCCTTCTGTTCCTCTCCCTCTCTCTCTCTCTCTCTCTGTCTCTCTCTCTCTGTCTCTTTATCTGTCTGGGTGCCAAATTTTGGAGGCTCGTTTAGATTGTTTTGTTTGTTATTTTTGTTGCTGTTGTTGTTGTTGTTGTTGTTGTGTCCACTTTCAAGCTAACCAGAAGAGTTGCTAAATTTGCGAAGATCGTATCGCATCTGGGCAATTTGGCAAAGCTCGGCTCACAAACTTGAGGTATCAATGACAGCAAGCCAATAACCCGCCTTCCCCTGCCTTCCCTTCCCTTCCCTCTCCTCTCTCTCTGCTATCTATCCCCAGTTTGAGTGGCTTGCCCACATATGAGGTCAGATAACGGCGCTTTCGATGCTGCAGTTGCAGTCGCCCAAAAAGTGTTGCCACAGGCCAAAAACAAGTCCTGCACACACGCACACACACACACACACACACACACACACACTTTTGAGCACTTTTGCCGGCAACTCGTCTTTGGTTTTTAGTCTGGCTGCAAAAACTGGAACTTGAATTGGCGACCGGCGACGTTTGCGACGTTTTTCAGCTGCTTTTGGCTCGTTTCTGCTGCATTTTGAGAAGCCGCTTATAACGGTAACTGCTCATTGCCATTGCCTGTCTGCCTGCCTGCCTGCCTGCCTGCTTATGACTCCCTGCCCCTCCAGCCCCTCTCTGCCCCTTCGTTGGCTGGCTGCAGCGTTCAGTTAATTAGTTTGGCTTAGGCGTGCCAAAAATTGTATTGGCCGCAGACAAATGTGGCCAAGTCGCACTCAATGCACTTAACTGAATTGCAGTTGAACGAGCTTAGCATACCCAAACTGTGCTGTGGAAGTCTCTGAGTCTTATCTACCACAATCAAAGCTGCATTTATCATTTTATATTTAATCTGTGGATTTTGTAGATTCAATTGGGGTTTTGTCTGTTTTGTCTGCTGTTCAATTTATTTATTTATTTAAGCTCGTAGCCATTATTCAGCTATATTTTTGATGAATGTTTTTATATATATCAGAGTATCAAACCAATTCGTATTTGGTTTCCAATTCCGGCAACGCTTCCGGTAAAGTTTCTGAATTGGTCACAAATTCTCTTCGATATTCTCTACTATTATTGTAATATAAATTTATAAGCTGATGCTGTAAATATATATTGAAAGATTACTTGTAAATTGAATGCTAAAAAATTAACAATTTTTAGAGATTAAAATCGTTATATACAATGCCTAAACTGTTATAATAGACTGTGGTTTATAAAAGCGCTGATGGGAAACAAGTATTTTAATATTTATTTATATTTATAAAGCATTAAACTATTTTATAGTCTATAATAAAGCTGCTCAAGTCAATGATTCTCAACAATGATCATAAACTTTATGACACCATTAAGCCAAATTAACTTGCATAGTTATTGTAGCCGTTTGTTAATTTTTTTTTTGGCTAACAAAACTCGGCTCTCAAAAGAGATTTCGCACACAAGGATTTGGTATCGAAAATGGGCAAACAAAGAGCTCTAAGAAGATGGGATCCGGTTGGTCGATAGACGTTAACGTTAACAGTTGCAACAGAATGTGGTAGCCAACTATACTTCTGCTTGGTGTTGTTGTGCTTCTTGTACACATCAGTGTGGCTGGCAACACTGCAACGTTGCACTTCATTGAGCCGCATGGAAAACTGAACTGGCAGAAGTTTGCACAAAAATTAGACGCTTTTGGCCACAACTTTGACTAATGTGTTTGGCCGACTACAGCCAAAGTTGCCACAGACATTGGCAGTGTGTGTCTGTGTGTGTGTGTGTCTGTGGTGTGTGTGTGTGTGTGGTGTGGAGAGGGCGCAGAGGAACTTACAACTGGTTGTACTAGTTGCTTTCTGCTGCTGCTGCTGCTGCTGTTGCATGTGACGATTCAATCAGTTTGCCTCTCGTTCTAATTGAGCGCCAGTTGCATTTTCACCAGTTTTTCATTTTTCTCCATACTTTGTTTTGGGGGGGTGGGGTAAGTTGGGGTGTTGCCTCCGATCCAATTATGCAGTCCATGTGCATAGTTCGAGTGTTTCGCATTGGCATTTCCTCAGTTTCCGACACACACACACACCACACACACACACACACACACACACACACACACACACACACACACACCCATACACACAAGGAAATGCGCCCTTTGCTAAACTGCACAGTTCAGCATTTTCACATTTTCGCATTTCCATTTCGGTGGTATTTCTATATACCCTGTAGCCAAATAAAAGTGTGCGAAAATATTTACAGGGCTTACGCTGAATAAACAGCTTGCTTAAACAATAATGAAAACAGATGAAAAAAAAATAAATCAATTATTTAAAAACTTGCAATTGGTTAATCATTGTTCGCAATACAAATGCTATAAAAGAAAATATAAATAAAATAAAAATAAAATAAAGATTGAAGTAAACAAGTGGCTCTTTGTGGCTGACATTTTTGAGTATGTAATTGTATAATATTTTTAAGTTAATGAATTATATATAAATAACAGTAAAAAGAACTCTGCAATGCAATACAATTTTGACCCTGTCAAAAATCAGAATACTTATTTTTTAATCTTAAATACTTTATACAACAATTTCTTTCAGTTTTTTTAAACGAATTTTGATTTTTTATATTTTATATAATTGGTAATTTATAGGATATCTTTAAATTCTATATGTTTTTTTCTATTTTCTATTTTCTGTTTTTCTTTTTTCTTTTTGTTCGATTTTGGTTTCTCATTCGTTGTGGCTGTTTTTGGCGTTTTATTTTGTTAGTATTTCGCACACGTAAAATGTCCAAATTAAACCACCAAAATTATTAATTTCTCGACGTGCCAACGCATCAGGATCAGTTAACCCATTGTTGGCCATCAGGCCCCAGTCTCAGCCTCGCCAATCTTAACACTACTCGCTGCTGCTGTTGCTGGCAATTAGGAAAATGTGCTTGTTGGCCATAATTGTTGACGGTAACGCCAATATGGGCAAAAGGCATCTGCTCTGCTCTGCTCAGCGCAGCTCAGCTCGGCTCGGCTCGGCTAAAAGAATCTGGCCAATTTTTACCGTTGCTAACGTTTGGGCTTCTTACATTTGGCTAATTGTGGACTCGGCGTGTGTGTGTTGGATGTGTTTTGGTGTTTTGGCTTTCATTTTTGGTTTTCGGGCGTTGCCTGGCTCGGGTTTGGGCTTGGGTTTTCTTGGCTTTTCCGGCGGTTGAGCGCAATTAGCAAACACTGCTGGCCAATTTGCACAAGGCCAACAACAATTGGCCAAGCACCCACACGCGAACTATGCAAAAACTTAGCAATTTAAATGTGACTTGTGACTCGAGTCTGGCGAATGGTGTTTCTTGGCCGTTCAACTAAAACGCCTTCTGCGAACTCGCTCGAGTTGACTCTTTTTCTTTTATATAATGCATGGCCATCAAATGTTGGAACAGTTTTATGAGTTGCAAAAAATGGGGGAGCTGTCATCTAACTTTGGCCACTACCATCTACTTAACTTAAACGGTTTTGCTCCGACGCCCTCTTTGGACATGTTAAGTACTTAATAGCTATCTGGAAGCATTTCCGACTTCAACTGACTTTGTGAAAACTAAACGTTAACTGATTTTGTAGAGCTGCTTCATATCAGCTACATTTGATTCTATAATAATATGTATATATATATATATATATATTAACACTTGAATTTGAATAGCGACAAGCGTTTTTAAATGATTTTCACAACTATTCAACTAGAAATTAATCGAAATTTCTTTATTATGCAGTGCATTTAATTGCAAAAACATAATTGCTTTAAAAAAATAGCAACCATTTCTCAAAGTGTCAAAAACTCATAATTAAGTCCATCAAATATTTATGGTTTTTTATATTTTTTTATTAAAAACAGACTTTAGCTTTAAAAAGGGTTTCATAATTAAAGCTAATTAAATTATATAAAAATAAAAAGTAGGATTTAAATTAAACATGTAAAATTAAAGAAAAATTAAGAATAAAATAAATAAAAGGAAATAATAAATTAAGCATTGTTTATCAACAATAATCAAATATATAAATATTTATACAAAAGAATGCTTTATTTATGAAATTTTTATATTATTATACATAACCATTTTTATGCTCCTTAAAAATGTGCTTCTGACTTATTGATTTCAGCACCATTAAGCTAAGATTACATTTATTTTTCTCTGCAATTTCAGTAATTAAATCGGATTAACCACTTAAATTTTAATCTTTTTAAAAAATATGAAAATTACTCGCCACATTTTGTGGGCGGCTTTAAGCGATATGCCAACGTGTTCTGTTTGGACTCAATCAATTTGGCAATAGTTTCACAATATCAACGAGCGCTTCGATTGCAACCTCAAATGTCGCATGAATAATTCAGTGGATTGTTGCCCCACCCCACCTCCTCCCCCGAAAATCCAGTGGCAATTGTGGATGCAAATGCGGCATCTAGCGCCCGCAGCCGCTGAATTCCCCTGAAGGATTTGCCTGCGCACATGCATATAGGATATATATATATATATATATATATACATATAGACATGTTTGCAAATCCTGCGAATGCGCTAATTTAATATTTAAACTATTTGCGTGCAAATTCCCAAATGACAAGTGGTCAATGTTCTCTCTATGAAACAATATAAAAACAACTTTAAATCAATGCTTGCTGTTCTTGTTATACCCTCAACCTATAGAAGTTGGCTAAGAGGGATATACATAGGCTGTAGGAAACATCGGCGACCTCCTTCTTGATTAGCAAACCGATCCCAGAAACTATTTATGCCCGAGACTTTAAATTTTGAATATACGTTCATTTCAATTAATAACTTTCTTTGTTTAACTTTATTCGATAACTTCATCGATACAAATCGATTTCCGATAGCAATTAAAGAGACTATTTATGCAATTAAAGAGACTATTTATGCCAGAGACTTTAAATTTGGAATATAAGTTTCTTTCAATTAATAACTTTCTTCGTTTAACTTTATTCGATAAGTTCGTCGATACAAATCGATTTCCGATAGCAATTAAAGAGACTATTTATGCAATTAAAGAGACAATTTATGCCAGAGACTTTAAATTTGGAATATAAGTTTCTTTCAGTTAATAACTTTCTTCGTTTAACATTTTTCGATAAGTTCGTCGATACAAATCGATTTCCGATAGCAATTAAAACCTTCATTTTACTGATCTATCTAAGCCAACATAATATTGATAATCTTCTTCAAGATCGATTGAGAAACACGAAAGAAGATCGCAAATTTAAACTTATCAAATTTGCTATATTATTTTCTAGATAAAAACTTAGACTTAGGGTATCTTCTAGTCGACATCCATTTCGATGAGAGCACTCTTACATGTTGCTCTTGTTCATGTTGTGTTGTAAATGTCAAATTAAAAATGCAATGCATCTAATGGATTAACTTGAAATGTTGCGCGTCGATGCATCAAAAGAGCCTCTGGCAAAGGGTCGAAAGCGGGTTGAGGGGTTGAGGGGTCGAGGGGATGAAGGGTTGCTTCTAACTGAGTGGTAAGGGTTTGCTTGCATTACTGTAAACTTGTTCATCTCTGCTGGCAAGTTTCATGCAAGTTGCAAGTTACAAGTTGTCGGAACTCATTGAATAAACAATATTTTAATCAAATTACAAAGAAAATGATGCTGAAAATGATTCCAAAATAGTTGACAGAAACTCGGCAAATATTAAAAGCTGCATTTTAATTATACTTAAGCATTTATAAGAAAATGGAAAGCAAATTAGGCAGCCAAATTTGGACATGGAAGAAGACATTAATCAAGGCATTATTGAAAGCGACTAGATTATTAAATAAATCTTGCTTTTATAACACAATTTATTATTTATTTCTAAGCTTTGAATACTTTTATTAAAGAGCAAAAAGTGATACTTTTACCAAATTAGACTAGGCTTGTTTCAGCTTTTATTATAGTTACTTTTAAATGTGAGACAAGTTTTGGCCTGGCCTTAACAATCTACTCCAAAAGTTAACACATTTGGTGTTAGCTGATAGTATTGCTACTATTCGTATTTTTTTGTTGTTTCTGTTTCATTTACAAATGTTTTTGAAATGTTTTTTGTTGGCTGTGCCAAAACCGCAGTCCATACAAATTGTCATCTGAACTGAATTCCCAATGCCAATGGCTGTTAACTGCCACTGACAAACATTTTATTATTATTTTTATTTGTGTTTCTGTTGCTGCTTCTGTTGCTGTTTGTTCTTTTTCGTTATGGCCAACAATAATGAAACATGAAGTCTAACAACAAAACGTAGGAGTAGGTTTCGTCCACAGTTCCCTAAGCCCTCTGGCAATTACAAGCATCGCCACCAATTTATTTCATTTCATTTCACTTCATTTGTATACCCTGTAGCCATGCAGTAAATTGAATCGACTTCAAAATGCAGGCCATTAAGCTTAATTTAGTTTGCTTTATTTAATTGTACACAATAAAATATATAAGCATAAATAAAAGAAATTGTAAAACATGTGTTCATTTACCATATATATAGAAACGCATTTAAGATACTGTTTAGACTCTTATTATAATCAATGTGCATTTAGCTAAAATATAAATCAATGCTGTAATTATTTAATATTTTTATATATTGAAATTAATATTATTCATAAAAATACATTATTCCTTCCGTATGTATTTTCCCATATATCAAATAAAGCTCCAATTTATTTCAAACCTTTAATATAAACCCAACTTCCACAAATTATAATCGCAAAGAATTTTGATTAGTCAACAAATTCCCATAGATTTACGGGGTATTTCTTAGTCACCCACTCACGCCTAGACCACTTTTTGCTATTTATATGTATGTATGTATATATATATATCTCTTTTTTTATACTTCCCTTATTTTTTCCTTTTATTTACGCATCAAATTTTATGACAAATACTTGAGCAAAACGAAAAACGGATTATGTGCAATTGGAAATTAAATTAGAGACCAGAAACGCACAAAAGAACTTCTGAAATCACTTTCCCCTCACCCCCTTCTCCCCTTCTCCCACCTTCCTCCTATAGATTGCCCCCTCACAATACACACTACGCCCTCCCTGCTCATTGGGCGGTCTCAAGTGTCTGGAGCTGAAGCGTATTTGTTGTTGTGGTATTTGTTTGTTGCATTGTTGTTGTTGCTGCCATTGTTGCTATTGTTGTTGTTGCTTTTGGCCCAATAGGCACAAACACAAACATTTTAATTCCCATTGAGTTCCTTATGGGAGCAGTTACCCACAGCCAAAGAAACGAGATGAAAAGCAGAAGAAAATTACGTCGTAATCGTGTCGAGCAGGCGCTGCTAATGGCTCAGATCAGAGCACTACGGGGCACAATCTTAAACTTGGCTATATATGTACACTGTCCAGCAAAATGCAATCCAAACACAAAATAAAGAATACAAAGATAAAAACGAATATGTTCAAAGAAAATCACTTTATTAACGCTTTATAATTTTATTATATTTAAATAGTTTCAGTTTTACTTTTCCAAAGTTGTTTGCACTTTGTAAAAAAATATTTAACAATTTTAAAGAAATGCTTATTGATTAGAAATCTCTTTTATAAAACAAAAATAAAACCATTAAAAACAATTTTATATTCAAAAAGAATTAAACATTAAAAATAAACTTTTTACAAGCTGTCAAAAAAGTGTTTTGAGTTATTGCAATAAAGAAAAAGCACCTAAAAATGATTAAGTTACTTTTTTTTACAAAAGAAATGGAAAATGTTATTTCCTAAAATTGGTTACAACACTTACGTGACACACTGTATAATATATTTTATTCAAATTGAACTGGGCTAAGATCTTAAGCCACGAATATGTTTCTAGATTAAGTTCGATAAGCAATTAAACATGTTTCGCTCAGTGTATGCATAAAGATACAGCCCTCAAGTGCTGCGTGAGTCGAGAGAAGAAGAAGAAGCGCTCTCGTTCTTTTTTAATCACATGTGGCAAATGCGTGAGTTACGTTGCTGTTTTTCTTTTTCTTTTTTCTTTTTTTTCTTTTTTTTGTTGAAGTGCTTAAAAGTGGAAACCGCAGGCTGTTCCAATTTTCATAGAGCCAGCAATTTGGAATTGCATCCTTGCCGCACAATCAACATCAACAGTTGCAACTTGCAACTTGCAACAACTGCCTTGCAGACGGTTGAGTCTGCAGCTGGTCTGCTAGCTGGCTAGCTGACTGGTTGCCCGGTTGCCTGGTTGGCTGGTTGGCTGGTTGCCTGGTTGGCGGGTTCGTAAACCTCAACCTATAATTAACTTGGCCAAGCAGACGACACGACCAAAAGGCAACATTCAACACACACCATTGAACACACACAACAACACACATAAATAAACGACAGCAGTCAACGCAGAAAACTCTGCACAGACATTGGCCAGTTTAAGTACTCGTACATTGTATACAAAAATAAAACACCGGACAACACGCATTAAGGCTTAATACTTGTGGATGGATGTTGCATCAAGTGCATTTACAGTTAAAGTGTATCTGAGGTTTCAGCGCGTATCACAGACCCATCATCATTGACGACCTCAACTCGCCAATATCCAAATGGTTTCCCCAAAAACCCAACAAATATTGCGTCATTTTGAGTGGCAAACTGAATAAGTGTCTAGTTTATAAGTACTATAACTTAATCCTATAAGTAAACATAGATTTACCCCCATTAAAACTTTCTTATATCTCTGAAAAACTTACCTGCTAAATTAAGCAAGTCTAATTTGAACTTCTTGTAATAATCATAAATAATAATAATAAACATTGTGCAATTGATAACAAAAGTCCCATTAAGATGAATTCATATAAAAAGTCTCTTCAAATATTCCTTGGTCCAAAATCATTCCGCTTTTCTAATAATCTAGAGATATATATGAACTAAAGCCATCAAGTTGGTATTGTTAAATCCTTCTATAATTTGTAGTATTGAGAAGTGCTGATATTTTGCTCAATAAAGTTTTTCATATTAGCACTCATCTTTGAACCGATTGTTCCTGTAAAGCAGCTAAATAATATAATAATTGTCTATAGTAAAAAGAAAGATATATTTCAAGTTTAATCAAACCTTAAGACTGAAGGACTCGGTAGATAGACGTGTATATATCGACTAGGTTACTGAAACTGATCAATAATATATACCATATAGAGTCGAAGAGGTATCCTTTGATATATAGCAAGCTTCAGGAAAACATTTTAATACTCTCCACAAATGTGTAGTAAGCTCCAAATAGAAGTATATTTATACACTGAATATTCATAAATCTGTCCGATTATTAACTATGCGTTATACAACCCCATCCATTATGAATTCGTACATCGATCGGTTTTCAGAATAAAATAATATATAATAACTAAAATACCATTAATTATATTAATCGCCTTTATATATAATTAATTACCTTATATATAATTAATTATTGTGTGTATTCGAAATATATTGGAGCATATAAATTTAAAATAAAAAATAATATAAATAATTAATAAATATAATTAATTTACATTTGGCCAAAATTGAATAGTAGCTGATAATTAAAACTTGCAGTTTTCGATTGGAAATTATAAAAAAAAATAGAATAATATATCTAATAATAATTTATATATATACAGATATGTATATTTAATCGAAGGGGGCGGTGGGTGGGTGGCACTGCACACCCTTTTCCTTCCTTCCTTTTTAGATTTACATATTTAAGTCTTTTGTTGCATTTGAAAAGAATCTTTAACCATGTTGCTCAGTGTTTGAATCAGACTTCGAGTTGCGATTCCTTTTTGCTCGCCTGACCAAGCTGAGCAGGCAGCGTTTTTGCGTTGACGAGGATCTGGCCATATGGCAAGAAGACAGCGAGGAGGAGACCAGTCGAGGAGATGACGAGGTGACCAAGTTGACTGACAGGCAACGCAGTGTTATATGTTGATTGCTGGTTACGCTTTCTGTCTGCTTCGCTGTTCGCCAGCACTCTCCCCCGCCCCTCTCCTCTCCTCTCCCTTCCTCTCCACTCCTCTGCTCTGCTTACTCATTTTGATATCTTCCCCTCCACACACTCTCACACCCCTCTCTCACTTGCACACCTGCAGCTCAACTCTTCTTGACTCGGCTGCGGTTTTTATTTCGTTTCTTCTTTCGTTCGTTTCTTGTCCCCCTCTCCCTTTCCCTTTCCCTTGCTGTTCTACATCATTTCTTCATTTCACATTGTTCTGCTACCTGTGCCGCCTACTCCCCCTCCATCTGTCTCTCTCTCTCCTACTCTGCTTCATTGTCATGCTGCTTAATCTATGTGTAATTCAAGCCCCGAGTCCAAATAAATAAATAAGACGAAAAGGTAAAAAAAGGGACAAAAACAAAAACAAAAACAAAATGCAGAAGATCATGGATCATGCATTCTCTGAGTGTACTTTAATTGCAGCTCCCCTTCTCCTCCTCTGCTCCTGCTCTTCTCCATGGTATTCCCCCTGCTTCTGCTTCTTCTTCTAATTTTGATTTCGTTTTTGTTTGTTTTTGTTTTTGTTTTGTTTTCTTAACTTGCTGCCCCCGAGTAAAGATCAAAAACTCATTTGCCTCAACGATTGCCAATCAAAGATCAGTTTGGATCACAGATGGAGTCAGGGAAGGGGAGGGGGTAGGGGAGGAGCAGTCTATAGATCGATGGAAACCCGATACGTAAATCCACTTTTCAATATTAGCGCTGAAACTGAGGCTGAGGCGAAATGACTTTTCGGTTTTTGGTTTGGCCTTTGGCTTTCTTCACTTTTTACTTGATTGCCGGCTGAGAAAAGCAGTGTTGAAAAGTTCAAGATTTGTAATCAAATAACAAGTGCACACTGCCAGTGGGGGCAGGGGAGGGGTGCCTAGATGAAAAGGGGGGTCTACTTATAAAAACTTGAATTCTTTGCTATAAAAAGTAAATGTGAATATTTAATGGCTGTTTTACAACTAAAAAATATTTTAAAAATGATTCTTTTAGAAAGAGTCTCCGAAAATAAGTAGATTTGTTTATAAATATTTCAAATAATTTAATTTCAATTTAATTTGAAATTTTATCTTTAATTTAATATATTTTTGTATGTTTTTGTGTCGACTAACTTTAGTTGACGCTGAATAAATAAATAAATAGGTTTAATACTCGAGTTGTTCAACTTTTGAACGGAGGAACTAGGACAACATTATAGTAAATCTATATTAAAGTAATGTCTTCAGGAATACCTCTCAGTTTTAAGCATTACATAAATATAATAATCAAAAAACATAAAAACATATTAAATAAAGATAAAATAAATATATTAAATACAGTTGGCAAAACATGCAGATACTTTTGAATAGAATGACTTAAGAACTTATTGTAGTAATTTGCCAGCTCTAGTTTAATACTACATTTAAAATTAGAAAATGTTTGAAAACTAAACCAATATTGAAATTGGAAACACGATTTTCCCATGAAATACATAAAAAAGTGTTTGTCTCTTTATTCTTCTCCAGGGAAATCAAAGTTTTCTCTCTCAAGAATTATTTCGAATATGCAATCAAGTTCAACCTTGACCAATAATAACTAATTGCAATTTTCAGCTTCGACAACTATAATTAATAATGAAATCAATTATTAGTTCAAAGAATTTTCTAAAAAACCAGAGAAAAAATCTCAAGGGAATCCAAAGCAATTAATTCAATTCAATAGAAAAACAAAATCAAAATTTTGGAAGAGAACTGTGGTTGAGTGGGGAGGGGAGGGGAGGTTGGGGGTGTTGGCTGGGGGCTAGGATTACCGTTAACATAATCGCAATGCTAATTTGCAATATAAATATAATTTTGGCTGCGTGTCTGCGTCGATTTTAAGGTGCAAAACACGCCTCCACTTATTGAATCTTGGCCCAGATGACGAAGAGGGGAGGTGGGAGAGGGAGCGGGGGGGGGGGGGGCAGCAGCAATTGCGTTATTAATATTCATGGAAATGCGACTCGAAATTTATGCGTCAAACTGTAAAATTAAAGCAATTACAGCAGCAACAAGGTGGTCTGCAGGGTCTAGTGCAGAGGGGGAGAAGGGGGAGGGGTTGGGGGTGTATCTAGAGATAATTACAAGAGATTTGCGCGTTGGCCTTGGACGAGTTGTGCAACGGGTAGGGAAGAAGGGGGTGTGCCACAACAGCTGAAGATAAATCTCAAATCTGCAGCTAAAAATCTGTTGCTAGCTCCCTCTCCCTCTCTCTCTCCCTCTCCTCTCTCTCTCTCTGTCTCTGTCTCGCAACTTATATGCGTGAAGGTCGAAGGAGTAACCAAATGGCAAGAAGAAGCAGCAAATGTAAAAAAGATCTACGACTGGCAAATACCCTGCTTGCATTGTAAAATGTGCATCAAAAACAACAGTTAATTAAATGAGTATAACAGAAAATCAAGCTTAACAGACTGTTAACAGACTGTTCATTAAAAATGAGTATAACAGAAAATTGAACTGGAATCAAATTTAGGAAGACTTTGCAGCTTTCAAAACTGTTAATTAAATGAGTATAACAGAAAATGGGACTGGAATGAGGCTTGAGACTTCCAGCAATTGGAAGACTTTCCAGCAATTGAAACAGTTTTGGAAAAATTAAAAAAAAATACTTAAAATATAGTTAAATTTTGTAATTCTGAAGATAGGTAAACATTAAAAGTTGGCTTGGCCATAAAATTAAAATAATTGTTTAATAATTTAAGTTGAGTTTAATCATTTTTATATTTATTGTATATTTATTTTCATTAAATTATTATTTAAAGTTATCATTTAAATAGTAGTCAAATAGCACTAAAGTTTTCTCAGCTTTCCCTTTCCAAAAACTAGAAATTATGTTTGTTTATATTTTGGAAAATATTCGTATTTTAAAACATTCCCAGATGAGAAACCAAAACTTTTTTGTTTTGCAGAACTTCATTTTATTCTTCATATTAAAGATTTTTATTCATATTAATTAAGTCATATTTTTATTAAATGCTTTGAGAAGCTGCACTACTATTATATATATATATATATATACATATATATATATAAATTAACAGAAATATATGTATATATAAAAGTCAACAAACTCATATATCGAAAAACGATTAATAATTTAATCAATCAATTTAAAATGGGAATCGCATCTAAAAAAAGCAGCCAACGCCTTTGGGCATAAAATCAAATATTCATTAAACACTGGAAAAGTGCGTACCAGAATACATATAGAAAAGATATACACACACACATATATATATATACATGTATATATATAGATATTTATCTATCTTTTGCGATTTGTCATGCAAAGCGCATGTTTGTGTGAGTTGCATATTATTTAGCTTTCTGTCAGCGCATGAACAAGTTCTCAAACTGGTTAAAGCGCCTTGATTGTCATAGGCTGGGGGAGGGGGAGGGGGGACGAGGTTTAACTTCAACGGCAGCTTAAGCAAACATGAACTCTGGCGACAGCCAAAGAACGTAAGAAAGAAAAAACTCAAGAGCCAGCAGAAGTGGAAGAAGCAGACGAAGAAGCAGGCAAGCAAGCGAACGAAGAAAAAAATAACAAAAGGCGACACGCGAAACTGGTTAAAAGTGGAGCTGCTGCTGTTGCTGCTGCTGCTGCTGCTGCTGCTGGCAGAGCGATCGGTTAAACTGAACGAAACTGTAGTCTCCAATTTGAATGCTGTTGCTGTCTCTTTCTGTCTGAGACGTTGCCCCTGCTTCGACGGCTTGCCGTTGATCGTAGTTAACTTAAGACCAGCGACAAGTCGAGAGACAAGTTAACCAACTGGTTTTTCACATCGACTCGATTTTCCTCAACAACAGCAGCACAAACAAAAAACTTGTTGTTGGCCAAGCAAAAAACAAGTTTTAATAAACGCGCGTAAAACGCGCACAAAACGCTACGTGTTGCTTAGGCCTTTAACATTGCCTGTTGTTGGTTGGCGCAGCTTAAGAGAGCACGCTCTCGCCCACTGTTATTATGTTTCGTTAAGTTGACGGCGTGCTTCGTTAAGCTGTTAATAGCTACTCTCTTTGGCTGTGTTTCAACTGCGGCTTAAAAGCAGGCAACATTCAAACAAATAACGACGACTGTTAAAATTGTTATTAACATTTTAAAATTCTGATTTTATTTACTTAAGTAAAACTAGATTATTTAAATTTAGTTTGGTATATTTTCCTTTATTTTGAAGCAACAAATATTATTTAATAAATTTATTATTGAATTTACTAGTTGCATTGCAATTACAATTTCTTTTAATTTCTTTAATTTAGCCTCGCTGATCGCGTTTTTTTCTATTTGGCCTGTTGCTGCTTGAAAAAATGGCTTAGAAAACGAGTTTTGGCTTAAGAGAGTCAGCGCTCGACTAGCGACAAAGAGAGGGAAACGCCACTCGCTGCTGTTAAGTTGCCATGAAAGAGAAGCGCTTCGTGTACAGTTTGGCGCTCTTAACTTTTGCCGATTACATTGTTTGGTTCGTCGTTTCGGTTTCGTTGGCATTCTGCATTCTCTTTTCGTTTGCCGCTACGAACGGACGTGTCGCGCTCTCGCTCGTCGCTAGCAGCTGCAAGCAGCAACAATAACAAAAACCAATTTTTGCGTCGCGTCGCTTCGCGTGTATTGTTTACAATTGAAAACTCCATAAAATATACAAAGTGTAATTGATATACAAAAATGTGTTTTGCAAATTAGCAAAAATTGCAACTACAACTACAACGACAACAACAACAACAGCGAATTAAACAAAGCAAAACAATTAACGAAAGCAAACTAAAACTAAACGAAACAACAACAACAGTAGCAGCAGCAGCAGCAGCAGTGAACGCCTCAGTCGCCGTCGACGCCGGCTTTGGCATCATTAGTTTTACTTAACTTGATCTCAACGACGAAGAGCGGCTCTCTTTTTTATACCTGTCAAACAGGTTTCCAGACAACAACAACAACTGCACAAGCACAAGAAAAAGAAGAAGAAAGAGCAGCGCGCGTCGCTTAAAAAAAGGTTTACGTGCGTTGATGTGTGTATTGTGTATGTGTGTGTGTGTGTGTCTCTGCTTCTTGGAAACCTTTCAAGCGTCTGTTTTGTCGTCGCCTGCATACAGCAACAACAACAACAACATTTGTGATTTCTGATTAACAACAACAACAACAAGAGGTAAACGCAAGAGCAAAGCAAACGGCCGATTATAACAGTGAAAAAGTGTGCGTTGCGCGCGTAATTGTGTGCGTCTATTGGTGTGTGTGCCTGTGTCTGTGTGTGTGTGCAGTGCAGGCAAGAAGCAAAGCCAAAGAAAATGCTTGAGGCTTAAGACCTGGCCAGAAGAAGAAGAAGCAGCATAAGGAAGGGCCAACAAACCAAAGTGACGCCATATTGAATTTTGAGTTTTGTTTTGTGTTGTTGTTGTTTTCGTTATTTTCGATATAAAAAAAACACGCAATTACTTTTTTTTTGATTTTGGCCGCTATGTGGCGCTGCTGTGACGCAGGCTGCTAGAGTAGTGGAGCTCGAGCGGAGGGAGGAGCAGACAGCCCTAGAACTCTTTTTACCGTAACAAAGGAGAGCGAAGAGACAGAGAAATTGCAAAACTTTTACTGTTGTTGTTGCCGAGACACAAAACGTCAACTGCAGCGATAAAGCGATAAGATGAAAACGACTACAACAACAACAGCAGCAGCGACTGCGAGGAGAAGCAGAAGAAGCAACAACAACAACAGCAGCAGCATCAACAATAACAGAAGCATCATCAGCAGCAGCAGAACAAAGCAAAGTGCATGGAACATTTTTGCAATCGGTAAGTCTACCATAAATAACAAATAGGTGTGAAAGAGACAGACGTCAATTAAGAGTGGGAGATAAATATGAGTGTTATATCAGCGAGCCCATCTCTGCTGAAAGATCAGGCATTCCAGTTTGATTCTCTCGTTTTTTATTTCCAGAGTGCAGCATATTATTAACATATTTATATTAAATGCCTAAAAAAACGAGTTTTTTTTTCACTTGTTGCCCAAATCATGGCCTAAATATGAATAATTCAATTAATTAATGGAAAACACAAGTTATTTTCTCCTCATAAATTATGCATCTCATAAATAAATTCTTTACGCGCTTTTTAAGATAATTATCTTATCTATTCTTGAATGCCTCTAAATTCTAGTTTATCTCGTTGGTTTTCCATCTCTCTCTCTCTCTCAAAAATCAACTCACTTGCCAACTATTCAGTTTAAATATTCTGTCACTTTTGCACACACAACTTTTTTTGTTGTTTATGACAGCTTCCCCAGGCAGTAATCTGCACAGCACCCCATTACCCCATCTCTTCCCCCTCGTCTTCCTTTACAGCTTCCTGCCAGCACCTGTTGTTCCTCTGCTTCTTCGTCTAGCTCCCCTTGTTCTTCCCCTTCTCCTTCTTCGTGTTGTTGTTGTTGTTGTCACGTTAAGTCAAGTTTTTAGCTGCTGCTTTGACGTTTGCGTTAAGTTTTTGTTGTTGTCGTTCATTGACAGTTTTTACCGTTGCTTTTAGGTCGTTAAGTTCTTGGGCTGCTGCTGCCTGTCCACACGCCCTATCTCTCTGTCTCTTTCGCACTCTGCGTGTCAACGTACTTTGGATAATTTTTGGCAGCTGCAAATAAAATAAACTTTTCTTGTTGCTCGCCAAACTTTTTGCTGTCCGCCTCAATAAAAGAAAGAAAAACTAAAAAAAAAATATATATATATAGTTACAGTCAATAGCAGTTCAATCGGTCAATCAATCAGTCAATCAACACTATTTCCAATTTGTTAACAAGCTGTGCAGCATTTATTTTGACACTCGATAAAATATGCAGCGATCCAAGCAGCCACGAACAACCCACCCCCTTTCCCCGCCTGTGTCCCTTGTACACTTTGTCGTTGCCCACGCACAAAATTGTTGTCTACATATTTTATACACCCAACCCCACCTCCCCCTCCCCCTCTTCCGCTTCCCTTCCTCTGGTTTATGTTTATGTTTTGTAGTGTGTAATCATTTAATAAATAAAATGTCTTGATTTGACATTTTAATTGGACCTCTGACACGAACACACACACACACACACGAATACATTCACACACACACACACATCGTGTCAGCCCACTTCCGTTGCCCCTCCCCTCTTTCCTGTTCGTCGACTAGTCGCCCGTCTCGAGTCAAAAATCAATGAACTCTCTGAGGAACTCTAGCGGTAAACGATCTACCTCTGGGGGCATTATTAAATTTGATTTCTGACTGTCAAAGTCAAACTGCCAAACAAATGGCAAATATTACCACATTTATTTTTTTATATACTGCTTAATGTGGCAAAGATTAAATGCCCTTTCACACCTCTGAAGAAAGTATATATAAATAAAGGAAAAGCTGTTTCTTATTTTAGACACATCTACTTTTTGACATATCATTTAAATGGGGCACATTGATTAAAAGGCCATAAAGCATAATGCTTTAATACAAATTCTGTTAACTTATTAAAAAACAAACGTAAAAACATACACAATTAACTTTTATGTTAAAATACTTTTTATTTTAATGTTTAGATTATCGGTAGTAATTTTCTATTGCAAATTTAAAAGTAAAAATTAACATTATCCATTAATTTGAGCAATATTTATAAAGAGTTAGTATTAAGCACTCTTTTTAGTTAGGCTATTTTTAACTGACCTTGATTAACATTCCGTTTAAATTTGCCTTTTCCATGGGAAAAGTAATGACACAATTTGATATTCCAGTTGGCTTATTCTAAATCTGGTATTATTGCCCTAGGAAAGTCGTCTTGTTTTCCACATACATCGCAACAAATTACTAATTGCCACCTCTTCAATCAAACTTGATATCATATCAAAGAACAAGAAAAGCGAGCCGAGAATGACAACAGCTAAAGAGAAATAATTAAAAAGCCATTAGAGAGAGTGAGAGGGGGAGCGAAAGAGAGAGAGAGAGAACGGCAAATAATAAAAGAATAAATGTACAGAAAATATCAATTGCAAATGCCAACTGTAAATTATAAATATCAATAACACACTTCTCTAATGGAGAGTATGCCTCAAACATTTGTCCTTGAGTTGAGTATATTATCTGCTTGCTCTGCTCCCCCACACCGCCCCCCTCCCACCCGTATAATTCCACTTCTGTTCACTCCCTCTTCCTGTGTGCTCCTCCTCCTCCTCCTTCGTCTTCGTTTGCTTCACGTTTTATATTTTCAAGTGTCTTTCAATTTCGTGTTTTCACAGCACAACAGGATACTTAAGAATGCGACGCCTTCTCCCTCTCCCTCTCTCTCTCACTCTCTCCGTCTCTCTTGCTTCCTCTCACTTGTCGATTTTCTTTTGGGTTTTTTATTTTTATTTTTCGTCGTCGCTTGCACGCTTTGTTTTATTTATGTGCCTCGCTTTTTTTGTCTACCTGCTTTTCCTTTGAGTTTTTCTCACATTCATCTCATTTCCTGGCACCCCTCTCCATCGCTCCCTCGCTCTCTCTCTCTCTCTGCATCTTTCCCTCTCTCTTTGTCGTTCGCCTTGCGTGAATTATGATTGTGGCTCGTTTTTCCAAAAAACTGTTTTTCTTTGCCGCTCCTCGCCTCTTTTTGTTGCACATCCTTTTGTGGAAACACACTCGCCTGCAGTGGCTGCAACTTTTCAAAATTAAAATAAATTAAACAAATATTTTGTTTGTGGTTTTTTTTTTTTGTGTGTGTTTGCTACAGCAAAAAGCGTTTGTTGCGCCTCCCATTTTGTTGCTGCAGCAAATGCCACGAAAAACGAGCAGCTGCTGCTCCTCCCCATCCATTTTTGTGGCACTGCTTTTGGTTTTTAGTTTTGCTGGCTTTTTCGGGGGCAAAATTTGAAGTTTTCTCTCCTTTTGACAATTTGCATTCGAAAAAGTAAATCAAAATTGGGTTATGCAAATATAGAATACAATTTATATGTACACGTCCATAATGCCATAAAACATAATCTTTTGCATATGCGGGCAGCAAAATGGGGCAAGAACTCTGCAAATGTGCATAAGCCAAAGCAAGCACATCAATCACAAAAAAATAAAAAAAACACCCCAAAAATAAACTCTTCATTTGAATACTTCTCTAAGCTGATTATTGTGCACACAATTTCACAATATGAAAAAGTTGACAAACGCAATTAAAATTTACTCTTCACTGATATTCAGGAATCAAGGCAAAAGTTCATCTTGAATAAAAAGAGATGGATTGGAATATAATAAGTGAGAATTACTAATAATAATAATGGATTTATTTTATTATTATTTTGCTTATCTCCTTTTTTATATTTATCCTAATTTAATTAAAAAATAAAATAAATAAATATAATTACTGACTATTATTCATAATACTAATATAATTGTTAGTTATTATTTTATATTTTCCTCTTGATTAGCTTTTCTTAAAATCTATTTTGCCCATTCCATTAAATTATATTTTTAGCTTGTTTTCCAAAACAAAAATAGCTCATAATTATTGATAATAATAACAGTATTTGTTAGTTAGTTTCATTTAATAGTTTTTACTATTTGGTCTTTTATTAGCTGCTTATTTTTTTTCTATTTTGCCCCGCATTAAATTCTATTTCTAGTTTATTTTCCATTTGTGTGGGGCAATAAAACTTTTGTTTTGCCTGCGACTGCTACCCACCGACAGATGGCGCCGCTTTGAAGTAAATTTCTCTGCATAACCTGTGCACCCGTCTCTGCTCATCTCTGGCCCCTCTCACGTTCTCCCTAATCTCCCGAGATTTGCTACTCTTTTTTTTTTTTAGACTTTTTATTGCATTTGGCTCGCAACTTTTGATATTTTCTTTGTATCTTTTACTGATAATACTTTGAGCCAGAGTCTGTCTCTGTCTCTATTTAGTTTATTTTTTGGCGGTTGGCATATGGAATTTATGTGCACATTTGTATACCGTTATTTATATCTATGTTTATGCATGCCACACCAGGCAGCAGCAGTTCTTTTTTTTTTTTTGTCTTGTTTTTCGTTTTTTGCCTGCTTTCAACTCGCTGCTGGCTGGCAGCTGTTTAAACAAACGACACAAACACAAAACAGCAACAAATAAGAACACAGACACTCACACGGAATAAACAGCAACAGCAACAACAACAACAACAATAACAGCAGCAATAATAATAATTGCAAACTTTTACGTTTTACGTTTTTCCATAAAAATTCAATAACATTTCGGTCAACTTACTTTTGCAAAATGACCTCGGCATTGCTTACAATTTTTATCAGTTTATTTCGCTTCAAATTTCTGCATTTGTTTGCAATATTTTTCTAAAACTTTAAGTTGATTTGTTTTTTGTTTAGTGGAACATGCCTCATTGTTTTAGCTTCGTGGCATTTGAGGCACGTTTGAAAGTTTTTGTGTGACTCATTTTTGCATTTAGCCATTTTCATAATTTTAACGTTATAGCATATCTGGCACACTGCATTCTATTTTAATTTATAAATTTTTAACTATCTTTTGATGTCCGCTGCGTGTTTTTTGTTGTTGTTTTTGTAATCGCTTTGGCGATTTGCATGCGCGACATGTGCGCGGTTTTAAACGCCCACAAAACGCGCTTGCCTTACGTGCAGGCATTTCGCTTGACCAGCAGCAGCTTAGCTCGTTCTCCTTTTCTCTCTCTCTAACACTTGACCGACCAACCACCCCCGCTTCCTCTCCCCGTCTCCCTTTCTCACTCTCTCGTGCTGGTCACACCTTAGCTGAGCTTTGTCACTGTACATTTTGATTGAATCGCGTCTACAAATTTGTGTATTGGAATGTGTAATGCTTGCTGCTGTTGCCGTTGCTATTGCTTCTTCTTCAACTGTCTCTGACTCTGCCTTTGCCTCTGCTCTGCTCTGCTTCTTCTTGTTTTTGCTCCCGTTTTACGCTTTTGGCTACCGTTTTTGGCACTCTTTATTATGTTTCTCTCATTAGCATTTAGTGTTGTGCATGTGTGTGTGGGGGGGAATGCTTGTGTGTTTATCTGTACACATTATCTCTGCACATGTGTGTGCGTGTGTGTGTGTGTCTATGTGATATATTACCTTTTGCCAATTTGGCAATATTTCGCCTGCTTCTTTTTCTTCTTTGGCGACATCATCACTGGAAAAAGTCATCATCATTTCGCAGCAGGCGAGGAACTTAATCTAAAGCTAAATGCTTTCCATTGCCTTTGGGCTATTTTCATTCTGTTAACGCTTACGTAATACACTAATTGTATTAGTCAGCTGAATTAACTAACTCTAGTCACTCTTTTATTTACATAAAACAACTAAAGTCAGTCGACACAATGAAATACAGAAATAAATATTGCATTAAATTAAAAATAAAACTTCAAATTAAATTTAAAAACATAAGAAATATTTATAAGATATCTGAGAGTATTAAATCCAGAAAAACAGTTAGTATGAATAGTAGAATAGAAGATAAAAGGGCATTTAAGATTCGACTCGGCAATAAAACAACACTTTTAATTAAAGTGTATTTGTAGAACTTGATTTCTGTTATTTTCTGTATTGGATTTTTTTGCTTGCATGCTGTTTTTCAGTCCGTCCGTCCGTCCGTCTGTCTGTGTGCCCCTTTTGGTCAACACTTTCTGCTGTTGCTTTTTGTTCGAGTTCGTTTTGCAGTCTTTTTTTTTTTTTTTTTTGTGCTGCTTCTTTTTGCTGCTGGCTGCCCCCACTTGATTTTGTCTCTGTTTTGGTGCTCATCGCTTGTCGCTTTTGCGGCTTCTGTTTGCCCGTTTTTGCAGCAGCTGCTTCGTTTGGCTTCTTCGCCCTTTGGGTATTGGGCTTGCCGTCGGACTTGCCCCAATCCCCCCACCTTTTCTACTCACTGCGCCCCACTCCTGCTCCACTCATTGCTTGACTGCCGTTCTAATTTGTATGCGCAACATGTCAAAATTGTTGTGGTCAATACACTGATTGCTTTTCATGTTCACTACTCTCTCTCTCTCTCTCTCACTCTCTCTCTCTCCGTCTCCCTCTTGACAGCTGCACGTTTCTCTCCTTCGTTCGCTCAGATATTTATGGCAGGCACTGTTTCGAGTCTTTGTCTCTCTTTTTTGTTTTTTTTTGCTTTGCAATTGAGATCTGGAGCAATCCTTCGGCCGCCTTCCATTTGCTCAAACGCTTTTTAAGGTCGCGCATTTTTTTTCTTCTCGAGTTTTTGGTTTTTTTCTATTTTATCTGCAGTCCTTGCTGCAGTGCTGGAAGCGCTTTTTCCTTGCTGCTTGCCTCGACTCGCGTTGAGCACTGCGATTTGCGGAGCACTTTGCCAGTGAACATTGACATTGATTTGGGGACACTTGCGTACAGATTGGACCCAGGAGCTGCTGCCATTAGTTGGCATGCTGGATGAGCTCCATGCCTAATTTCTATCTAGCTTAGTCTTGGCGGATTTTGAGGTACTTGGCTTAAAGGTGCTTAGTTAAATACACTTTGACAACTTTGTTCTGTAAATTCAATGGTCTTAAATGGTCTTTATGGTAGATATGCTTCCAATTCGGAGCTATTTAATTATTAAAAATTGCCTAGGAACTTTTGTCCTCTTTCCTTAATACTTCTGCAGAATAAGGACTGCTTCAAAATCTTTAAAAAACTAAAATTAAATACTTTAAATATTTTCATTTCAATAACGTTTTTAAAAAGTTCAGAGACTACTTTTTCTTTCTCAAAAAAAGACCATTTAAAGTTTTCTTTTCTGTCAACTAAAATATTTTTTTTTATAGAATTTACTCTCAAAGTTCTATCTATATTTTATCATTATCTTAATACAGAAAAGTTTTCTTATACAGAACTCAAGTTTCAAGTAGAATATAAGCAAGTACATAAATTAAATTTAACCCTCGTTATCTCCCCCACTCCCCCTCACCCAATTATCTTTCTCGTTCAACTTTTCAGCTTGGTCTGATCATAAACATAATCCATCCATGCATATGTCATAATTAATACCCATTACGAAATGTGCTTTAAATAATTTAACCCTCGACTTGAACTCTCAAATTGTTAATGCCCAAAAACAAATTAATCAAAAATTGAAAAATGGCGTAACCTAATTTCCTCCCCTCCCTCCACTCCCTCCCCCTTATATACTCTCCTCTCCACATATTATGCTGCTTAAAGTTTTTAATTAAATGCATATTGGACTTTAATTTCCATTTTCATAATTCAAAGTGTGTTGGATCTTTTGGGAAATGAGCAGGATGGGCATGTGGAGGGGGGTGGAGGGGAGGGAGTGCGGTGGAGGATGCTGTGCATTCATTCTGGTGCAGAATCGCATTATGCCATGAATCGACTTTTATTGCAATTTTATGCGCTTCAACGAAACTCAATAAAAAACATGAACATTTTGTGCATGTGAAAAACTGATGAAAGAATTATTAAATTTTATATAATACAATAAAACGGTCAAATAATGCTTGATGGTAAGCAAAACAGAACAGAACAAGTAAGAATGCCTTAGACGAGAGAGAGAGAGACAGAGTGCTCGACTATGAGATACCCTAGACAGTATGAGAATACAATTTGGTTAGCGTTTCTCAAGTTTATTAATAATACGTCAATTGGAAAGACTTATCTTAAGAAGTGTATCTCATATTGCTATTGGAAATCGATTTATATCGATAATGCTATCGAAATTGGTGCAGTTATCGATCAAATAAGATATATTTTAAATTTTTTCAAACAGACATGGCTAAATCGCCTTCTTTTGATGCTGATCAAGATTATATCTATTCTGGTCTGAGAGATGCTTTCTTCGCTTTTCTTTAGCCACCTCTGCCTCTTCACCCATTTTGAGGGTAGAGCAATGATTAAAAACTGAACTATATCGCATAAAATCGCATAAATTTAACTTCTTTTTGTTCTTTTGCACTTCGCTTGCATTGTGCTTTTTTCCACAAGTTTGGGCATTGTACAAAAAATGGTGTCTGTTAATTTTAACGCTGGCGCGCAAAATGAAATCAATTACATCCAAAAAATGTTTCGAGTGCACTTTGCTGGCAGTGAAGAAGAATTTCATAAACCACTTGCCACGTTGATGATGAGGAGTGGGGTTGGCTGAAAGTGTATTTTGTGGGGGTAGTTTTGTACTTTTTTTGGTATATTTTTTGCTCAGTGATTTATGAAGGTATTTCTCATCAATTGATTCGGACTAAATGCGCATTAGCAAACCATAAAAACTGCCAGCGGGGTGTGGGCGAGAGGGTTGCCTTACTGGTTGCAGGGTGGCATGTTGTGCAAGGGGGCAGTGGGTTGGCTGGGTTGGTTGGGGTGTTAGGTAGTTGTGGCATGCGACAATCCGAGTGACGACTGTGAATGCAAATGAATTTTACACTTGAGACAGGGAAGAAAAAATTCAACTGTTAGCTTAAACAATATTCTCAGCAACCCCCTGTTCTCCAGTCCAACCCCAACCCAAGTCTGAGATCAGCGCCCAATCCTGGGTTGATTTTTTGTTGGACATTTCAACAAATGAAATGGAATGTTTGATTAGAAAAATGTTTTGCATAGCGTAAAATTTTATTCTTCCTTTTCATGGGCGTTGCACAGAGAGTTTGGAAGGGGGCGTGGCTCTAAGTTTATACCTGGGGGAAGCTGCTGCTGCTGCTGTTGTTGTACAACCCTCTTTTTTGATTTAACACTCGGCACACACACACACACACACAAAGACAGACAGACAAAACAATGCGTGCCAAAAAGGTTTACAGTTCATTTTGTGTAATTTTCCTTTTTGGCTTTGTTTTTAATTTTACAATGTTGCTTTGCTCTCGCTTGACAGACAGTAAGGAGACGAACAGCAACAACCGGCTAAATGCACACCCCTCCCCGCCTCCCCTCCACCTCCCCTGTAGCTAAATGTGTACCCTAGTTGCTGATGCAACCCTCGTCGACGAGGGGTGCAAAAGTGAATTGATATGCTTGAGAAACCAAGCAAAAGTAACAAAAAGACAAATTTTGCGGATTGCATTTGCCCAGGGGGAAAAGTGGAGAGGAGTGGGGGGTGGGGGTTGCACTGATTTCGTGCGCTGTGGCAAGGGTTGTGTGGCAACAGCCAGGGGCTGTACTTTGTTGTTGTTGTTGTCGTTGTCGTTGTTATTGTTGTGCATTTCACAATTTCTTTTAAGCTGGCTGCGTTTTGCAAATCCAAAATGCTAAATGCTCATTTTGTTGGTTTAATGCCAAGCGGAGGGAGCGGTTGGGGGACTGACAAGTATGGGGGTTGTATAAAAGAAAATTATGCCAAACCGGAGGAGGGGAGGGGAGTGTTGGGGGGTGGGATGGTTGCCTTGTATTCCTTCCGGCACAAATGCAATTAATTGCAGAACAAATTCAAACAAATTATGTTTTTTTCGAAATTTAAAACTGCCAAGTTGTTGTGGGACATATTCTGGAATTGAAAATGAAAAAGGAAAAGGGTGAACGAATATGGTTTTTATAATTTATGTGGGAAAATATTAAACTTAAAATTTAAAACTTAAGAATATGCATGGAAATGAAACTTAAAAGAGAGCTGAGACTTAAGGTGAAATATGGAAAGAATAGAATAGGCTTGTAGAGGAAAGAACAATTAAATTTAGTTGGAGAATGGGTAAAAAATTGATGAAACTATGTGAACCCTTTTGGGGCAAATGGGATTTATTCCAAGATCATACATTTATCTGTTGAAAACATACTTTGAATTGGGTGAATCAACTCGAATTGATTTGCTTAGATTTCTTTATTTTCAAATATTCGTGCGTCTTCTGATAATATAAAAGAAAAGTCCTTGATCACGTACAGATATGTGAAATTCTAGAACATCTGAGCTTTGTTATCCTTAAGTAAAACCAAATACCAGCAGATCCCAAGCAGTGATAATCATTTGTCTTTTGACATGGTTAAAGTGGAGCAAGCACAAAACCAACTCTAATAAAAAATTTAATAATAGCAAAACACTCAAAAGCAGATACCATGATTAAATATGGAAAATGAACAGCAACAATCAACAATTTACTATCCAACAAGTAGATACTGGATTATTCGCCCTAGTTCCACTTAGGATCTGTACGCATTGCCATATCATCTTTAAGAGCGCATTTTAGTCAACTTTGGCACGCCTTTGCATCAGCTTTAAACAAACCCTGCTTGAACGCAATGGAAATTCACAAGAAATATATAGATATATATATATATATATATACATTTATGTTCTTCAATTTCAATTTAATACTTGCGGCACTTTTTAATACAT